>JADLZN010009434.1:0-131677 GCA_018155175.1 Sinocyclocheilus anophthalmus | reverse complement strand
GGTCAGAGATCTCTCAGATTCCATCAAAAATATCTTTTTGTGTTCTGAAGATGAACAAAGGTGTTACGGGTTTGGAACAACATGAGGTTAAGTAATTAATTCACATTCTAATGTTCAACTTATCTATCTAAAGAACAAGTGGAACTAAACAAACTTAGACTCATTTCATGCAGCAGTGCACATAAATTCAGACTGAACAAGCACAAGGGCGAGATCAGAATAAGAGATACTGAAACCGTTAATGCTGTGTGTCTCAGTGAATGTGAGCTCCCTTGAAGTCACTGAGGCCACTGTCGGCAGAGCTTTGTTCTGTTTCTACTCAGTGTCACATGATGGCATATAACTGCACCTACGTGCACTAATACCCATATTAGCCACTCATCTCTTTCCAAAGCCTTTTCCCTTCGCCTCCCTCATCCACCTACATCTCATGCCGGTTTAATCCCTGCTTAAACCCATTTCCAATTAGCCAGTCTGACCAGCTAATGGATCCAGGGAGAAACAAAAGTGGTTCATGATGCCAGAGAAAACAAAAGATGTCATAGTCTGATTTGATGCAATACAGTGCAATATATCAGCAAATACATTTTTTGTTGCATTGTTTACAACATTGTATTTTACCCATTTTAAACTGTTTCAGGGAATCTAAAACCACAGGACATAGTAGTTATACTTTGTAATGAAAGTGTATACTGCATTTAGTATATAAAATAAAAGTGTTATGAAAAGATTCAAATAGTGTCTTAAATTAAATTAAATTAATCATATTAGTCGACCACTAGATAAAAAACAAGCACTTTGGATCCAGTGAAATTCACCTGAAGTTGAAATGTGACCATATCAGGTCCTCAGGCCAAAAAAC
This sequence comes from Sinocyclocheilus anophthalmus, assembly GCA_018155175.1. NCBI lineage: Eukaryota > Metazoa > Chordata > Actinopteri > Cypriniformes > Cyprinidae > Sinocyclocheilus > Sinocyclocheilus anophthalmus. The sequence continues at coordinate 130,815 of JADLZN010009434.1, read as the reverse complement.
ACTCTCAAAAAAGGAGGACAAGCAACACCGCAACTAAAGCTGCTTCAGCTCCAGGCATAATGGCTGTCCTCCAGATGCACTGATAGGAAACATTCTGAAGGCCACATTCATGCAGGTCTTCTTTTCACTCCTCTGTATGATTATTTACTTGAAAGTAAAAATCTAAAACAACATGTAGCTTTGTCCTGAAATTTGCTGCTGTGTAAAGTGTTTGCTCTTTGCATAAAACCTACAAGAAATCTAAAAATGGCCATAAACCCAAAATCCTCTTGCTCTGTGTGTAAGAGTCAGACTGTGATAAAACGAGTAAAAACACACCAGTCTTAGTACTTAAGACACCAAAGCTTTCAATCCATTGATCTACAAGAATTGTAGAATTGCTGCAGGCAAGAACTATATTGTCTCACATGTTAAATGGACCTAAAGGGTAGGTCCGACTAGCTCTGAGCTAGCTGTGTTAAGATAAATCAAGAATAAAGGAACAAATTCTCCCTGTCAGACAGTCTTCATTCCTGATTAGTATCTGGAAGCTGAAAGGCTGAGTATTTCCCAGAGACAATCATGAACTGAAAGGAATGAAGAGACAAGAGGCACTGAAAATCTTGGAGGCCCACATAAATCCTGAGACAAGACCTCACCTACAAGTAGTGATGATTGTACAATAAACAGAATTATTAACAAATACAACGATAATCAATCTGATCAAGAGTTTTTACATATAATACATATTTACATATAATAAGTGAGAAACATGTAACACTAATCTTAATAAATAATACAAATAATAACAAGATTTATAATTATTATTATTAAAATATTATTTAATTAGCAGTAGTAACAAATATATTTATTTCCTTATCAAGTATTTTTATTCTCACCGCAATAATAATAGATATATTTTGCTGCTGCTACTACTACTACTAATAATAATTATAATAAAATAGTCATACAAGATTATTACAAAATTCTTATTTAATTACTATAGTATTCGTAGCTCAGCAGATATATATATGTTTTGTTTTTTAATATTAGATGTATATATCCTACTTTATTGTTCAAATGCACATTCGGTTTTTTATTACTATTTGGCTATTATTTGCATACATACTAGTGTAATTAATTACAACATTAGCACAACCAACCCAAAATTACTAGGTCCTAAAAAGTATCTCTGGTCAACTGGCTATAATATTGATTCAGGTCTGATTGTGAAATCGAATGTTTGGACAAAGAATCAAGATTTGGTCCTTACATCTAAATTTCTCATAGCAAGAAGTGACGTCCTTCAGGATGTCTATGTGAGACAGACAGCATCCCCCAAGCAGAGCACGAAGACTCCACGAAGCCTACTCTAGCGCATGACATATGCCTTATGGATGTCCCAAGGGCTGCTGCTGATTTCAGCAGAGCCTGAGAAGGGCAATCTGAGAGGAGAACCAGAGGGAGAGGACATACACCAGGGCAAGAGAGACTGCACAAATAGATCGAGAGTGATAAAAGCTGCCGAGAGGAAGAAACACTTCATCTTAGTGGATTCGGTGATCATGAACTGGGAATCGAGTCCAGAGACCCGAGGGCAGACACCTGGGAGAAAACGTCTACAGGAAGCGAGATACCTCCTTTCTGGCGGTCGGCATAGTAGACTCATAATCCTGCAACTCTCAATCTCCACACACCTAGTCTGAACAGCTCACCGATTTGGCATATGACGTGCATACCTTATTGGGTTAGACGCTGAGAAAGCATGTTAAGCAAGGAACGCTAAACAAGGCACGGGTACACAGTCGATTCATGGACTTTATGGTTCATAAGTTTAGCTCCTGGTTTAAGGGAGAACAAGGTAACAATTATCTTTGTTTTATGTATGTGATTTTGCTATTAGATTAATGCTTATTTTGTTGGTTTGTTTGTTTGATTTGTTTTTCTTGTGCTTCAACTTTCAATATTTATTTTTTTTCTAGCTCTTACGGTGGTTCATGGTACGTTGTTGTGTGATGGCTCTACGGAATGTGAACAATAAACAAACTGTGAATCATCAGTGAAAGAGTTGACCGTTTATTAACCAGGCACTTACAATGCCCCTTTAGATCGATGGTCACAGAACCAGCTCTCCATACTTTGGACCTGAGACAGAATGGACTTTACTGTTAACATCTTGAACTTGCTCACTCTGAGCACGAGGTTTAGACGACGTAAGTCCAAAATCGGACGTAAACCACCATCTTTCTTGGGTACAACAAAATACACTGAGTGGGGAGTATTTCCTCTATAGCCCCTTTCTCTAGGAGTGATATGATCTCCTGACCTAAAATCGAGGCGTCCCCAGGACGTACCGTCGTAGGGAGAACCCCGCTGAAGGGAGGTGGCTCTTTCCCGAAACTGGATAGTGTACCCGTGTCGAATGGTGCGTAGTACCCACCGTGAAATATCGGGCAGGCGTCTCCACGCCGCCCAGTAGTCTGCCAGGGGTCTTGGGTGTTCTACAGTTCAAACTTACATCTGATTTTCTCGTATAGGATCCCAAAGCACCTGAGTGGTGGGAAAAACTATAATGGGAAGATGTCCGATTGTCCTGTCGGGCCTGCCCACCGCCCCAAAAGTGGGAGCTTTGGGGGCCGTCATAAACGGGCCATGCTCGCATGACCCTTGGGCTTTTTCTTGAACTCTGAAGGCTGGAATGCGCAGAGTATCCGAGGAGGTGCTTGTCGTAAGGACTCGATCTAAAACTGCCCGAGGCGCAATATGCGGGGGGAAGTGTGTGTTTGTGGTGTCTTAGTCCCAGAGCACCTGGGATGCTGCGGTTGAATGTTTCTTGGCCTCCAGTACGGAGTTCCTCAGCAGTTCATCATTGGCTTCCTTCAACCTCTTCTCCTCCAGGAAGGCCACCAGTGAATCCCTCATGTCCACCACATCCAGCATCTCCTGCAGGACCCGATTCTCATGTTCTCGCTGCTCAGGGATTTTCTCAGAGTCTACATGCACAAGAACATTGAAACACGTTAATGCATGTGTGCACGTTCACATAAATACATTTTTTTAATTAATACTTTATTTAAATATCAATAACAATTTAAATTTGATATTAACATTAACTTGTTTAAAAACTATTTAATATTACATAATTTAAAACAAAAACAAATGTATTTTTGGCTTTTTGCTAAGTGTGTTAGAGCATGTGCAACAGCTAAACAACAACAATTTATAAATTTATATTATTATTAGTGTTGTCCCAACTTAATCGCATCCAAATACAAGTCTTTGTTTACATACTGTTGTGTGTACGGTGTATATCTCTTTCGACAAAATAGTTACATGTATATTATTTATAGTTACATATACTTTTACATTCAATATATTTATATTTATTATAATATAACGTTACCATTTTTCCTTAATATATACATGCATGTGTGTGTATTTATAATAAATATACACAGTACACACACATATTATTCCAACAACTTATTTTGGATGCGATAATCACGATTAATCGTTTGACAGCACTAGTTATACATTTTTATTACTTAAATTATTATTATTAAATCATATCCTTATTAGTTTACTTGTTTATTATTATTAACTATTTAAATAACCAATTAACACACTTTTATCATATATCATTTAATATATAAGTTAATCAATAAAATAATTTATTTGGAGTAAAGATGTTTTTCTTTTTGCTCATTGTCAGCTAACAACAACACAACATATCAATCAATTATTAGTACTATTATGGCTATTCTTCTTCTTCTTATTACTATTATTAATTATCATGAAGCTTTTCCTGACCTACATATTCTTGCCAAATGGACTATTTGTAATTCAATCTAAATTCTTTTGTCCTCCTGCGGACTCTTTACATGACGTACGGCATCTTTGAGATATTATAATATTTGTTCAATGTCATATTCCAATTAATTATTAAACTTCATTAGAACTATTTAATATTAAATTTCGTAATTTTAGTTTAATTTTGTTTTTATTATTAATTTTAATAATAATTTTTAATACAATAGACCAATAATACTTGTATTAATATTATATTACATAAAAATATTTAATTTAACATTTTAATGTAATGATTATATATGACAGTCAACACTGTATAGTACTATTTACAAACTGAAATATTAGCAAACTAATTTCTCAGTAAAACAGAATCGGTTTTCATTTCCCACCATCCATTTCCATGTATCTCCGTAGCTCCATCTCTAACATGCTCTGTTTGTCTTCCAGCTCCAGCTGTCGAGACCTGTGAAACACAAAACCAGAATCACACAAATATATTCTGCTGCTGTTAGCACAGCCTGTAATTTAGTTTCTGCACAGAGGATCCAACTGTGCACAATATATGCTAAACGCATGCAAAGCGGTGGGTTAAATAAATGAGGCCACTCTACGCATTCATCTTAAGCATTAGTGCTCGTCAAAGACATGCAGGAGAGAGAGGTTGCCAGGGGCAACAAGACGACGAGCTGGCTTTCAGGGAGACTTGAGGTTTTTCTTCAACACATGCAAAAATAAATGATGCACTTTGAGCAATAACTGCTATTGAGCTTTTTATTGTTAACTGTATTACTGCTGATATGACTGCTTGGTTAAGAAAGCAAGATGTTTAATCATTGAACTCAACTACTGGCCATTTATGGGGGTCACAGTGTTCAGACTTACGCCACCATGAGATCGGACTCCTCTGAGAGCAGACTGTTCTTCTCCTGGACCAGATCAATCCACTGATCAATCGTTTCTGGGTCTGAACCTAAAACACACATACATCCACACGCAGTTATAACAAGATCTCTTTAATCTCAGTCGCCGCCACACTGACTTCTCTCAACCGACCTATAGTGCGTTCTGGGATGCTTATAAAACAGTACTGAAGGAGTTCCCATGCATGCAGGGCACAACGAAAGCTTTGAAATGGATTTAATTTAAAAGTAATTCATATGCAAAGAAAAAATAAATAAATAAAATACATTTAAGCATTCATTTGAAATATTAAGTCATTCATTCTTTTATCAGTGCGAATATCTGATAAACATAAAAAAGGGAAAAAAAGCGCATTCATGTTCATTGAAACTGTCTTATGTTAAAAAAAAATCTGTTGAATGTTGTTCTAATGTTAGACAGAAATATGTATTATTATATAATAAATTATACACACACACACACAAACACACAAAATTATACAATTTAATACAACAAAAACGTCTTTGGCTTACTAACAGCACTAACAGCTAGACGACACCAACATATTATATTATATTTTATAATTTTTATTAAGTCATTATACATGAAGCTTTTATGACGTCATATTAATTGACAGATGGATTATTTGTTAGTCATGTAATATGAATGAATTTTAAATATTAATATTTACTGACTATATACCGGAACATAGTGATCATATATGATAGAAACTCTGTATTTCATAACCAATTATTTAAATTAAATTTTAATAAAAATTCCAGTCTAATTGATTAATATTTAAATTACTCAGACATGTGTGCGCACTAATAGCTAGACTAAACAACAACAAGTATTATTATTATTAGTGCACAGTCTAACAAATAAAATAAAATAAATGATTTAATATTGAATATGTCTGATTAATTTAAATTTAATAATAAATAATGAAATTTTTTTATTTCTAAATAATTATTAATTTCAGCAATCATTATTATTGAAATACAGAGTTTCTTGTCATATGCTATTTATTATTAGTATTGTTGTTGTTGTCATTATTATTACACATTAAGCTTTATAACTTTATATTAATAGACAGATGGACTAAATGTAATTCAATCCAAATGTATTTGTTACATTTAGTGAAATATTGTAGCTCTGATAACATCTTCATTCAGATGAAGCTGTAAAAGTTTTATGCAAGCTTTTGCTTGCATATGAATTTCTTTACATTTATGTTTAACAGACGTCTCGGTGCTATCAGGGTTAATAAGATTGAATGGTTTCAGTGAGAATTTAGCACACAGCCTGACTGCTGTAGAATCTGATGAAGTGAAATCATTAGCAGTGAATATGCTTTTCTGCAGATGGATGAGATGTCATACCAGCCTCTCCTCTCAAAGCTCTCTCCAGCTCCACTCCATTCTCCTCCAGCTCTTTAAAGGTCACTTCTATCTCATCCAGACGTCTCTGAATCGTCTGGGGGGGCGGCAGAAGCAGGACAGGACACCAAATCAGAATGAAAGTCAGATACTTTTCATCTTGCCATAAATTAATACTAAGGTTTCTTTTATTGGTAACTTCTAAAGCATTTCCTAATCTTAGTTCATGTCATCATTTACTAATAGTCATTCAAACCAAAAGTTGCATTAGTTCAATTATTTGAATGGAGCGAGCCAACATGACTAAAAACAATGAACAGTTGTGTGTTAAATGTTTATGTTAGTTAATGCATTTACTAATGCTAACTAATAGGACCCAACTGTAAAGTGTGACCCTTCAATTTAAACTACATGCGTGTTTACAATTATGGGAAACAATCTACACTGCTGAGACAGTTTGAAGAAAGTGATCTTGCTCACCTGAGCTTTGTGGAAGCGCTCGATTTCGCTCAGCTTTGCTTTCCGCTCCAGAGTTTTCATCCTCTTTAGATCTCGTTTCTCTGACTCAGAAATCTCAAAATCAGCCCCCTGAACACACGTAACAAACCCAAGTCAACAACTTCCTAAAGAACAGGACTTCATCAGTCTACCAGAAAACATGAGCCACAAATATAATAATTATTTTATTGTATTATTTTTTTATTATATATATATATATATAATAATATATATAATATATATATAATAATAATCATATTGTCACATATATCATATAATCACAAAATGATTTTGAAAATGTGCCTTATAAACAAGCATAGCAAAGGTTGATTATTTTAATGGATTTTAAATTCTAAATCCCAATCCCAATTTTTATCGAGGGAAAATATGAAAAGGAAAAAACTTCTTTCCCCCAAATCGTGCAGCCTTTGTTCATGAAATGGCATGGTTTTATTCTGGGCAGTCATGCTCAAGTATCAGCAAAAATAACTGTATATTCCTCTTTGTTTGTAGAATTATGTTTGTAAAAAACTGTCATGCATAGAAATGTGGCTCTCTCCAAAATCGATCTGGACCAAGTGTTAAAATACTAATTTGAACATAATCTCACCTTGCAATCCAAATAATGGTCTTCTCCTTGAAGATCCTCTTCATCCTCCTCTTCGTCATCGTCAACACAGTCTTCATTATCACCTGATACATAATGATCTGGCTGAGATTGTCCTGATGAAAATCATAGCAAAATCAGCTACTAAAAAAATTAAGCTCAACCTAGAGTTCAGTACTAAAAGACACTTCATATTCAGTAATATTTTCGATTTGACTTTACTGACACAGACACAAAACTTTAACACCATTGTCTTCTGTAGAGCTGCTTTATAGCCTAATCAATTCATAAATTGCCTAAAATGAAAAATCGCTCACTTACTCAACCCCCCCCCCCCCCTTTAAGTTGTTCCGGTTGGTTACCCTCATTCCTCAAAATCTTCTTTTATGATCAGCAGAAAAGAACTCCTACAAGTTTGGAAGCTGGATGACTTGATAATGATGACAGATTTTCACTTTGGATTTTTTCATTTTTTCCATCAAGAACTACTCTTTTGATCATTCCTACCCAGCGGTGTTGTCCCCGCATTTTTCCGCCAAAATTAAGCTTGATGGTTTGAAAACTAAGAAAATAAGACCTAAAAAAACGTATATAATATCTAATTGTACTGGATCAGCTGTCTGTAACAATTATTATTATTATATTTATTTTCTTAAATACTATTTTTATTTTACAGTCAATTACAGTAATCCTTTTGTTTCATCATTTGGACAGGTCTATCATGATCTTCTCCTCTAGGTTCAATATTAGATGAATGACAATAATAGCTCATTCCTTAAAAACAATTAACCACATGCGATGCTAATACTCTTAATAATAATAATATATATTCGTTTAATTCTTAACCATGTTAATAAGATTTTTTGGACAAATTGTGCAGCCTTACACACAATACTTTTAATTTAATTAATTTTTTTTATTGACACGTCTTTTTTAGAGCTGCTTTAACAGCAGATTTGATTTGTTCTCTATATTTTAAGAAGTTTGCTATTTTACAGAAGTCTTGGTTATTTTCCTGTTTTCTTCTACTGCAGCTCCTTTTGACAGCAATCGTATATATAAAGGCTTTATAAATCACAGACTGGACTACAACACATTGGACTTCTCACCTGAAGGTGCGCCTTTTTTCGCTGAGAACTGAAGCGCTGCTGCAGTCGAGGTGAAGAGAGATTCCATGGGGAAAACTTGGAGCGCATCTTTCCGTGTTGCGAGTGTGCAGAAGGTGGCGGTTCACTCTTCCTTCTCATGCAGCGCCGGTTGCGCTGGTCCCGCAAGCTCATCCCGGTTGCGGTGCCTCCGCTCCAGTAGCCCTCCTCCTCACCTCCTTCGTGCTGCTTGGAGGAAGAGGAGGTGGAGGTGGCAGAAGACGAGGCGGGCGTCTCCGTGTCTGAATCCTGGCTGAGCAGCTCGGCCTTCTCCTCTTCGCTCAGCTGAAGTTTACGCAGGGACGGTTTGGATTTGGATTCCGGCGGGAGGTTGTGATGAGTTTCCTCTTGGTTCTGCTCTGATTCCTTGGGGGCATGTGAGGGTTGAGGCACCACGTTATGGACAGTACGAGGTTTTGGGAGCGGAGGGTACAGTGGAGCTTTGGACGCTCGCGGGGCCGGCACTGGAACGGACGCACTGCCATTATTTTGTTGGTTCTCGAAGCCTGTGCTCTCCGGATTGAGCTCTGAGGGTTTGTTCGGTTCATGAGAGCTGGATGGCGGTTGGTCTTTTTGCTCTGTGGGAGTAAGACACTCAGCCGATTCTTCAAAGTCAGGGTCAACGGAGATCTTATACGAGCCCTTCCTTCTGACGGAGACGTGTGGAGGAGATGAAATCTCCACGGGTTCACCATTTTGAGTTTTTTCCTTCTCATCCTCCTCATTAAGGCCATTTTCAACATGATTCTACAAAACCGAAAAACATTACATTACCGTGATATTTTGGAACAGATATTTTATGCAGGTGCATGAACTGTGTCAAAATACAATTCATATGTATTACCGTTCAAAAGTTTGCGGTCAGTATGATTTTTTAATATTTTGAAAGAAGTATCTTATGCTCAGGGCTGCATTTATTTGATCAAAAAATACAATAAAACAGTGAAATTGTTTTCTATGTGAATATATTAAAAAATTTAATTTATATTTGTGATGTGAAGCTGACTTTTCAGCATCATTACTCCAGTCTTCAGTGTCACATGATCCTTTAGAAATTATTTTAATATGCTGATTTGCTTCTCAAGAATTATTTCTGATTATTATCAATGTTGAAAGTAGCTGTGCTGCTTCATATTTTTGTTGGAAACATTTGTAATACACTATTTTTAAGATTCTTTGATTAATCAAAAACAGTGCGATCAGTGTAGTTAGATTTTGAATGAATAACTCATGACTCAAACATATACAGTTTACAACTAACTGGGAGACTTTAATTAATTAGGTTACTAAGTGATTGTTTTTATTATAATCACTTAGTAACCTAATTAATTAACCTAAGTGATTGTTTTATTACATGTAAACTGTATATGTTTGAGTAATCTGTATATGTTTCTAAAAAAAATTATAATAATTTTTTTTTTTAGAGTCCTGTTTTTGGTCTTTCTTTTTGCAGCAAGGAAGATATTGGTAGCAGCTACATTTTGTGTCATTGTTGGAGGTTTGTTATAATCCTAACATGCATGGCACCCAAGCACTGTTGTACGCATTGGATTAGTTTATCATTGAGCATTACGGTTCATCACAATTCAACATGCCCTTACTTCATCATATTTTATTGTACTGTCCTATTCCCTATCAATTAATGCAGTATTTCATGTTAAAATAGAGTCAATGCCTTTAAAATCCCATTTTTGAAGCCAGATTAGTGCCATCTGGTGGGAGAGAAATAAGAAAAACATCTGCAATTCCATGGTTTAGCCCATAGATTCCTATATAGCTCTATATAAAAAGGCTTATAAATCCTCTAGTTGTTTTTAGACATACTTATTTTTTATTCAGATTTGGATATGTGTTTAGACATTCTCAAAGACAACTTTTTATAAAGGTTTAGATTTTTTTTTTTGATAATTTGGGGTTTTGTGATTTTGAAGCATCAAGGTTTTGATTATTATTTACACCGTCAAACCTGAAACACAGAGTAAAGATTTTGTTACACAACACCTTACAAATTCTATAAAATGTAACACACATGTTTTTATTCAGAGCTGACTCCTTCTGGGTTGATTCTGATTTCCTCTTATTCAGTTTTCTGACCTCTTTTTGGCTATAGCCCATACCATTATTTGATTTGTATCTTGTGTCATGTGTCTGTGAGGGTGTGTTTGAGTGAGTGTGTCTGTTTTGCACTCTTGATGTTTTAGAGTGTAACCCCTTCCTTGCTGTTCACTTTTTTACTGCATTGTAGTTGAATTATTGATTTTATTTTACATAGTTGCAGTGTTACAGTAACACCAGTTCATAGGTGTGTGTGTGTCCACGCGTGTTTTTGGTTTGCACTCTAGATGTTTTAGAGTTTCTCCCCTTCATTGCTGTGCAATTTTTTCTGCATTGTGGTTGATTTGTAGATTGTACACACAAAAATTCAGAGAATTTTTCAGAGAAAGTTCAGAGAAAAATTTTAAAAAATTCAGAGAATTTTTGTGTTTTTGTCGATTTCCCATTCATTTCCTATGGTCGGTCATTTTTGACCGAAGACCACAAGTGTGACTATTTGTTTTACGCCCACTTAGTCTGCTCGAATCATGCCCTCAACTTTTTTTTGTGTTCACATTCCAAATGCCATAAAAGTCACCAAGTTTCGTACCATTCAGATGAAGCTGTGATTTTAAATTCAAAACAGAATTTTTCGGTCAAAAGTGACCGAAGAGCACCAGAGGGTTGTGCATCCCAAGTTCGTACTAATATGGCTCAACGGGCATTTAGTTATGCTACTCCATTTGATTGGAATCAACTACAAGATAAGTTACGCTTAAAAAAGTTGGTATCACTAAATGATTTTAAAGGATCTATTTGTAGAGTCACCTGATTTGAAATGTTTTGAGTGATTTGTGTATGTTTCTTTGTATGTAAACAAATGTATTTTGTTTTATGTGTGACTAAATGTGCTGCCTATCTTGGCCAGGACCTTCTTGTAAATGAGATTTTAAATCTCAAGAGTTTTTACATTTCCTGGTTAAAAAAAAAAGGTAAAATAAAAATAAAAAATTACATGAAATTGCTTTTTTTTTTTTTACAAACACATGCATAATTTCTGAAATTAAATGTGACTTATTTTACATAAGTAAAATAATACTTATTTGACATAATATTTAGTAAAGTATATTAATCTGAAAATTAATAAATACGAAAAATCGAATAAAACAGTGAAATTAAGTGATTTACTATTATCAATAGTATAGTGACAAAGCATTGCTCACAAAGACATTTCATATCAAGCCGCTTTCTATTGGTTAATATGCATGGCCGTCTAAAATCTATTCCTTTACTATGCCTTTCTGAGCATTCTCATCTTCAGTTGTTCTTTAGCATTATGTTTGTTTAAAATAAGTAGTACTAAATTTGTTTGTCTTCAAGTCATACAGTTGAATAGGTTGCAACAAAATTGACTGCAAAAAATATCAGTAGCTCACAGAAAACTGCATCAGCTCTGAAGAGTCTTATACACACACTCACTCAGACACACACACCCACACACACACAACAACACACACACCCACACCACACACAAACACACACACCACACACACACCACACACACACACACACACAGAGACAAGACACACAGACAGACACTCCACAGACACTGATTCACAGCACAATCACACAGCGTTAAACACCATCCTGCACAAGAGCTGGAGAGGAAAGTAAATGTTTTCCCTAACGCAGCACCTGACCCACATTAGTTCTCGTCATATCATGTTGTTTCATAAGAAATGGCTGAATATATCTTAGTGAAGAAAAGACAATCAGTCTATCATACCATCATAACATATTTAATAAAACTCATACAAATAAGAGCTGAACATAATCCTTTAAGTTTGCACTATGGTCATGAATGACACCTCATATCATCTGTCTTGTTGAGGAGAGCTGTGCTATTATTTTTCTAAGTGATGGTACTTGCAATTTTCATCTGACAGATGATGATGAAACGGAAGAAAACAACTGAAAAGAAGACCTTAGGAACCAAAAATATATATATTACCATGGTATCATGTCCAAATAAATCAATTTAATATATATTTTTGCATATATGAACTACAGAGCTATGGCTTAATAATCAAAGTTGTTATGCTCCCTACACTCTCAGAGCAATATCCTTCCCAGTATCCTCACAAGAGATCCGACAGTAAATAGGAGGCAATCAAGCGTCTCATTAGCTCTGATGTGATTCATACCTGTGAGCCTCTGTGACCTTCATCACCCTCCTCTTCTTCGGCTGCTGAGTGCAGCTCACAGTAGAATCTCCCTGAAGACAAATCAAATTCAACAACATGTTCTGGACTGTTAATATCAAGGGCTGTAACATAGATGTACATGCTTTATTCAGACAAGGGGTAAATTATTGAACAAGCCCCACAAGCAGGAGCATTTAAGATGATCTATTATTGAAGGTGTGCATAGGTGGTTGATTGTAATTAGACGTGTTGTAATAATTAGAACCTAATAAAACAGCATTCCACACTGTACAAGTTATGAATAGCTTTAAAAGCTTATGTAATAATTTACATAACATCAAGATGTTTCAGTCCTTATGATAGCAGATGAGAGACAAGTGCATGATAGATAATAAAATAAACTGCATTACGCAACATAAGGAATATAAAAAACAACAACGCTGAAATATTTATTACCATTCAGAAATTATTAAATTCTATACTGTATTTAGGCCTACTTTTACTCATTGATCTACAAAAATAAAATATGAATTAAAAATAAAGTAAAATAAAGTATAAGGTAAAATAAAATGAAGTATAATCAAATAAGATGAAGAATAACAAACTACAATAAAATGAAATACAATGAAGCATAATAAAGTAAAATAAAATGAAGTAAAATAAGCCTTATTAAACTTTATTTTATTTTACTTAATAAAACCTTAAGGTAAAATAAATATTATACTTTTATTATTTTACCTTAATAATGTAAAATAAAATGAAGTATGATAAGGTCAAATAAAATGAAGTAAAATAGTGTAAAATAAAATTATGTATAATAAAGCAAAATAAAATGAAGCATAATAAAGTAAAATAAAATGAAGCATAATAAAGTAAAATAAAATGAAGTATAATAAGGTAAAATACATAAAATAATACTAACAAAATAAAATGAGCATAAATCAATGAAAGTATAATAAGGGTCCAATAAATACATTTAAATAAAACTTAAATAAAATGAAGCAAAATAAAATAAAATAAAAAGCTCTACTTCTTATCAAGGATTTTTGGTATGACCATGTATCCCAGGCTTACCCGTGTCGGAGTGGAAAGTGTATCCGCCCTGCCGCAGAGTGGAGCCACACTGATAACAATTGAAACAACTGCGATGGAAGAACTTGCCCTCTGCACTTCCTCTCTCCAGCACGTACAGATGCTTGTTGCAGAAATAACAGAGCTCACTGCCGCCCACCTCTGATGAGGACACTGGCACCACAGGCTGGAGATATGAAAAGGTTTAAGATACTGCACATTAGGGCTGGGGGATATGGCCAAAACAATTATCAGTAATTTTTTTTCTTATCAGTCGATATCGATAATTATCACAATACATTTTTAAATCTTTATTTCTTTCAAGTTTAAATGCAGATATTTGCTCCTAAAGTGAAAGTTGTAGAAACCAGTCCATTAATTTTCCTTAACAAAATAAAAAAAATGTATTTCTTAGTTTCTGCATGTTCTAATGAGTGATATTGTTTCAAATCAAGAAACAGGTTTGGGTTGCCTAATAGACCAATTTGGAGTAGACTTTTTTTTCCCCCCCCCCCCAAAAAAAACAAAAAGTTTTTTACGTCACTTGCAGCTGCACGCGCATAGTGGTGGCAGAAAAACACTGGGAACAGGTGGAGGTAAATGGGTAAAATCCATGAAATAAAATAAAAATATATTTTTGTGCCTTTTGATGTCAAGATAGGAATGCAAATTATTTTTATATAACACTGTCTCAAAGACGCCATGTTGAACTAAACCACAGACTTTTACTGGACAACTATGAATTACACCTTGCTATGCTTTACCCTACTTTTAAACATAATTTGATTTAAACAAATAGGTCTCTATAATAATTCATATAGGGCACGATATTTTATTAGCCCTACAATTGAAATACAAGCAGGAAATACTATTTAAACCTATAACATTTTACATAACATTGCCCTATTTTATCTCACAATTCTGACTTTTTTTTTTCTTGCAAATTTAAGTTTATATCTCCTAGTTCTGACTTTATAACTTGATTCAACTCAACTATTGCGAGTTTGTCAATTCTGAGGAAAAAACGGCAGAAGTGTGGGATTATAAACTAAAAAGAAGGAATGACGAGTTGATTTTTCTTACCAAAATTGTGAGATATAATCTCGGAATTGCAAAAAAAAAAAAGTCAGAATTAAATTTCCTTATTCTTTTTAATTCCATGGCTTGAATAATTGCTACGTTAAAACTGTAATTTCTGCCACCAGATATGCTCCCGCCACAAAAAAACGTCATCATGTTTGCAAACACTGAAATTGGTCTATAATTTAATAATATATTAATGCACATTTGATAGAATCTTGAGTTGGACGCATAGGGCAAAATTTTTTAGTTCATTATCAAAATCTGTAAAAAAAATTGTAGCAACCTCAGTTTATATGGTTAAATGTATCGACCACGTTTGTTATTTATTTTTTTTTTAAATTAAGCATTGGTCTCCCATAGTAACATACATTTAATCATGATAAACACAGTTAAAACCACACATATAGCACCTCAATACCATGGTAAAAATATAACTATGTTTTTAGGTAGCCTATTTGAATGAAAAACAGTAGTCTAAAAACATTGTTTAAATGCACACATGCTATAGCTTAATCACAAATACATACTACAATTATATACCATTACTGGTATAAATTCAGTGTGAATATCCCACATTCGCCCCATACCATTGTGCAGTTAGTGTTACTAAAGTAAATCCATGTTAAATGATGCTGATTGTAGATTGCACACAGCCTTCGACTGTCCCGTTTGCACCGTGTTCTCCTTTTGGCTTTAAAAAACTAGTTTAAATCACTGAGTCATTTGTGTTCATCGCTGAATTCAAGTGCTTCACACTTGATCTCACAGCGCTGCTTAATGCTCGCGTGACAGAGTAAAATGCATCTGCTCTAGTGAGCTCGCGCCGTGCGGCTGTTTGAACTTTGATCCGAGCGGATAACGGTCCGTGTGGCGCGATTCAAATGAGTCGTGCTGTTTCGTTCCGCTTTTGGCGCATAAACATTATATCGAACATTTAATCGCACTCTTCATATCGTTTTATCGAGGGAAATTATTAGAGCCCGACCGATATGGGTTTTTTTGGGGCCGATACGATACCCAATATTATTTTTTTTTTTTTTTTTTTTTTTTTTTAAAAGGCAGATACCGAGATATCGGCCAATATATTCTTTATGTGTCTATTATAGTACAGTACCAGTCAAAAGTTTGGAAACTTTCCCATTCGTGTGTCCAAACATTTTACTGTTACTATATATAGAATACAGTATATACATAAACAGAATATATATACATAAAAATTTTTTTTGCAATGATCACTCAAATGTGGTGATAAAACACTTATAATTGTGACAGAGATATGTAAGGGCATTTATCAATTTAACAATAAACTTTACTATCCTAAATGAGTCTGACGTCAGTGCACTGAACAGTAACGTTGAAATTTATTTAACTTTATTTCAATTCAATTTCATTCTACTTTATTCCGTTTAAGTTTATTTCACTTTGGAACATTCGTTCACGGATTTGCACTACTGTCTTCACAAACACAGATGAAACTTACTAGAGAAGTGTGACATATATAATATAGGGGAGCGCGATGCACAAACGGGGGGGTTAGTTGTAACACACGTGGTTTAAATATTTATAAAATCGGCTTAAGTAATTTTTATCTCAGTTTGTATTATTCATTTAAATGAGACAATTTTGCTAATTATTTAATTCTCCAATCTGTTTCTTTATCAGTGCAGATCGGTTAATAATGATTTATACAGTTTTAACACTGCCCGTTACAATGTCTATTCTATGACATTAGGCGTTTAATTCCTACACTATTTACTTATTCACATCACCCGTTTCTCGTTGTTTCTCATTAAAATTAAAGACTGACAGTCAATGTTTAATGTTTAGAAATTATTATTTCAAGACATGTAAAGCATTTTTGCTCGTTTATGTGGGCCGTCCCAAGCATGGTTGCAATGTGTTAATTGTCAAACTCCATTTTTAATTCTTAAACGCCATCGTTTATAAAAATAAATAAATCATATATATCTATATTATGTTATTTATTTATTTTATTAACAAAATATTTTAGTTTGTCTTGTATATTTTTTTCATTATATCAGATAACATTTTAAGCTGTCATATGCTAATGTTACAACATGCTCCTCAGATGTTACAATGTACCCCACCTACTGGGCATGTTGTCACATTTCACTTCTATTTTTTGAGGGTAAATAAAGAAAAATTTATACATTGTAATTATGAAACAAAGCGACATATTTGTACTAGACAAGTGTAAAATTACTGTGGATAAAAAAAATATATATATTCTGAACCCCATGTGGATTTACACAAACTGAGAAAGTCAAAAAGTGTTACTTTGTGCCCCGCTCTACCCTACCGCTGTAAATAAATTCAAAATAAATTAACATCTCGCGCACTTTAATGCCCTTTGAATGTAACGTGTACGTTCCCTTGGAACTGGAATCATGGCGGAATTTCATGTTAAGTCCACTTCGCAGGGCACTTACTGTCGAATAAGACAATGCTTGAATGCTTGAACAAGAGACCTCCTTACTGAAGTTAAAGTTTTGACTGGTGTCACTATCTCGCGAACGCGCCGGCGGATCTCCACCAAATTCGGGGGATCCCTTCAGCTCGAGGAGCCCTCTCGAACGCCACCCTCCGTGCGTCGGTAGCCCCCCGGGATCGCTAGATCAGTCGGCGCCGGACCGCGAATTTAACCATCCGTAACTCCCGAACCCAGGGTGGAGGAGGTGGTCTCATTCGAAAGAGGGCCTCTAGATGTACACTCGATTCGCGTTCGAGAGGGTTCCTCGAGCTGAAGTGGTTTTCCATAGACTTAAGCTTTAAAGCGTTTCATCTAGGTAGCCAGTAGCAAACAATGGATCGCGCTCTGCTGGACAAACTAATTAATTACACCATTTCATCTGCATTATATGTTCAGTAAAAAAAAAATTCATATCGGCGGCATATTCGCCGATACCGATATTTCGGCGACAGGCTCATATCGGCAAAACGATATATCGGTAGGGCTCTAGAAATTATATTGCGATAATTATCGTTATCAAATTATGGCTTAGCCCTACTGCGCATATAATGAATATGAAGCAATGCATTACAAGAATTGACTATTCATATATATCTCCATACACACACACGTTAACTGCATCGCAATAGCACTCTTGCACCATTTCATTGAGAAACTTTATTTCACCACTTACTTTTTCCTCTTTCACATCCTTATCCTCTTCTTTCTCCTTCATCTTTTGTTGTCTTGGTCCTTTCTCCGATGCCAGTCGGTCCTGAGAGACAGGTCACATGATCTCATTTACAGCTCAGGTTACGTAATGTGGCGACAGCAGATCGACAGAAATAAACATTGATTTCACCATTATCAAATGCACAGAAAGCAAACAGTAGCATCCTTTTGGTCTCATCCTTTTATCATTCGTTTAACTTCCTCATTGTAGCGACAGCATGGGAGTAATTAGCTTTGGCAACAGTTGTGTGTGTAACGGGGGCGTTTAGTGTTTTCCTCAATGCTGTGGTTCGTTACGACAGAGATTGCACATGCTCTATTTCACCCAACACACTACACATGATCTTGGACAGGCACTACTGCTACAATGTCATCAATAAGGGGAGTTGTTTTACATGATAACAGGCAGGTGTTGGAGTACCTTGCGTCTTTGGAGGGAGTTGCGCTTGAGCGTGTTGAGGAAGAAGGCGGCCGAGCGGGTTCTGGACAGCGAGAGGGTCTTGTTGTTGGGCGAGAGGCTGTTGGAGCACTCTGAGGAAGACAAGAGGAGTGAAAGTAGTGAGATGCAAATAAATGGAAATAGATCTGAAGAAATTAGTCTTCCAGAAAGGTTTCCACGTGTATATCTGAAGATACATGTTGGCTCACGCAGTGCTAAAAGCAAAGTACAATTGTATAAATGACAAAATAACTTAATGTAACAAAGAAAGAAAATGTTATGTAAAAGGAAAAATGCTTAATTTTCAAACCAAAAATAATGACCAAAAATCATAAAAAACAAAACATTACACATAACCGGTCCAAAAAACATGATCTATTATTTAAGCTTTTCATATTGCAGCAAAACCTTATTAAATGAAAACAAAAACAAATAAAAATAATAATAAACGCTAATAAAAACAATCCTAAAAGCACTGTATTTTATGTTGTTCAAAGTAATATACTGTATGTATGTAGATTATATGTATATTCTATATATATATATATAGATATTAATATATAAATAATATATATATATATATAAAATAAAAAAACAACCAAATAAAAAAATATAAAAAAAATACAAATAAATCAATCTACTAATAAACGATAATAAAATAAAAATCTTACAATCTTAAAGGTACTGATTTTGTGTTTTCAAACCACTCAAGCAATAACATAATATAAATAGTTATAAATATCTAAAGGCATTTAAATAAAAACAAAAATTTAGTGTCAAAAATTTTTTTTGGTAACTTAATTTAAAACAAAATAATAATTACATTTAAAAATATATGTGTACAAACATTGTGATTGTAAATTAAAAGTAAATTAAAAATGCTTCAAATGTATTCAAATCCTGAACATTATAATGACCAAAGAATAACTGAACAAGAAAAGCGTCATTTGTAATCTCTTTCATAATCCAGAACAACCTTACAAAAACTGTGCATTTTAGATGCAATTCACTAGATCGCTTCAGCAATACATAGCAACAAATAACAAAATATAATAAAACAACTTCCTACCCTTGGAACTGGAACAAACACACCTTCTCAACTCACATTCAATATGTGGTTTGCAGTGTTGTGTTAGAGATGATCTGTATTGGATCCCACCCCCTTCCCCAGAATTCACACATCCACAGCCTGCGTGAGTGACAGCTCAACCTGGAGCACATCTGTGTGAGATCCCCTCCCAACCACAAAAAAGCATTTTCAACACTAAACGCTCATCCCGCTTGGGGGGGGGGGCCCCGCCCGCCCCCCCTAAAGCCCCTCTAGCGGCTGTGGTTCCTCCTCTGCAGATGCCGTTTTGTAATCCGTCTCATAGAGTGGTGCGTGTCGAGGCCGGACTGAGATCCACTCCCACCGATTCGCCCATAAGCAGCTGATTTCTCCCAGGCTGAGTGCATTTGCTGCTGCAGCCGCTGCTGTCAGACTACAGACTACAGCAGAATACTGCCCATTCACAGCAGTGCATGCTGGGAAGGGGTCTTAAAGAGACAGCAGCACTGATAGCAATTATATGAGCTATTCATCAACTTGTTTCTCTTAGATACTCTAAAAATGACCTTTTTTCCACTTGAATTTTCATACAGATCATGCATTGAAACCATGTTGAAAATTCACAGTTGAGAAATCGTGACAATATTGGTCACAACCATTAGCATGTTAACATACACTACTGTTCAGAAGTCTGGGGTCAGTAAGATTTATTATTTTTTTTATTAAGAAATTTATATTTTTATTCAGCAACGATGCATTAAATTGATCAAAAGTGACAGTGAAGACATTCATGTTACAAAAGATTTCCATTTCAAATAAATGCAGTTCTTTTGAACTTTCCATTCATCAAAAAATAGGTATCGCAGTTTTTACAAAAATATGAAGCAGTACAACTGTTTTCAACATTGATAATAATTAAAAATTACTCCTGTGCAGCAAATCAGCATGCATATCAGAATGATTTTGGAAGGATCATGTGACACTGAAGACTGAAGTAATGATGCTGAAAATTCAGCTTTGCATCACAGGAACAAATTAGATTTTAAAATATATTGAAATAGAAAACACTAATTAAATAGTGATAATAAAATAGTGATTTTAAATTAAAATTGTAATAATATTTCACTTTATTACTGTTTTTACTGTATTTTTGATCAAATAAATCTTACCAACACCAACACCAACAGTAGTGAACAGCAGTGTACTACCACCCATATTTACACATACATTACCCCTTCAAAAGGTACTAATATGTATGAATTAGGGGTAAATAAGAGTACAAAGATGTACATTTTGGCTTTTGTACTGCCCTAGTGACAGATTGCGCCATTTTTTTCTGAGAGTGTAAATAAAGGCAACAGCTAGTATATATTTCAGACATCATTAAATATGCATTTCAAAGTTATGAATGCCTCCAGAAATGGCCCCTCATTACCTGCTGGGGTCTCTTTCTCAGTGAGAGCGTTGCGTATCTGTGTGAGGTAGACGACCATAGAGAGCTGGTCAATTTTCCCACAGGTGGTCATTTCACTGGCACGCATGACGGGAGTAATGCCAAACTCTCTCTCCATGAGGTCAAAGGCCAACTTATTGGTCCCAGTGATATTATATTCATCTAGACTAGACAAGTCACTGAAAGAGAGGATAGCATACATTTAACTGTATGCAAATAATATGCATTATAAATGTATTTACAGTGTAGTCTATCTATCTATCTATCCTCATCGATTCTAATCCATCATCCCTCTATATCCATCCATCCATACTCTATCTATTCTATCCCTCTAGCCTTCTATTCCATCCCTCCATATCCATCCATCCATCCATCCCGCTACATCTCGCTGAAATCAAAAAAATCCCCCCGATTTGATAAAAAACCGTAAAAACAGTAATATTGTAAAATCTTATTACAAATCGAAATGTTTTCTATTTGAATATATTTTACATTTATTCCTGTGACGGTAATTGAATTGTCAGCATCATTACTCCAGTAATGAAAACTAAGGAAGCCCATAACCGCCACTGATACATTTTTTAAAGGCGACTTTTATCTCAAACAATTATGACTTTTTTCCCTCGTAACTGCGAATTTACATCACACAATTCTGACTTAATATCATGCAACTGCAAATGTACAGCTTGCAATTTTGAGAAAACCTGTCAGAATTAAAGAGATAAAAGTACAATTACCTTTTTTTATTTTTATTCAGTTGTGAAACAAGCCTTCCATTCAGGATCAGGATTCGATTTACAGCTTTTTTTTAAATATAATATTTTATAACTCATAAAATGTTTTTACTGTCCTTTTTGATCAATTTAATACATCCTTGAATAGAAGTATTAATTTCTATGAAAACAATCTTATTGTCCTCCAACTTTTGAGCTGTAGTGTATCTAGCAAGAACTTTTCACAACAAAACTGAGCTCTGCATGTTTAAGAGTTACTAATATTCGTGTTCGCTGTTGGTTAAGGTGATCTTACATGAGTTCAGGTCTGAAGTTGTGGATGAGAGCGCAGAGAGCCATGCCGGACCTCCAGGACTCACTCAGGTCTTTCACCTTCACATGTTTGTACCCCGCTGTGCTCTTCTGACACCAGGACAGCAGATCCTCCAGACGCCTGATAGAGTCTAAACACATGAATTCAGTTCATCACTTCCCTGTAAACTTTGTGTTTTCTCTGCCTTTTCATACTATATAGACCAGTAGACTCATTTGCATGTAACAATAACAGGCTCTTTAAAAGGCCATGAAACACTAAAACACATTTTTGAGATGTTAACAGCTAGATACTGTTAATATATTAACATACATTAACAAATGTTGCATATTATTGTAAACAACCACACTTTTTAATTGTTGAAGGCGTTTTTTGCTCTTTTTCAACAAACTTATGGTTAAACAAACAAACAGACAAAATTAAAATGCTAAACACATTCAGTGTTTTAGACGTTAAAGTGATACCTTATAGATATATAATATATATATTTTTTATCCATATTTAGTACTACATAGATACAGTAACTGTTGTATGGCATTTACCTTTTTTTTAGTTAAATTATTATATGGTTCATCTGTTTCTTGTCTTTACAATCCTCTGTGTCATACGACGCGTGACCTTTAATTGAACAAAACAGTCCTTAATAAGAGTATGACTCTATGGGAAAAACAAAACTTCCATTGCTATTACTCAGGCAGCCTTTGCGTGTTTGTTTGTAGTGTGCGTCTAGGACTTTGTGTTTGACCTGTGTGGGTTTGATACAGGACAGGCTGACGTTCGGGTAACGTGTGGATGGATCGATGCTGTAGGATGCGTAGTTCTTGCTGGTGTTTTCTGGAGTCGTTTGAGAGAGTAACTGATACATGCTCTCCCTGTAAAAGATATACACAGCATAACGCACTGCTGCATCATGTATGCATTTTATATTGTTTTATATCGATACATACAGTTCGTAAGTTCAGTGTAGCTAAGATTTTAATGTTTTTTAAATATATTTGCTCACCAAGGCTGTATTTATTTGATTAAAACTACAGTAAAATCAGTAATTTTGTAAAATATTATTACAAATTAAAATACATTTTTCAAATTTATTTCTGTGATGCAAAGCTGAATTTTTAGCATCATTACTCCAGTCTTCAGTGTCACATGATCCTTCCGAAATCATTCTAATATGCTGATTTGCTGCCCAAGAACCATTTCTGATTATTATCAATGCTGAAAACATTTGTGCTGCTTCATATGTGTGGAAACCGTAATGCCTTTTTTTCAGGATAATTTGATAAATAGAAAAGATGGAGAAAAAAAAAAAAACAGCATTTATTTGAAATAGAATTTGTTTGTGTTATAAACAGTGTGAAAATTGTAAACTGTACCTCTCCGCCAACAACTCCAGGGGTAGCACACCTTTTCCCCAATTCCTGACATCCACTCCGGGGGGGGGGGGGGGCAAAACTCAGCCTAAACCCGAGCAATGCCAGTGCCCAGAGGCCAAAACGGCTGCAGAAAAATAAAATAAAATAAAAATGAAACCAACAAATAAATAAAAATATGGCCGATTTCTATTTATTTTTGATGGCCAATTCACTGTTTCCCCGTTGTACTGTTTAAACAGTGTTTACAATAAAATTCTAATTTGATATAGAATGATCACACATTACAATGTACAAAAAAAGACACTGTAGTACTTTTGAAAGCTCAGATTGAAAAATAAGTCCTGATAGTATTTACCTACATTATCAGTCTAATCGGCTGCCCTGTTTATTCGTACACTATACTCATAACCCACCTCTACTAGAGAGTCTCCCACCAACGCGACGAGCAGTCTCTTCCCCTTCCTCTCCTTCACAAGAGAGGCATTCTCTGCCCTGTGCATGCAGGTGAAGTCAAACACGGCCACGTCCGGACGGCCCACGTGGTTCTTGGCGAACTCCAGGTCCGGCAGCATGTGATCTGTGGAGAAGTTAGCGGCGTCGTATGCGTACTCCTGCAGGGCCTCCTGGTTGACGTTTGCTGGTGCGAGCAGCTGATTGACATCAGGAAAGTCCTGAGAACAAGAAACAAGAATGGCTTAATGTTAATCCTGTGACACTGAAGACTGGAGTAATGATGCTGAAAATTCAGCTTTGATCACAGGAATAAATGACATTTTACAATAAATTCAAATAGAAAACAGCTACTTTAACTTGTAATAATATTTCACAATATTACTGTTGTTATTTATTCCTTTTGTACTCCACCTGAACTAAATATACAGGTTGCATTTCTAAGCGAACGCAAATAGCAACTGTCTGCAGCTATTCCAGTGAGAATACAGTGACAAAAGAGGACAAGCATAGCTGTGAAGATTGATAAATGCGTTTGTAAGTGTAAATGCGAGCTGGAAACACGCCTGAAGTATCACCTCTGCTGATAAAAGCATGGCCTCTTTTCCAAGCATTTCTAGGCTCTGTTCAGCCTTTATATAAGATATTCTCAAAGCCTCAGCTCTTTGAACATGTTTCACTGTGTCGTACCTGCTTTATCACTCCTTTTTTTAACAAGCTCCCCTTTTTTGCAGTCATCACAAAATAGTGAGTATCATCTTTGTAGTAGACAATATTCTCTAGATCAACGCCTGGAAAACATAACAAATGACAGGGCAGAGATGAAGATGTGTGTAGGTTTACTTAGAACTATATTTTGGAGACAGCTAAATTGAACAAGAAGGAAAAAATTATTTATTTTTGAATGAAAACAGTTGATGGTATATTCTCAGTGAGATGAAGTAACTGTGAGTCTGTACCGATCTCAGAGTGGAGCTCTTGGAAGAATTTCTGGTTGTATATTCGTGCCACACCGCTGATCTCCTGCACCTGAGCCTCTTGTTTAGTGCGGCGGTTTACGAAGTTTGCAGTGATACCGATGGCCAACTTTCCCCTGAGCTCCTTTATCTTAAAACCTGAAGACACATGGGGAACAACAACAGTGGGAAAGGGTCAATAAAATAAAAACTTAAATAAATTAAATATTTAAATGCATTTAATTTAATAATAAACTAAAAGTATCCAAGTCCCTTTGTGCTAAATAAAAGTATTTAGTACAAAGTGACTTGGACTAAGTTGTTTTTTTTTAATTACATTTAATTAATATAAAATAAATAACATTTCGTACAAAGTTGACTTGGATAAAATAACATGTGTAGTATAAACTCCCCTTCTAAATAAATAAATAGTACAAAAAATGACTTGAGGAGTGTTTTTTAGAACAAAAACTATTTTAGTTATCATTTATTTTTTTCGTCTACCAATACAATAAAATAAATGTATTGATAAACTCACCTTCTACAATAACTAAATAATAAAATCCATAATATACAAAGTGACTTGGATAGGCACGGTTTTTACAACTAAAAAAAATAATAATTTAAAAATAAAATTCAATTTCAAATCAATTAAATATTTAAATATTTTAGTACAAAGTGACAAAGTAAATTTCATGGAATCCGCTCATCTGTGTAAATTTTTTATTTACCATCAGGCACATATCTTCCCCCTCCAGCTGAAATAAAAACATCAAACTCAAAAGCAGCAGCTGTGTGGGACCCAGGAGACACCTGTGCCCTCCATCCTGAGAGAAAGAATGAGAGAAAGAGAAAGAGAGGAGACCAAAAGTTAAAAAACAAATGTCATTTTTCAACTACACGACCACAGATCTTTTCACTTTCTGTGACAACAACTAAAGCTGGTTTGTACCTGTGGATCCTGCTGGTTCAAGCAGACCTTCAAAGGTCACACCTGTGTGCACCTCGACCCCCAAAATCAGAGCCAGTTTCAGCAGAATCAACTGCAGCTGACGGATACCTAGAGAAACACAGATCTCATTACTACAGTACACCTCAATTAAAGTTATGCACATTTTCAGCAATAAGAAAAGAAGTTTCACTTTAACTATGATTTGTTTATATTTACCAACTCAATACACATTCCTGGTCCTATTGTACACCATTCATTAGTGCACACTATTCTAAACAAATGTTGTTTTCATAATCTTTCATCCAAATGTACAAACTTGCTCTGCCTTTAAATCTGATATCCCGTAGGCCAGAAAATATATTAACCAACAATATCATAGTTGAACATTTCACAATCCAATCAAATCTGGATACATTTAAGTCCTGCTACACATTGTTTTGTGTGTTGAATGACATTTCACTCAGAAATACTCTCAAATATTCAAAAGTTAGAGGTTAGAAAGATTTTTTTCAACAAGGAACGATAAAATTTATCAAAAATGACAGTAAAGACATTTATAATGTTAAAAAAGATTTTTCTTTAAACTTTAAAACATTTTTTAAATCAAAGAATCCTGGGATTAACCCCAGGAATAAATACAATTTTACAAAATATTCAAATTGAAAACAGTTATTTGAAATTGTAATAATATTTCACAATTTTTCTGTTTTGACTATTTTTTAACAAATAAATGCAGCCTTGGTGAGCATAAGACACTTTCAAAAACACCTTTTATTTCTCAGATCCTCAGGTCTTTGAATGCATTTTGGAAGCAAAATTGGGTTGTGAATGTCATTCATGTTGACTGTAATTAATTTGGTAACAAAAAAAACAAAAAACAGCAAAACATATAGATGCTCACTTATGTGATGAATGGATCCACTGCAGAATCTGCCATAGAATTTCTTTGCACCAAGGTTGAGAAGGTCTCGAATGGTGTACGGCCACAGGTGCAGGACATTATTCCTCATGAAAGACACTCTTTTGTCCAGTACAACTACCTGAGTGCCTAGTAGAGCCAATTCAATCGCTGTCCTGAGACCACATGGACCCGCACCCAACACTAAACACTAACACAGAGAAAGAGAGAGATTGCATTCAGTACATACAGACTGGTTACATTTCCCAGCGTTAAACAACTTTATAGATAGAAATCTCATTTATCAGGTAATTTATGGTACCTTGTTTTGGTGACATGCCTGACCCTGTTCATAGTCCGGATGGGCGGCTCTCTTGTCGATCTTCTGCCAGAGGTCTTTGGCTTTCCAGTAGTTGAGTCTGTCCTTCAGTTTGCTGTAGAAGTGCTTGTAGTCCCTGGGCTCGACCTTCAGATGGCGACAGAGTTCGATGAAGTTCTGCTGTGTCTCTTTACACGTCTGCGCCTGGACAAAGCGGTCAAACAGAGCGTGGCTGGGATTGACAGAGTCTGGCTTGTTGGCCATTGTGACGGGAGAGGCCTGGAGCCTGCTAGATGAGCTGCAGAGACAAGAGAGAGAGTTTACCGAGGAATTTCAAACAAAAAGAGGGTTTCACTTAGGCATGGGCCGATTACCGGTTTCAAGGCATACCGCGATTTGGAAATTTCACGGTTTCAAAACCACTAATATTTTCCGTTATACCGTTCCTGCGGTATGCACTGATTTTCATGTCTCCTCAAAGACTGAAAGTGCAGGAATCCCTCAGGTTGAGTGCAGTGTAGAGAGTAACACGACCCTCCTCCTGTTGGTGCGAGCGAGCGGTCAGTCATGTGTGTGTAGGATGGCCGAACTTAAGGAGCTTCCCCTGGAACTTACGCGATCGGCAACCAGACATTTTTTGTCTTATTGCAGCTCGTCTCTGTTCTGGACTTGCACTAACTGCGTTGCAATGCAATAATTTTCTAAAATGTAATTTATGTTGAAAATATGAAGTCTGTAAACGCCCTTTAACACAGGCCAGAGACGTTGAAGAGAGACGCAAAGAGAAAAATACTGTTGCAGGCAGATCACTCACTGTTCATGATGCACGAACTATTGGAAGAAAATCCTCAATATTGATTTGGGGGTTTATATGAATGTGTTTCTGAGGGGAACTGACTGTCTTCAGAAAAGTTTCAACGGCATTTTCTTTCTTCCTTTTCATCTCGTCTCTGTATAGTTCATATTAAAGGAACACTCCACTATTTTTGAAAATAGGCTCATTTTCCAACTCCCCTAGAGTTAAACAGTTGTTTTACCGTTTTCGAATCCATTCTGCCGATCTCCGTGTCTGGCGGTAGCACTTTTAGCTGTAGCTTAGCATAGATCATTGAATCTGATTAGACCGTTAGCATCTCGCTCAAAAATGACCAAAGAGTTTCTATATTTTTCCTAATTATATTACGCAGCACCTGAAAATAGTCCCCAGCATGCTCCTGTCAAGCAGTGGCACGTGGTTATGCTTGACAGAACGTTAGCCTCTTTTCAGGCACTGTGAATATCATTGCGCCTGCTGCACCCATGGTACGGCAGCAAAGTTCCTTGATTATTACGCCGGAATGAGAGTATAGTTCCTAGCCATATCAGCCTAGAAAATTGCAACTTTTCATTTTCCGTTGGTCTTAGTACACGATGTAACTACAGAAGAGTCAAGTTTTAAATAGGAAAAATATAGAAACTCTTTGGTCATTTTTGAGCAAGATGCTAACGGTTAGGCCTGCACAATTAATCGTTTGCAAACCGAAATCGCGATTTGAAAGGGTGCGATTTTCAAATCACAAGAGCTGCAATTATTTCGATGAAGGACTATCAAATATGTAACAAGCATCTACGTAGTTTTTGACAGTTTGCTTCATGAGCATTTTACTTTGATGCAAAGTCTGCCAAATAGGGGGCATTTTAACACTGCACGTGCTGACTGAAGCAGCAAATAACACCATTTGGAAAAGATAAGCACGAGCGGGAGCAGCAGTTCAACTTCCCAACAAAGTGTGTCTGCAGAAGAGCAAAGTCCTGCAGACGACTTGGTACCTAAACGAAAAAGCACCGCATATGTTTGGAATTATTTTTGATTTCGACGTTCTGATGTACTTCAAAGGCAAGTACTTTGTAAAACCTGCCGAACGTCTGTGTCGACCTCGCGAGGCAACACAACCAATCAGCACCTGCAGAAGTATCACAGACAAATCTATGATGAATGCATGGCCAAAAGGCCCACCGATGAACACACTTATGGCGCTTTTCCACTGCATAGTACGGTTCACTTTTGGGGGGTTTTCCACTGGGTACAGTACCTGGTACTTTTTTTAGTACCACTTCGGTTGGGGTTCCAAGTGAACCGTACCGTTACCAAACCGTGACGTGTAAACTCTGCTGATCACGGATTGGCCGGAGAGAATCGTCACTACCTGCGTCACTGAACTTGCGACACAAACGCAAAAGAACCGCTAGATTTAAATCAGAACAGCCAGCGAAGGATCGAATGCAACTGTTTTGAACGAGCGCACCTTTTTTTAACAACCAAAACGTTTTGTTGTCTGTTGCGGAAGAACAGACGTTCCTCTCGTAGATAGCAGAGGAGCGGATCCAGCGAGAACTTGATGGGGCGTCGCGGAATGAAAATGTTTGTTTTTTAGTGGAGTCCGGCAGAAAAAAAATAGAAGCGGCGCAACTATAACGACATGTGAATAAGCCCGCCCACTCTAAAGCGGTACTGAACTGCAGTGGAAACGCAAACCGTGCCGAGCCGAACCGTGCCGTGCCGTACCGAGCCGAGTCGTACCACATAGTGGAAAAGCGCCATTAGTCACAATCACCACGACTGACATCCAAGCAAACTTCTATTGCTCAAGCGTTATAAAGTGGCACACACTGGTGCAGTCTGTCTCATATTTTCTTTATGACCGCGAAAAGAACTAAAATACTTTGTCAGTTTTGATCGTACAGATAAGAATAAGTTATCGTTTGAAACTGCAAAGGGTCTACTTTTGTGTATAGTCATAATAACAACAAAACAAACTTGCTTTTGTAAAATAAAGAAACTAAACAGGGAGCGCTCTCTGTCGTCTCGGTCTGTCACCTCTCTTCACAGACACGTAGGGCTGGGTATCGAGTTTGATACTTTTTAGGCACCGGCCGAATTGCCTCGATACCATCGAGTATCGAAAAACGTCTCGTCGTTCGGTACCAAATTTCGATACCCAAGGGGTTCATCTCATCAGCGTCAGTGAGCCAATAAGCCTGCAGCACTAGCCAGTGTGTTCGACTAAAAGAGGTGCGGCGCATATCGATCATCCGCGAGAGCGATTCGAAAACGCACGGAGCAGTCTGCTCTCTTTAGCTCCCGTGGTACTGTAATACACCAGTATAGATTAGCGCGGGACTGCGTGGATTTCCGATCATCATGCCAGATGTACTTCAACTAACGGTACACTCCCGAAAGCACGTGTTATGTGTCCCATTCATGCAAACTGTAGCATCATGCTACACAAGTCAATAAATAAGATTTATATTCCGCTTTTACTCAAAACTCACTTTAAACCACCATCGAGTGTTTGTAATTACTTCCGATTGCCGTCTAACAGGGCCAGATTTACGCATTGCTCAAGACATTGAGCAAATAAATATAACAAACAATAGGGTGAAAAAAATTACAAACTATTTCCATGTCTTCCACCTTTTTTTATGTAGGCTATGGAAATCACGCTTTTTTTTCTCCCAGTCTCTCTCACAGATGCGCACACACAGTGCAGACACGCGGAGACGCGAACAGAAAATTCTCGTCAGCGATGCACCGCGAATTTATCAGTAAAATAATTTCGCAGCTGAAAAGCTACATGACAATTCTCAGTATCGAGTTCATGAAAGGAGTTTTAACTTGCTTGCTGAGAGACGCATAACGCATGATCACACGCACTTAATCTTTCTCTCTCCCCTCCTCTAAGACGCCATTAGCTGCATTAATACCTGCGTTATCACCCGCATATCAATGGCTCAAGCCTCGGTATCACTCTAAACTGACATATTGGAATTTGCACCCTGTAAGTTTGGGAGGAGTTGCGTAAAAAAATTGTTCATCCACCAAGATTTCAGTACGGAAACTGTCAAAGAGGAATGAATCTGGAAACCAATCATCTAACAATGTGTGGAGAGAATTGGGACTGGAGAGGGATCAGCATTCACAGTTGAAATCTTAGAGAAATAATGCACTCCCGTAGTGGTTTGTGATTCAGCAAGCCTATACTGGGAATGTACTTGATATGCCGTGCATCAAACAATTACGAGGATGATTTTTTAGTTAACTATAACGAACCAAGGACGCATACAAAAAAGGGCCAAATTAGAAGACACTGTGCATCGAAGGTATGTGTTCCCCTGATGGTGCGCGACTCGGTATTTGGTGTTTGACGGTTGTTGTGGATGGGGAGATTCGTGCGTATTTATTAAGTGGGAAGGGGGCCCAAAAACGCTGACGGCTGCTCGGATGCCATCCGTAAATCCATGGAACAGTAATATAAATCTGGGGATTCTGTCTGAGCTAGGGCTTTTTAAAAAAGGAAGCGACACAAACTAGGACAACATGTAGCCTAAACAGCTGTAACACGGAGACTAAGATTGAGCTTTCTTAAGGCGTAGTTTGCAACGGATTTAATTGGGTGTTGTTACCTTTTGTGCCAATATATTGGCAGTGTCGTCAGGAGACAGTCTTTGGGAGTTTGTATAAACACAACAAGCTGACAAGAAACAGTCTTTTTTTTTAGGTAATGTAATCTTGTTAATTTATTTCATAAAATTGGTATCGGAAAAAATATTGTTCAGTAACCGGTATCGAAGTCAAGGTATCAGTATCGAAAATTTCTGAACGATACACTAAATAAAACAACCTGATCTCAGCGAATACTGTGCCTCAAGACATGAGAAATATATGATAAAAGCCTGACTGTCTCCGTTGAATTAACTAAGTCGACGGTCCAAAACAATATGTCTCTCTTAAAGTAATCCTATGACAACCTGATGGTCCAGTTGTTTCCCGTCTCAACTCATTATTCTAATGCTCACCCCACAAGCCGAGTCGGGCGTTTTTCAGATTCTAAACATCCACATAAGGCACGTGCGCATGCAAACACCCACATCGCCTCCGCATAAACAAACGTGAAAGTTCATCCTCTACTTTTTGTTTTCTGAAGCCGCGCTGATAGAAATACCCATAATTTACCTCACAACGCGATGCGTCGCGCAGCTAGATCCAGTGGAGAGTATCACTGTGATGAGTAGCCTAAGATTACTTGCATCTGTTGTTGTTGTTGTTATTGTGACATAACTTGTACACATTTTGCTAGTTACTAATTCCTGACCACATGTTTGAAATCAAGTGAAACATTTTGAAATATGTGATATTTCATTGTCTAAATGTCTCACAACGCCAGGATGTTTGTTGATAGTTTTAACATATAAAACCACAAGATATAAAAGTAGTGCGAGTGTTAACACTATGAATGAATGTTTGACACAAAGGTGTGTTACTGTTCAAGTCTCAAGTGTTCAGATGAGTATGTTCAATCATGTGTCCTTGACCTTCACGGTGTATATTTTTATTATACTGTATTGCAAATAAAATACAAATAATAATCAAAAACCCACATTATTTTACTCTCCTCGCACGCTCTTACCTGCCTCGGTTCAGTCGCATTCATATTGATGGCCCATTATGGGAGGCCCTTTGTCTCTCAGGTGTGAATCACTAAATATTCATGGCCATTGTCACTCCCTCACATAAGGGCATTCTATCACAAAACATGTTTTACAAATGTTAAATCAATATATTGTTTTCTGTAAATAAGTGAACAGGATAATTTTCACATCATTTTGTAGCAAAAACTCTAGACTTCAAGATCTGTTATCAAATGTTCTGTATGTGTTTTATGACTTTATTTCAGTGACTTAAAAAAAAATAGTTTTTCACTAACCATGCATAAACATTTTCTCAAAAACACAAACATGTACTTTCACCGTTCGTGGGCTGCTCACAAATTAACCGGGAGCCCAGTGGGTGTTCGGAATACAGTGGTGGGGGCTATCAGACTTTAGCCATTACATTTTTTTTTAAGATATTGAAAAAACACAAATGTCCGGGCATGTCAAAACTTCTCCAGGGCCCCAAAACACCCTCAGACCCCAGAGGGTTAAATGGCAAAAACTTTTGCTGTCATTGTTTCAACCTTAATGTAGGTTATGGTCAGTGTTTTACTGATGTAGAATTGTTTACAGTGTGTTTGGGTTCTTACAAGTTTAAGATTTTATATATAATTGTTAATTTAACTTTAAGATACTGTAGTTATTTTCTTAATTTGTCATGACAGATGTTTGCATCATGACAACTTTATTAAAAAAATGGCCACAATGTTTAAGAGGTTTTAAATAAACAGTAGCACAGTGTAGCATAGTTTGTGATAATGCTTGGCATTTCTTTGGTTCTGTTAAAACCACCACAACAAACCTGTAACTCTTTTATGAAATAGTAGTAAATCGCATTTTTGATCAGAAAAGTCCAATTAGATTTTTTTTTTCGTCCAAATCGGTGCAGCCTACTAACGTCTAATCATAGTCAATGATCAATGCTAAGCTGCATCTAAAAGTGCAACCGCCAACCCCCGGGCGATCGCTTCATGGGAGTATTGAAAAATTGCCATATTTTTCAAACATAGTGTATTTTAATTCCATGCGTGCCTTGTGTTTAACAGATGTAACCGAAGCGCTGTTCCAGTAGCGCCTCCTGCTGTCAGAGAGTGAAACTGCGTCGCATTCCGAGCTTCTGCTGGTTGTTTGCATGGCATGTAGTATAATTTCACAAAGCTCTTCAGAACATTTCGTGTTTTTGCTTCAATTGGGTTATTAAATCAAATTATGTATATGAATTATATAACTAAATGATATGAAATTATATAAATGATATGTGTTTGAATTATATAACTAAAATTAAATAACTGTAATTACAGATTTAGGTTAAATAAAGATGTCAGTCTTTATTTTTCTTTTTTTTAGGAAACAAATCAAAAGAAAAAATAAACAAATTCTACTGTTCCTAATATTCTGTATGTTGCTCAAAAACAAAATATATTGTGTTCAGCGGAATTTTTTTTTACCCAGTCATTTAAAAATAACACATTTTAGAGTTGTAACGACAATACCGTGATCCCGTGAAATTTTTGCTTAAGGTTATCCAGTACGTGTAAAAATCTCAGACCGGCGCATGCCTAGTTTCAATGGTTGACCTAAAAGGTATTTAAACAACCTCTGAACATTAATTGTGGCATGTAACTCAACCAGTATTTGTGCGATAAATATCTCAGTAATCAGAATTACTACTTACATTTCTCATTTTCAAGTCGCTTATGTGTCTGCTTTGCATAAATGTAAATGTAATTTCCACCTGGTAAAAAACAGGCAAAAAACCCTATAAGCTTACACTGAAGGAGGGACCCGAGTCATATCTATAAACCACAATATCATATAGACATGAAAATATGATCTAACAGCCTCTCAAAACACCCTAGCACTAAAAACAACTTGCCAACCATGCAGAACACAACAGCAGTTCTGCAAGTGAAAAGCAACACTCACCTTTTTTCTTTAGAAATTATTATAAAAGAAAAAAACTGCTTTGTTCTGGCTGATATATTGCAGTGCGGTATAACTGATAGTTCACTAGAACTAGTACTGATAAGTTCCGGGGAAATTAATGGATATATTTTCAATGCAAAACAAATCCAAAAGCATAGAGGTGACAAAGAAAAGAAGACTGATGAAACAAATCCTGTCATAATTTGTATCGAGAAGGACTTCTCTTCTGCATTTAATTGGTCAGCATTGCTTTCTGTCATGACTAACCTTCTGCAACAGTTCATTTATATAGAAAATTTCAGTATCGACACAGCCTTAGCCAGATGGGTTTTTTTTGGTCCGAAACGATATTTGGGAGGAAAACAAAAAAAATAGATATATCGTCACCGATGTGTTTGTGTAAGTAGAGTTACAGTTCCCGTCAAAAAGAAGTTTGGAACCACTTTCATTCGTGTGTCCAAACATTTGACTGGTACTAATATATATATATATAAGATATATATATCTATATATATATTAGTACCAGTCAAATGTTTGGACACACGTTTGGAAAATATATATATATATATATATGGCGATCAAATGTGGCGATCAAACCCTGAGAATGATGTGCCCAAAGATATGTGATGATGGAGGCAGGGCATTTAACAATTAACTTTATTCAAAATGAGTCTGACATCAGTGCACAGAACAGTAAAGTTGAAGTTTATTCAACTTGAATTAAATTCAATTCCATTCAACTTTATTCCGTTGAAGTTTATTGCACTTTGGAACATTCATTCACGGATTTGCGCTACTGAACAAGAGACCTCCTTACTGAAGTGAGTGTTGACTGGTGTCACTATCTCGCGATCGCACCGGCGGATGTCCACCAAATTCGGGGGTAGGGATGGGCGATACCACTTATTTTGTTTTCGATACCATACCGATATTTTTCAAGGCAGTATCGTCGATATTGATACCGATACGATACTTCTAAACTGAACTTTTGAATTATGAAATGTATTAAATTATTAAATTAAGAGTAAAATGGGTAATTATAAGCACTTAACTTTGTTTAAAACATTTTAACATTCAATACGCCTTAATTGTAATTTATTAGGTTATATTTTTGTTTGCACATGGTTCAAATGTGTTTTTGTTTACACATGATTCAAATCTACAAATACTATAGTTGAACTATGGTCACTTTAGTAAAACCATGGTTCGTTTTCATAAGGGACTGCCAGTGACAGGATGTTGCATCCATAAAATGCAACCTTTTTGTTCTGACACAGTGTATGATTTCTATTAACATTACAAAATACAACATGATCAACATTATCTTTCAACGTTCAATTTAAATAAATTTAATTGTACAAACTATGTAGGCTACGATTTAAATTTGTTTATTGTGAAATAACTAAAAAAAATATGTTTTTTTTCTTCTGTCCTCTGATAAGCATTGTTCAGGGCTGCTGTTCCCAAAAGCTTTAATGCTTTCTTATGATACTTTTGGGAAACGCAGCCCTGTTTGAATGCACTTTTAGAAGTGAGTGAATGCTCTCTTTGATGGATTGGTTCTGTCTTGCAACATTTGCGTGTGTTCAGATGAGCAGGGAAATAGTTCTATCCTACACAATTACTCTCTAACAAAGGTTATTCGTCCAATTCAGTGCATTTGTACGCATTATTATTATTATTTTAAATAAACAAAATCACTGGTAAATAAAACCTTAGTATCGATATTTTTAGTTTGATTATCGATATTTTCGATACTCGCGTCAGTATCGATATATCGATACTTAGGATCGATACGCCCATCCCTATTCGTGGGATCCCTTCAGCTCGAGGAGCCCTCTCAAACACCACCCTCTGCACGTCGGTAGCCCCCCGGGATCGCTAGATCGGTCGTCGCCGGACCGCGAATTTAACCACCCGTAACTCCCAAACCCTGGGGGCTATCGACGTGGGGGTGGTCTCATTCTAAAGCGGGCCTCTAGACGTACACTCGATCGTGAGGGTTCCTTGAGCTGAAGGGATCCCCCGAATTTGGTGCGGATCCGCCACGCTGTTACGGAGATATGGCTGTTCAAAGTTTCAATGGTTTTTCATAGACTTAAGCTTTAAAGCGTTTCATCTAGGTAGCCAGTAGCAAACAATGGATCGCGCTCTGCTGGACAAACTAAGTAATTACACCATTTCAAGCATTTTATCTGCGTTTATTGCTCTGTTAAAAAAAAAAAAAACAAAAAAAAAAAACAAAAAAAAAAAAAGTCATATCGTCGTCATCTTCGCCGATTACCAATATATTGGCGACATGCTCATATCGCCTATAATATGGCTAAACGTATATCGGGTCGGGCTCTAGCACATCTACAGGTTTCCGCAAATTTTCCTAAGACCTTTTAAGACCAAGAAGAACTTTAAGGTCCCATATTGTCAAAACTGAAATTTTTTTTTTCATGATAACTGAGGTCTAGGTGCTATATAAGTTTCAAAACAGTCAGTCCAGAGTAAAATGCACACAGCCTGCATAAATTAGCTGTGATTTTTCATGAACTGTTGTGACTTCCGTAAAAAGTTGACGTCAGAAATACACAGTCACCGCCTTCGGTAACCACCCCGAGCACCGCCCACCATCCCATTTTCTTTTTGCCAAACCCCCAGACAACATCACGCCCATGCTTTTGCTGAGCAAGTACAACACGGAAACATGTCGAAAAGGTACTTTAACCCGCAACCAGATCGGCCGACCTGTACGTTACCATCTCACTCAAGGAATGGCTGATCTGCAGGATTGTTACGATAGTGGGGTCACATCCTAATGTGTAGTAAGAACTCACCGTGTGATCTAGTCATGATGAAGATGTATTCATTTCACTTTCAGCAGGCAACTATTTCTACAGCGACATTAATATGTTTTCAGGGTGCCACAATTAATCACACAATTCACGTACAATTCAATGATTATATATACATCGTCAGTTGGGTTTTGTTTTACACACACGCACACCAGACATTATTCATACACTACATAGTCATGGATTCAAGAAAACAACATATGGCAAGAAATCTGTAGACGCGCCCATAACAACAAAAGATAATACTTTATTGAACCTTTTCTGATAAGAAGTGTGCGCTGCAAACGCGAGCATTTTTGACGATCGTTTCTGTCCAGTCTGCTCGTTTTATCGCGTTTAACCACAGCTGTCATAATTTTTTTGTCTGGCAGTGGCAGCAGATAAGCGATAAAATTTCTAATTTGAGGCTGTATTACGTCGATTCTGGCACCACCTCCCTTCACAAACATAGACCTGATCATTCTTAAAAAGTTCCTTATGTAGCCGAATCTGTGCTGGTTTGAATGGGCCGCCTCCAGTTTCCCCTTTGTTTTGCTGCCTCCAGCTAGCGCTGTGACATCGGCTGACCCTAGTTACCTGTGGTTGGCCTGGCCGTGCGTCACTCAGAAAACAACAGGCCAATCAGAAGAGAGGCTCATGAATATTAATTAGACAGGCCAAAATCGACCTGTTCTCAGCAGAGCTCCTGAGAGAAGAGCTGTAAAAATATATTGAGATAGTTTTTGGTACTTATACCGCAAATATATATATTCTTAAGGACATCAAAACCTAAAATAAAACTCCAGAAATGTGTGACCTTTAAGGAATAAATTAACGGGAGCATATGTTCTTTGAACGTAAATGCCTATGGATTAGAAAAAATTTATATTAGCAACAAATTCAAAGTTTAAAAAAATGTGAATGTAAAAAGTGCATTTATGACAAAAAAGGGTCAAATATCTGCCAATTGGCTCAGAAAAATCAACTTAATTTAAATGGGAAACAAGTTTTCATTTTCATTTTAAGTAGGGGTGTGCGATAAGATGTTTTTTGATCATGGATTACTAAAATGTCTCACAATCTGCTTTTTGAAGCAATCTCTAGTATCGTGCTACAGCGCACATTCTATTAGTTACAGTTCTGGCGTAACAGTCTCAATATACTGTACAACGCGACATACATTCACATCAGATGTTACTCAGCGGTAGAGTTACACTCACGGCACACTGCACTTATTCACATTCACAAAAGTACATTATTTGCATGTGTTTTAAAGCCTTGCTGGTTAAACATTTTGTTTGCGTGCTGTTCTGAGCGTGTACACCTGAAACGGCACACACTAAAAAACCTGTTAAACAAGCCTGATTAATGGACTAAGTTATTTTTTGCATCTGATTGCGCTAAATACGGTCAAAACACACAAGGTTTACAAATAAACACAGCTGGTTTTGTCTAAAGTGTAAGTAAACAGTTGAGAGAAAAACAGCTATGTCTATATATTAGACACGTGCAGCTCTTAAAGTGACAGCAAACTAACAGTATTAAACATGCTTCCAGCTTGTCTTAAAGGATAGTTTCATCCAAAAATGTAAAATTCTGCCATTATTTACTCACTCTCATGTTGTCCCAAACCTGTATTCATTTCTTTCTTGTGCTGAACACAAAATAAGTTATTTTGAAGAATTTGGGTAACCAAACATTTGCTGTTCCCATTGACTTTGATAGTAGGAGAACACTGGTGTGCCCAGCAAACTGTTTGGTTACGCCCACATTTTCAAAATAATTATGTTCACGGAAGAAGAAACTCATTCGGTTTTTAAAAACTAATTGAGAGTGAGTAATGGAAGACCGAATTTTCATTTTTTGGGTTGAACTATCACTTTTTAAAGGTCCCCTGAAATGCTTTGAAACACGCAGCGTTACTCTGTGTGTTGACGTAATTTGAACTGAAACAGGATGACAGTGCGGGACATATCAAGCAGCCCCGCCCATTTTTTAAATAGCCAATAGCATTTGTTTATATTTGCTCGGGTCAGAGCCGTTGAGCTCGGTAACGCCGCATTTGACAGCCGCAGTCATGCTTACCCCCTAGATTCAATATGCAACTCTTAGTAAAACAAAATAGTGATCATAATTATGCTGAGACTGTGTAGTTTTAAAAGTGTTTAATATATGCCGACTCGCGCATATGATCCAATCCCCCCCCCCTCCATCCACCCCCCACCTTCTCCAAGCGATCGCGTCTCTAGACCGGAGTCAAAGTTCGGATCAGACTGTGCACACTGCCGCGGTTCGCATGACACAACGTGAAACCAGACCTCATCTGCCCCAATCGAAAGCATATTTACACTATCTGAATCATTCCCTATCGCCTACATTGTACACTACGTGCCATTCACTGTACAGAATACGACACCGTTGAACAAGCGACCGTTCTCAGAGGCGCCAGTTTCAGCGTCCCATTTATAGTGGTCGGGGCGGGCGCTTCGGTTCTAGAGCGTTTTGTTGAGAAGCTGAAGTATGATGTGACGTCAGAAAAATCGTTGAGCCGTTTTGGCAGAAGTGACAAACTAAAAGCTTTGAATGCTTAAATCTTCTAAATGCAAATTTTGTCACTGTCTTGGAGCACACTGCCTTA
Source organism: Sinocyclocheilus anophthalmus (assembly GCA_018155175.1). Taxonomy (NCBI): domain Eukaryota; kingdom Metazoa; phylum Chordata; class Actinopteri; order Cypriniformes; family Cyprinidae; genus Sinocyclocheilus; species Sinocyclocheilus anophthalmus. Next base: position 91,110 of record JADLZN010009434.1, on the reverse strand, counting down.
TAGATAACATTAAGACTAACATATTGATACTAACACTAAAAAAAACTTAGTCATATGGACTTTAATGTAATAAAACCAAAACTGAGAAACAAATCACTCACTGCACTTGAATGAAGAACTTTAATACAGTTGCTTTAAGAAGAATCAATTATTTATACAGTGAGGTGTATATGGTGTTATTTATTTGTTCATTCAGTTTCTTGAATCTCTGCCTAAAGAACCTCCTATACCTGAACAATAAAACACTGTTGTTTTTATTTTATATTATAGTGTATTTGTAATGTGCAAACTTAACAAAGATATATAGTAAACTCATAAAAGAATCGTGATAAAATCATGAATTTCCTGAAAAAAAACATGATATTATATCTTTGCCATATCACCCATCCCTAATTTTAAGCATAAACTAACTTACTTTTGATCAGTTTCTCATAAAGCAAGAGTTCATATGTTCAGTTTGCATCTCAAGAAATATATCTTGATTTAAAGACGTTTAGATATTTGTATCGGAAAACAAGGCAAAAATACTGACACAAAGATATTAATTTTTAGCAATGCATGCAACATTTAATGCCATGGCTTTAGGAATTTAAGACTTTCTGCACAATATGCAAGATTTTTTGACTTGTGTACTTGCATTATCCCAAATGTTTCAAAGAATGTTTAAATCCAGAGAAATAAGCAATTTTAACTAGTGTCATTGTGTCGCCTGCCAATGACGTCATACACCCTTGATTTCCGAACATGGAAACACCAAAGACGCTTTAATATGTTATGCATGCGACCGCACAGAGTAGCATTATAACATAACTTTCAAATGTATCTAGTATGATAAAACAGCGCTGCTTTACCCCACATACGCACGACCGGAAGGAGCGGAAGCAGTCGACTGTGGCATAACAAAAGCTCCGCTGCTTTCGAGCAGTGTGTCGCACTCGTCTCTCATTAGCAATTGCTTCAGCAGCCTCGTTTCGCTTCGACGGCTTTCAGTCTCACCCTGCTTCATACTACTACGTTAATAAATCATTAATACATTAGCTCATCCATGAACATGATTTCCTTTTCTGCGCTGCCCGAGTCCCGTCGGATTGCATCGGCTGTGGGTATAAAGACGACAACTCCTATGATTCCACACTCAGTCACGAAGTCATCAAACTACGCCTTTGTTTCTTTTGAAAATGCGCCCTCTAACGGCGAAAACTTACATATTGTGCCTTTAAAAAAACCCTGATCTATATAATATTGTGACAACAGCAGTGGAGATCAAAATTAGAGAACAGCTTACAATGTAAGACAACATGTACGTAGGGATGTAATGACGCACCCCGAGCCGGTTGAAAATCGATATGTGACGATTCAAGTCGGTTGAGATATTAAACGAATTGCGATACAGTTGGGGGCGGAAGTTTATATGAATGCATCTCTGAGGGGAAATAACAATCGTTAGACAAGTTTAGATGGTATTTTATTTTCATCTTGCCTCTGTATAATGCCTATTAAAATAGTATTTCTAAGCAGCACTGCTTTGTTTACAGCAGTAACCAAGGAAACACTATATTGCTGCTGTTCCATGAGTGCCACCTGCTGTCAGAGAGTGAATTTGCACTCTCATTCAGCCAGTCTGCTTTTAAAGTAGTTTTATTTAGCATAATTTCACAAAGCTAATATCAGACCATTCTTTTTTGCTTCAATGCCCACCGTCTTCAGTAGGGGTTGCACCGACTACTCGACTTCAATGCTCTGCCATGATGACTCTTTAAGCTTGACGTCGACTAGTCGCTGGTCCTATAGAGGGCGCAACAGGATAAGAAATCTTTGAAGGACTTCAACATTTACGCTCCGTTTCCAAACGGTTCAAATGACAAATAAATGCATACTCTGAAAGCGCTCCACAAGACATGTGTGATTATATTACTGGATGCTCGAAATTGAACGGGAGAATGCACGTTTTAAGCAGCTTATTGTACAGGTAAGTTAATCATCGTTCTAATCTAATACACTGCTGCACTGTTACGCACACACATAGGCTACAGACAGTAGCTCGTACATCACGCGCACAGAATCATTCAGCGTGGAAATGTATTGTCAACACTGTTCCTGTGATTTCTCTATAACATAGCTTAGAAACTGAAAAGTTCAAGCATTTATTTCTTAACCACAGCTTCACTACTAGTAGAGAGACGCTGCCAGGTATAATTCATTCACACACACACACAATCGCTCTAACTAATGCATTCATATTAATGAAATCTTTACTGTGCTACTTTATCTGTATCCGATTTAGAATGAGCAGAAATATGTGAGAAATATAACGACCCAAATACAAAATAACTGATAAAAAAAGCTGTTATAGGAGCAACAGCCATGTGGGCATCGCTGTGTCATATGCCATAGCTGTGCGCAAGGTTTTTGTCACAGCTCCAGACTTATTTGTTCGTTAATGACGTCATCAGTGACTAGTCGATTTCGACTCGACTTTCATCACATAAAAGCTGATTTTTAAAAAATCAGAAGTCGTTCAACCCCTACTCTGCAGTGACCAAGCCTCTCATCAGCAGAAAGAACAAATTTACAACAACAACAAAAAAAAATTCTCAACTAAATAAATGTTTTTGCTGAAGCACCTTGGTTGTTTTGTAAAACATTGTAAAACTCATGGCTAATATTCCTTAATTTTTAACGATGAAGATTAGGAATATTTAATAAAAATCAAGTGTTTATAAATTGTTCTCCAATTTTGATCTCCATTAATATTATATATACAGTGGGTACGGGAAGTATTCAGACCCCCTTAAATTTTCACTCTTTGTTATACTGCAGCCATTCGCTAAAATCATTTAAGTAAATTTTTTCCTCATTAATGTACACACAGCACACCCAATTGCCAGAAACACCCCTAATTGTTGACATTTTGTCAGATTTATTAAAAGAAAACTGGAAATATCACCAATGGGTGGGGGGTCCTAAGATTTCATCCCTTTGCTGTGCCACTCATATATTTAACTCAGGTGCTGTCTATTTCTTCTGATAATCCTTGAGATGGTTCTCCACCTTCATTTGAGTCCAGCTGTGTTTGATTATTTTGATTGGACTTGATTAGGAAAGCCACATACCTGTCTTTATAAGACCTTACAGCTCACAGTGCATTTTCAGAGCAAATGAGAATCATGAGGTCATGAGTCAAAGGAACTGCCTGAAGAGCTCAGAGACAGAATTGTGGCAAGGCACAGATCTGGCCACGGTTACAAAAAAAATTTCTGCTGCACTTTAAGGTTCCTAAGAGCACAGTGGCCTCCATAATCTTTAAATGTAAGACGTTTGGGACGACCAGAACCCTAGAGCTGGCCGTCCGGCCAAACTGAGCTATCGTGGGAGAAGAGCATTGGTGAGAGAGGTAAAGAAGAACCCAAAATCACTGTGGCTGAGCTCCAGAGATGCAGTCGGGAGATGGGAGAAAGTTTTAGAAAGTCAACCATCACTGCAGCCCCCCACCAGTCGGGGCTTTATTGCAGAGTGGCCCGATGGAAGCCTCTCCTCAGTGCAAGACACCTGAAAGCCCGCATGGAGTTTGCTAAAAAACACTTGAATAAGATTCTCTGGTCTGATGAGACCCAAGATAGAACTTTTTTGGCCTTAATTCCTAAGCGGTATGTGTGGAGAAAACCAGGCCCTGCTCATCACCTGTCCAATACAGTCCCAACAGTGAAGCATGGTTGTGGCAGCATCATGCTGTGGGGGTGTTTTTCAGCTGCAGGGGACAGGACGACTGGTTGCAATCGAGGGAAAGATGAATGCGGCCCAGTACAGGGATATCCTGGACGAAAACCTTCTCCAGAGTGCTCAGGACCTCAGACTGGGCCGAAGGTTTACCTTCCACAAGACAATGACCCTAAGCACACAGCTAAAATAGGTGTGGCTTCACAACAACTCTGTGGCTGTTTTTGAATGGCCCAGCCAGAGCCCTGATTTAAACCCAATTGATCATCTCTGGAGAGACCTAAAAATGACTGTCCACCAACGTTTACCATCCAACCTGACAGAACTGAGAGGATCTGCAAGGAGGAATGGCAGAGGATCCCAAATCCAGGTGTGAAAAACTTGTATGCATCTTTCCCAAAAAGACTCATGGCTGTATTAGATCAAAAGGGTGCTTCTATACTAAATACTGAGCAAAGGGTCTGAATTTTTTTTATTTCAGTTTTTCTTTTTTAATAATCTGCAAAAATGTCAACAATTCTGGTGCTGTTTTTCTGTCAATATGGGTGCTTGTGTGTACATTATGAGGAAAAAAAATTCACTTTAATGAGTGTAGCCAATGGCTGCAATTAACAAAAGAGTGAAAAATTTAACGGGTCTGAATACTTTCCCGTACCCCCTGTATATTAATACCCACACACACCATCCTGGGTATACCTGTACGTTTTAAAATAAAATCCTGTACAACTGTGTATCTATAGTATATATATCTATCTATAATCTATATATATAGGATAATATCTATATATTACACCCCCACACACCCTGTATCTAATAAAACTTATAACCCAGACACACAAGACAACAAACATTAAATAAACAAAATACAATTACAACAAAACGAAAGACTTAAATTGAATTGCCTGAACAAAAGCATTGCATATTGTTCAGCCTGAATGAGCCTCATGGAATCAAGTTCCACAACTTTTCAACAGAGAACATTGTATTGTGAAGTTAACCCTATCCTAACCCAGATGTCACATAAAGAGACAGCAGTTGATGTGTCACAAAACTAGATTTAGGTTAGTTTACAACAACAAACAAATAAACAAGCAAGTGCGCACCGGTACTACTGTATAGCATCACGCCAAGTGAGTCACGGACCTCAGGCTGTACAAAAAACAGAGTGGAATATATTGCTAATTCTTATGCTGCAACTCTTGTGGGTTTCATAAATGCAAAGTGTCAGTGTAATTACAAACTCTCTGGAGCACACAGGAATTCTTACAAAGCACAAATGTTGGCCTTCAGTCATTTTTGACATTCGTTCACTTCGATACATACAATTAAATACTTCACTTGTGGAAGGACGAGTGCAAAACCAGGCAAGTTAAACAAGCAAAGTTCACTTTTCACATGAAAAGTGAAAGCATTTTAATCATGTTTAAATTTAGCATCCTAAACAACTTACCTAGTACCACATTAGAATTTCTAGTAGCATATAAATCAATAAACTCTTACCTTTAAATGCTTAAATCAAAAGTTAAAGTGAAATGATACACTCTTCATAGCATCTCAGGTCTGATTCTCAGAGCACTAAGCAACTGCAAGCACTTCCTTTAAAACAGGCTTGTAACAAAACACATATGGTATTAATGAGGACAGACTCAATACTAAGGGAACAAGCATGATGTTATGCTCATGTGACATCCTTGTTTAAATTAATGATTTCCCTGTTTTACCTCATCTAATGACGTCACGTAACATGGCACTTAGATTGCTTCCTTCTTGGTTCCCAGTTCAACTTCTCTGTGTTGAAATGATAAACATCAAATTTGCAGAACAACATGTTGCATGATCTGAAGCATCATTAATGTTAAGAGTTTAAGAAAACACTGATTGTAACGTAAAATGCATTGCTAAAGAGAGGTAAATTCAAGAACTCATTTTTTAGAGTGATGTCTTGTTACTCTTGTCGTGTGGAAAAACAGCACGTGACTTCAGGTGGTTTTCGTGTTCAAACCCCATAATAAGCCCCCTGTGTGCCAAAAAATTGCTTCAAGCAGGCTTCAAACAAATGTTGCAGCACTTCCTGAACATTTTACGGTCACACAGCATGTAACGCAGACAATAATCTCTCACACATCACTTCCTGGAAACAATCAAAGTCATGTCTTGTTCGCGTTAACGCTTAACAAATGGCAGGGCTACTGCCTGAATGAGCTCAAATGAATCAGTTGACAGCATGTCGCTTTTGCTGTTGTTTGCACATAAAAGCCTGTGATATGTGGAACAGATGTGAGAGACGTACAACATGCCACTCATGACACATATTAACAGCTCTCACAGATCGAGTGGATGGATCTCACAAAACCTGCCAAAGCTATATTTCACTGCATTAACATCATGCATTAATATTATGATGTCTTTAATGAGTACATATTTTTTTAAAGCAATTTAAATAAAAAAATATTTGTATTAGCCCTTAAATAATGTAATACAGTAAAAACAAACTGAGATTCACCAATAAAAATAATGAGAAATCTCAAATGTGAAATGTCCAGATGGATTACAATAATTAGATTTCATAGGGTGAATTATTACATAAAATAATGTAATAATGCAAAAGAAAGAAAGCTCCTTTTTTTTTTTTTTTTTTTTTGGTGCATGAAATGTGATCTAGCCAGGATTTTGTAAGATTTGCCCTAGTTAAACTACCACTATCACTACTTTTAAAACAACATTTATTGTGTGCTTCTGCAGGTTTGGTGGTGTTAAATTCAGGTTTATTGATTCCGCAAGGAAGGTGCAAATCTGTATCCTTGTTATGAAGCACATGCATACTGAATTGCTGATCTTGTTATGTAGCTTCATATGCTGCAAAACAAAACTATATGAAATCTCTAAAGCAGAGAGAAACTCAATTTCAGCCCCAAATCCAAAGTTAATTATTTCAATAAATAAATATGATTATTATATTGTATTTAGAAAATAAAGCTTTTATTATGAATATCAGATCAGCATAAAGAAAGAACAACAAATACTGTTATTGTTTACTGCATTAATAGCTTGCTTAATTTTTTTACACATTTAGACGATGACAATATGGGGTAAAATGTATTTAATATATTATTTTGGGGTCATACAAAATTGGAAAAAGTCCTGCACACAGTCATATACACATTAAGAAACTTAATTAGATACACGTTTCAGTCAGGCACCCTCTTCAAAAACTAATACTTTACTTTGTTTTAACTTTAGGAGAAATATGACCCGGTCATGTTCTTGACAGGTTTCGTGAGATTTGAATCCATTCATGACTATAAGACGCGTTTCAGTTTCAAATTCACATGGGACGGAGCACGTACCACACAGAGATATGCTGTTAATTCATAAAATCATAACACAAACTTAAAGAGAACAGCCTATGATGCAATCTTGATAACAGTCACTGTAATACAGCAATACACACAGCCTATGCAAAGATTATAGTAGGTACAAAGATGTACCTTTTCCCCCGTGACAGAGTTTTGGGTAAGAAATCTACATCATGCAGAATTTCCCCCTGCACTCACAAGGTTATCAGTCATCAGTTTCAGCTTCGTGAAACGTTGAGTTGCCCAACACTACACACACATCAGTGCCAACAAGTTTCTGCAACATCCCAAAGGTCTTTATCGCAGGAAACAGGCTCAGTGTGGCGGGGATTTTAACAGTAAAGACAGAGGCAAAAGAGTGCTTAAACTAATGCAAGCAAAGCACAACCCACAAAACAACACTAAGCAGAACAACTATCATACTAATGGCATGCAATATTACAGAAAAAAAGTTAAAGGGGTCATATGATGCGATTTCAAGTTTTCCTTTCTCTTTGGAGTGTTACAAGCTCTTGGTGCATAAAAAAGATCTGTAGTTGTAAAGACTAAAGTCTCAAAACCAAAGAGATATTCTTTATAAGAGTTGAGTCAGCCACGCCTACCTAAAATGGTTCGTTCTAACATGCCCCCACATATCTAATCTACTTCACTTTGTGGAAATATTTGCATAATGCCACCCCCAAATGTGCACGCAAAGAAAGAAGGCGTGGTCTCAGTAACCGCAGTTAGTGTTGAAGCAGCATGGCAGGGAGACGCTGTGTGTTTCAGTGTGAAAGCAAAAGCACTTTATTGGCCTTCCGAAAGTAGATGCATTTAAAAATCTTTAAGATCACTTACAACAGAAAAGCAATGCATTTTATGCACGACCATTTCGTGAACCTAGGAGAGGAGGTAATTCTGACGTTGCTATGACAATCTGGCACTTCTGAACCAGCTACTGTTTTGTTATGAGTTTAAGTATTTGACTATGGATGTTCAAATGGGAGTTGACGCATTGTTTGGTGTGTGTGTGTGTGTGTGTGTGTGTGTCGTGTGTGTGTGAGTGAGTGTCTGTGTAAGTGAGTGAGAGATTGAGAGCGAGAGATGCCGAGGAATTAGCGGGGAGAGACGAGAGCGCGAGAGGAGAGGCGACCGCGAGCGGGAGAGGAGAGCGAGACTGAGAGGGAGAGGAGAGGGAGGAGCGACGAGCGAGAGCGAGAGCTGAGAGGGAGAGGGAGAGGGAGAGGGAGAGGGAGAGCGCGAGGGAGAGCGCGAGAGAGGGAGCGCGAGAGAGGGAGAGCTGTTTTAACCGTGGCTTGTGTACTGCAAACACATACCAGCTTCATCACTGTGTCTGTCACGCGACTCTGTTCCCCTTTCGGGCTCTGTCTTTACATTTATTTTGAAAGATGAAGCTGGCGATTATGGTAAGGGGCGTTACATTTCCAACGAGTGCTTGCGGTGTTCAGCCAATAACAATGCACTGGGTCAGCTGGCCAATCAGAGCAGACTGCGCTTGTCAGAAGCGGGGCATAGAGGACCTACAATAATGTACAGTATTTGAAAAAGAATGTGTTTTTTGAACATTAAAGCATGTCAACATATTCTGTTACACCAAATACACAAAATAATGATCTTTAAAAAAAGCATCATATGACCCCTTTAAAGCATAAGGAAGAAGAGAGCCCTTCCTTACTAAAAATGGCCGTAGAAGTGCTATAAATAGAGTGGTATTTATTTATATGGTACTCCAATGTATATGCAAGAACGAACACTTGATTAGTAAATGATACATTTACCGTGGTACTAAATTATTACCATATTCACATATCATGGTATTCACAAAGCACTAATTCGTGAAAAAATAAGGTAGGCTACAAGTCCAAAAGAACAAAGTAAAAACATGATACATTTTCTCATTAATCTATGACCTGAGAAAAATACATTTTAGAGAGACAAAATTCAGAAAACGTGACTCTTATTTGATGGCAACATACATTTAGCCTACATATAAATATATAGGTAGCCTACATTAATGTTTTTAAGACTCCGGTTTGTGAAAACAGTTCCAAGTGTAAAATACTACTAATAATAAAACCTTAATCAGTCTATCCAAGTAAGTAGAAACCATGTCATCACTGTAGCAACTTTATCAGCACAAGTTCACTTTAACGTTAGCTTGTTTCCGTCTCCTTCAACTTGTGCAACGCTCACTAAAGTACATTTGCCGTTTTAGTAATTAATCGACTGACAGCAAATCCCTGTGATTCAAGTTAATCAAATGAATAATTACCTTGTAAGCCAGTTTAGGATCCTTTCAAACCAGTTGTACCTGCTTGTTTCTCTCTGCGGTTTAGACTCACCTGCGGCGGCTCGTCAGTCCGGGCATTTCGAATCCTTCTAGACAGAAGGCACGTCTCATGAATATTGATTAAATAAAGCGACGTTCGACCATTTGATTGGCTAAAAGGCGTTGGCGATTTTTTTTTTTTTTCTACTACGAAACGTTATTTTGCAAATGCGGGGTTTTTTTGGTTTTGTTTTTTTGCTACGTGTTCATCCAGCATTTGTACACTGATTTAACTTTGGTTAATCTAATAAAAAAAAAATAATAATATAAAAACGGTTTACTTGAGATTTGATTAAAAAAAATTAATATTAATTAGGGAATTATTAGCAAATTTTCCCTTCTGGAGCTAAGGGGTTTCGAATAACGTCATCGTGACGTAATTAATATTTATGAGATAAACATTCTCCACAGTCGTATTCTTAAGTAGCCAAACGTTTCATGATTTATATGAATGTCTCAGTCTGTGATGACTTACAGTTGTGGTTATGTTAGCTTATTTTGTTCTGTTATGATGCTTGAAATGAAAAAAAAAAAAGTAGCCTAACATTTCCGGGTAAATGCATAGAAGCAAAATGTACTACCACAGGGCAGGGCAGGCCTATCCTTTCAGTTTATGACCCACAAAGACTTTCGAAACAGCTTTCGAAATTATTTTCAGACACTGTTGTAGAGTTTTAGAGAAGCAGGAGGTGTTTTTGCAACAGATCTTTAGCACCTGCACACCAACTTTCACTTTTAAATAGACTCACTCAAAAGCTTTATTCACAGTCTGTAGTAACAAGTACACTTTTCAAAAAAAATAAGCTTCTTCATTTTAAAAAGCTCAAAGTAAAATATCAAAAGATAGACCAACCAATGTAGGCTATATAAAACAATTGTACGGTGACTAAAGTGTTGTTTCCTTGATCCTGTTAGACGTAATATCTAACTCAAGTACAACACATAAGCAAGATTACTCTGATAACCTGTACAGTTTCAGGTTAAATCGAACGTAAATATTGCAGTTTACGTTAACAGTTAACAGTAGGTGTCGCTAGACACCAGTAGATAGAGATTTTAAAATGTAAAGATGAAACAACTAAAACCATGAATTATCATCATATTAATTTATTGAAGTAGTTAAAGCTGTCGGATAATATCTGATTATGCATATGCATTGAGCTCACAGATCAAAAACAACAGTCCATTAGACACAGACTCCTCTTTTGTTCAGCTAGGCCGTAAGTTTGAGTTTGACATCGGTGGGACAACAGCAGACAACACCCTCCATAATAATGCTAACCCCAGTGAAAAAGTCCATCCCCTGTTGTCCTCTCACATCAAAATCCACTGACGTGTTAGTTCTGGACTGTTTTCACTTGTAAACGGTGCTTGATCAGTGTATATTTCTCTCCTGATTCAGAAGAGATGACTTTTTCACTGAAGAAAGCAATATTATGGATAGAGGACGGAGGCAACAGTTTGAAGTTAAACATGTCTTATGGATTTGTTTCTTACTAACACAGTTTTTGCTTCAGAAGATGTTAACTGAGAGTTGTGTGGATTATTGTGATGTTTTTATCAGCTGTTTGGACTCTCATTCTGACGGCACCCATTCACTGCAGAGCATCCATTAGTGAGCAAGTGATGTAATGCTACATTTCTCCAAATCTGTTTCCATGAACAAACAAACTCATCTACATCTTGGATGGCCTGAGGGTGAGTACATTTTCAGCAAATTTTCATGAGCTACTCTTTTAAAACAAGTTGTGATGGGAAAAAAAACTAGGTAACACCATGTCATATACATTTTTAAAGTACAACTCTCATTTCAGTTTTATTTCATATTTTGAAACCAGTCATTGCAGAACTGTACACTGGGAGCAAGTACCTGGAATCTGATTGTGAGCAACTGCAGTTAAAATACAGACAGGAAACTCATTGAAAACAACTGCATAGTTTGAATACATTAGACAGGGATGCACTAATATTGTGGTTACTTGTAGATCTGATTCGTTTTACTTGTCATAATTTAATTTTCTAGTTCTACAGCACGGGCCAAGAACACGCCATCGTCCATCCATCATCAAAAATCCTCATTAAAGTCACAGTACGATCAGAGCGATGCATACAGTGCAGTTTAACTTTGCAGTAACTACCTGTCAAAATCAACAGCAGATTTATTGCAAGTTAAAAAGAAATAATAAAACAATACTTTAGTGCACGAGTCACACCTAAAGAAATGATTCTTAAAGGGGAGTTTATTACTGTAAATAAGAGTTTATTACTGTAAAATAAAAAGTCAAAAATAAAGCCAGCGAATTGAATCTGTGAATCCGATCGCATGATGGCATGCTGTTCTGTGATTGGCTGCTTCTCTAAGCATTCAGTTGCTGTAGGAAAACTGGATTTGTGCAGCAACAATGATATTTTTGCGGTCAGCTTTGCACAGGACCGAACGTCTATCTATAACACTGATCTTACAGGGAGAACCAAGCAAAGATCTGCTGAACATAAACCGAGGCAATATGAATAAATATGAAAAGAATATTTACATACGAAAGTATTTACAGTATATCGACAGGCGTCACATGTCTACCAGCTAAAGTACCGCGATTACAGCTGCATGCCATTCTAAACAACTCGTCAGGACTTGATGTTACCCCACTATTCACACTTCCAAACCCTTACGATCAATGCAACCCTCATCGTATCCGTACAGACATCCCTACAACTCCAATCTATTTCATTCTACATTGTCTCAGCAGTGATTATATTATTTATTCGGGTACCTCAAACCATCACTAGGCATTCAGTAACTGCCCTGAGATCGGTTTCTAGCACGTAACACCTCACAGACAAGGTTCATGGCTTTCTAAATCAGTAGCGATTGATTGAGGTTGTTACCCACAATTATATATATAACAATGGCTATTTTGCATATAACATATTGGCAACTTTGAGTGCACGTGTCAGAATTTCTCAAAAAAAGCCAAAACTATTGAAAAAGATAAAACGTTTGAAATTCAAGCATTCAACAAGCTTTGAGGAGTCAGTTCAAACATCTCTTGAACAATATTCATGAGTGATAAAAGCAAAAGTTCATTTTTCAGATTTTCTTCCTCTGTGTTTTCGTCTTGTTTTCCAGTACAATTCTCTCAACATTCTTAAATCAATTTGAGAAGCCAATTACTTAACATAAAAAGGTCTTGAAAAATTGATCTAGATTAAGTGAGTTTATGCTTAAAATTAGAAAAAATATCTGACAATAATACTTGATTTTAAGGGTAAACAAGTTGCCAGACATTTTTCTTGTTTTAAACAGTCACTTGATTTCAGAAAACAAGACTGTCTTTTATAATTTTGCTTCGCAAAGTAAATGCAACTTGATTTATGAATGTTAAGATAGTTGTAATAGGAAAACAAGACAAAAATACTAAGGAAGAAAATACATTTTTTAATTGAGTCACAATTCACTCACCCTCATGCCGTTCCAAACATTTATGCTGTTATTTTTGCCACGGGGTACAAAAAGAGACATTTAGAGGACGCTTTTCTCATGCAATAAATGTAAAAGTATTGTATATGGAAAAGAGCAGCATGGACATTCAGCTAAATGTCTCCGTTTGTGTTTTACACAACATGAGGGTTAGAAAATGTTTCAGTGAACTATTCCTTTAAATTCTAGTTGCAAAGCCTGCTCATCCTCTTTGATACAAAAAAAACAACATTAATAAAAATACATTTTATACATAATAAAACAGTACAAAATTCATTTTTTCCTTTGTATTGGCACACAAAGTAGGACTATACAGTCACATCTGCTTTAAACAAAAAACAATGCTATATATCAGTAGTTGTTTTGAATACTAGAAGAGTAGAATAACTGTATCAAATGAAACCACATTCTGAACGATTCTCTAATTGAGTCCATATCAAAAGGAAGAATGTTTTGTTTCCATCATTTCAGTCCGAACGTTTCCAATCATGTGACCAGTGCTCAACCAATCACATTCTTATTCCAGTTGATCCAGGTTCATACAAAAGAAACATAGTGGGACAAAAAGCTCATTTCTACCATTAAAAGGCATAAAATACCACGTTCAGATACGGACCCTGGATATCTATTGGAAGACATTAACGGGAACGTCCGTTCGTCACGAGAGAGCTGCAATCACAGATGTCTCCCAACATGCACAGAGGTGCTGACATCTGATGTTGCCGATCAAATCTCATCCATCTGAGCTTGTGAACGGGTCGCAGGGTTCATGACAAACACCGGCGCTGACGGAGCTTGATGCTTTGGGGGTTTGAAGGGGGATGGGAGAGGATAGAAGTGAGGGATTGTGGGAGGAGGATGAATGACAGATCTGGAGCATCCGCTAAAAGGGTTTAGGAGAGAAGTGGTGGCGTAGAACATCGCGAACAAGAGCGATCAAGAAAAAAAGAGCAAAGGGAGAGAGAACAGAGCGGGGACTTTAGCGAGCAAGCAAATCCGCAGAGCTTCGGAAATAAAGCCTCGCAGCAATTATCAGCAGAAACCGCAAGCTGCACGGCCGAAGAAGAAATTTGTTAGTGGATTTCTTTGCGAATGATGCAGAAAAGATGCATCTTGTCTTGCTGTTTGAAGCTCACCTGCGATGAAAGTGGAAAAACATGCGATTACAATAACAGAGGGCGATGCTGTAACACTGAGACCATATGAAAACCCAGCAAGTTGCTTAAAACGGGCTGAATTGGATATCATTCCATGTGGATCAGTATTGTTTGGGTTATTCCACAAACTTTCCGTGTTTGTTTTCTGGTCAGGAAAAGGATCTCTCTTTCTCTTTCTCACACTTGACTGGATCGGCATCTCTAGAGGTTATCGCCCGGTTGGTACTGTGGTTCAGTAGAGGTGAAGTAGTCTTCCAGGAAGCTCTGGAGGTATTCGAAGGTGGGCCGCTCTTCGGGCTCCTTGCGCCAGCAGGTCAGCATCAGCTCGTGCAGGGATTCTGGGCACTCGGCGGGACAGGGCATCCTGTAGCCACGCTCCACCTGGTCCAGCACCTCCCGGTTCACCATACCTGTGCGGAGGAAGCCGGAACCACAGGGGGAGTGGGTAGGTGTCCGCTTGTGGTGCAGACAGTCGAGGAGCCTGGCAGGAGCAGCGACGACACTATGAAAGACAGGAGAGAGGAGGATGTGAGTTGTCAGCAGGGAGGAACAACCGGAAATGTTTTCATGTGCCCTTTGTGGAGGGGGGCTACACAGTAAAATTGTTTAATACGGGCAATGTGGCTTGTGTGTTATAAAAAAATAAAAAAAAATAAAAAACACCCTCAAAAACATTTTTAAAACATTTGTAGAGATGAAAACCCTGCATTGGAGTTAATGTGAATCATTTGGAAATAATAATAATAATTAATATTTTTTACAATTTGACATTATGGCCTAAAAATATCCCCCCAAATTTTTTTTCTTTCTTTTTTTAACAATAGAAATGTCTAAACTCCCCCAATGGAGACAGGACGAGCAGACGTGTGAATAATTAAAGTGGAAATATTTGATGTAAGTTTTGAAGTTTATAAGTATTTTGTGTAGAGATAAAAACCCGGCATTGGACTCAATGTGAATAATAATATTTATTATATAATTTTTTTAATTATATGTCCGTGAGTGAATTTTTTAAAAATAATTATAATTCATCATTTATCCATCTTTTTTAGAATGGAATTATCATTCTTAAAAAAAAGATGAATACATGAATCATTATTATGTATGGTAAATAAAAAAAATATTTTTTTGAGGCTACACACACACACAGATAAAATATGATTATTGTTAATAGTTTAGAATCAATTATCTATAATAAGTTAAAAATTTTTCAGTGAAAATTAATAATAATAATATTGCTATAATATTTAATATTATTCGATAATTATTATGATTGATATGAAATATTCCGTTTTTTTAGAGATGATAAACCTGCAATGGACTGAATGTGAATAATTAAAAATAATAATATAATAAGGTTATACAAACAAAAATGTAATAGAATAAAAATGACTGCTTTTAAACTGATTATGAAATTTAGAAAAAAAAATTGTTTATAATGTTCATATACAGTTCAGTACGGCTATCAATGATTAATCGTGATAAATTGCATCCAAAATAAAAGTTTTTGTTGGCATAATATATGTGTGTTCTGTGTATATAAATACACACACATACAGTGTATATTTTGAAAATAGTTACATGTATATATTTATTCATTTTATAATTTTTTTTATATTCTATAAAATAATTAATATATAAACAGGCATCATTTTCTAAACATATGCCTGAAATGTGTTGTATATATATATAGGTATTTAGTACATAATA
Organism: Sinocyclocheilus anophthalmus; assembly: GCA_018155175.1. Classification (NCBI taxonomy): domain Eukaryota; kingdom Metazoa; phylum Chordata; class Actinopteri; order Cypriniformes; family Cyprinidae; genus Sinocyclocheilus; species Sinocyclocheilus anophthalmus. The sequence continues at coordinate 75,363 of JADLZN010009434.1, read as the reverse complement.
AATATACACAGTACACACTCATATATTATGTGAACAAAAACTTTTATTTTGGATGCGATTAATCGCGATTAATCGTTTGACAGCACTAATACATATTACAGTATAGTGTGTGTGTGTGTGTGTGTGATATATATATAAAGTACATTTGAATGTGAAGGTGAACCAGTGACTCTTTGATTAATACTCGACTGACTGGTAAACACGTAGAGCAGTAGTACCTGGATAAGGCACCCTGCCTTTGGTCGTCAGCTCCGTCAGTAAGACCCCAAACGACCACACGTCAGATTTGATGGTGAAGCGGCCGTAAAGCGCCGCCTCTGGCGCGGTCCACTTGATGGGAAACTTGGCTCCTGTTGTAATAATGATTTAAGAGAGGCCTGTCATCATGATTAAACTGATTCAATTAAGGTCGAACCACATAAACGGCAACAGCATTAGGTCTTGAAAATGAGACGGAGACGTTACGGCCTCAGGAAACAACTCAAGATGTAAAGAAAATGGAAAACGACCACATGCAGGCAGAGAGAGTCACTGTGTTCCTGCTCACCCTGTCTGGCCGTGTATTCGTTGTCCTCTATGAGTCGAGCGAGGCCAAAGTCAGCCACTTTACACACCAGGTTATCACCCACCAGGATGTTGGCAGCCCTGAGGTCCCTGTGCACATAGTTCATTCTTTCCACGTACGCCATTCCAGAGGCGATCTGAGGACAGCACATATATTATATATTACTCCAGAGTATCCACAGAATAGAAACAGATTTATATACATTATGAAGACAATAACAGTGGTACGTGGCCATGCAAAAACTGCTGCCACAGTGCTGTTTTTAGTGATGCTCTCTGCAATATTCAACTCTCTAAATATAGTTCCTCCTTCAATGCAGGGCTATATAGTTTTTTATTTATTTATTTATTTTGTGTATTGTAGTCGTCTGGATCATGAAAATGTGTTTTAGTAACTCAGTTCAAAAATCAATAGAATTTATAATATTTAAGACTTTTATTCACCAAGGAGCAATTTATTTAGTGCTGTCAAACGATTAATCACGATTAATCGCATCCAAAATAAAAGTTTTTGTTTAGATAATATATGAGTGTGTACTGTGTATATTTATTATGTATATATAAATACAAGCACATGCATATGCATATATATATATAATGCTATGTATTATTTATATATATAACAAATATGCTAGTTTATATATAAATGTATATAAGATAAAAATAATAAATAAACAATATAAATGTAGTACCCGAAATATGTTAAAAATATATATACGGTCTGGTGTGTATTTATATATAACATAGAAAATAACACAGTACACATAGTATGAAAACAAACATTTTTTATTTTGGTTGCGAATAATCGCGATTAATCGTTTTGACAGCACTAATGCAATTTATCAAGGCCGTTATTTTGACTTTTGATTCATCAAAGAGTCATGAAGAAAATGCATCAAGGTATGAATACTTTTAATTACCAAGGATGCATTAAATTGGTCAAAGGTGACAGTGATGTTTCTTGAGCAGCAAATCAGCATATTAGAATGATTTCTGAAGGATCATGTGACACTGAAGACTGGAGCAATGATGCTGAATATTCAGCTTTGCATCACAGGAATAAATTACATGTTAACACGTATTCAAATAGAAAACAGTTATTTTAAATTGCAATAATATTACAGTTTTTTACTGTATTTTTTATCAAATAAATGCACACATGGTGAGCATAAGATACTTCTTTAAAATTTTTGTTTTAAATCCTCCGCCCCAAACTTCCTATCCTAATGTAAATCTTCTAATATAATGTTTCCAATTTCCATTACTTTTTATTTAAGTATCAAAACTGTTAAAGGTTTATTTTTCTGTGCAGTTACATTACTAGATACCATATCATAATGCCAGTGTGAAAGTACCTGAGAGGCCATATCCACAAGCTGAGGCAACCGCAGCATTTTTCCCATGTCACCCTTCAGGAAATCCAACAGACTTCCTGTGAGAGCAGAAATCACACCTCACATCTCCAGTCACACTTTTACTTGCAGACCTCACAAGAAAAGCTGATAATATCCAGATTTGAATGCTCTATTTACAAATCTTACTGCCAGTTCTTGTTTCTTGGACATCTTTAGCCCAGTATGGTTCACTGGATCTCTGTACTGACCTTGTCCCATGTACTCAGTGACGATGTAAATGGGCTCCTCTGAGACGACAGCGTAAAGCTGCACCAGCTTCTCATGCCGGAGTTTCTTCATCACCTGTGCTTCCTGCAGGAAGGCCTCAGGAGACATAGTGCCAGGCTTCAGAGTCTTGATGGCCACGCGTGTCGTGCCGTTCCAAGTGCCTGATGGGAAAAAGACACTGAAATCATTGTCTGTTATGTGAACGCTTTGCTGCCATCATTACACAGCTGTGGTATTTTGTTCATATTTATCTCACATAGCTTCGGTTTTCAGTGGAAAGAAGTTGAAAGAGGAAGTCTTACCCATCCAGACCTCTCCGAAGCAGCCCTGGCCCAGCTTGATGTCCAGTCTCAGAGAGTCCCGTGGGATCTCCCAGGCGTCCCGTGCCAGGCCTTGAGTCTGAGGCTTCAGCACTGGACACACGTCAGTCAGACAGTGACACAGGCCGTCTGCGTGCTCTGTGACGGACACGTACAGAAAGAAGTGTGTTCATGTTTTTCTGTTAAATATTTATGCAACATAATATTAATGCAACAGTACTTTCAAATCTCTTTTTAGAAAATGGCCTCATTTTGATTCTATATTAATGCCCTAAATTAGATGCTTTTGTTGTTGGCAGCTATAAACAGAATTAAAATTAACAATGACTATTTATCTAGATAAAAAAAGAAAAAAGTTGAAATAAAATTATTAGACATAATATATATATATATATATATATAGCATAAGTAAATCATACTTATTCACTTAAAAACAGAATATATTATGTACTATACTTTAAATATTTTTTACATAAATAACATTAAAGGCACAATATGTAATTTTCGCCCCTGGAGGGTGCGTATTCAAAATAAACAAAAAGACAAAGGCTAGTTTGATGACGCCGTGACTGAGTGTGGAATCATGGGAGTTGTCGTCTTCATCCCCACAGCCGATGCAATCCGACGGGACTCGGGCAGAAATCATGTTCATGGATGAGCTAATGATTTAATAACGTAGTAGAATGAAGCAGGGTGAGGCTGAAAGCCTTCGAAGCGAAACAAGGCCGCCTGAACGAATGGCGTGACACACGGCTGTAAAGCAGCGGAGCTTTTATTATGACACAGTCGACCTCTTCTGCTGCTTCCGGTCGTGCGTATGTTGGGTAAAGCAGCGCTGTTTTATCATATTAGACACATTTGAAAGTTCTGCTATTATGCTACTCTGTGCGGTCGTATTAAAGCGTCTTTGGTGTTTCCATGTTTTCTACAAAATACAACCGGAAATCGAGGGGTTATGACGTCATTGGCAGGCGACACAATGACACTATGGACACGCTCCGTGTCACAAGTTAAAATTGCTTATTTAAACATTCTTCGAAACATCTGGGATAAAGTACACAAGTCAGCAAAATATATAACACCGTTCTAGTGGTTTTTGGATATTTTAATTAAAAAATCTTACATATTGTGCCTTTAACAACAATAATATATACAGTGGGTACGGAAAGAATTCAGACCCCCTTAAATTTTTCACTCTTGTTATATTGCAGCCATTTGCTAAAATCATTTAAGTTAATTTTTTTTCCTCATTAAGGTACACACAGCACCCCATATTGACAGAAAAACACAGAATTGACATTTTTGCAGATTTATTAAAGAAAAACTGAAATATCACATGGTCCTAAGTATCCAGACCCTTTGCTCAGTATTTAGTAGAAGCACCCCTTTTGATCTAATACAGCCATGAGTCTTTTTGGGGAAAGATGCAACAAGTTTTTCACAAACTGGATTTGGGGATCCTCTGCCATTACTCCTTGCAGATCCTCTCCAGTTCGGTCAGGTTGGATGGTAAAAATTGGTGGACAGCCATTTTTAGGTCTCTACAGAGATGCTCAATTGGGTGATCCGGGCTTGATGGGCAATTCAAGAACAGTCCAGAGTTGTGGAAGCCACTCCTCGTATAGCGTGTGTGATTAGGGGCATTGTCTTGTGGAAACAAGGGGTAAACCTTCGGCCCAGTCTAGGTACTGAGCACTCTGGAGAAGGTTTTCGTCTAGGATATCCCTGTACTTAGCCGCATTAATTTTTCCCTCGATTGCAACCAGTCGTCCTTGTCCCTGCAGCTGAAAAACACCTCCATAGCATGATGCTGCCACCACCATGCTTAAATGTTGGGACTGTATTGGACAGGTGATGGCAGTGCCTGGTTTTCTCCACACATACCACTTAGAATTCAGGCCAAAAAGTTCTATCTTGGTCTCATCAGAGCAGAGAATCTTATTCAGGTGTTTTTTTAGCAAACTCCATGCGAGCTTTCATGTGTCTTGCACCGAGGAGAGGCTTCCGTCGGGCCACTCTGCCATAAAGCCCAGACTGGTGGAGGGCTGCAATGATGGTTGACCTTCTACAACTTTCTCCCATCTCCCGAATGCATCTCTGGAGCTCAGCCACAATGATCTTTGGGTTCTTCTTTACCTCTCTCACAAGGCTCTTCTCCCCCGATAGCTCAATTTGGCCGGACGGCCAGCTCTAGGAAGGGTTATGGTCGTCCCAAACGTCTTCCATTTAGGATTATGGAGGCCACTGTGCTCTTAAAAACCTTAAGTGCAGCAGAAATTTTTTATGTAACCTTGGCCAGATCTGTGCCTTAACACAATTCTGTCTCTGAGCTCTTCAAGCAGTTCCTTTGACCTCATGATTCTCATTGCTCTGACATGCACTGTGAGCTGTAAGGTCTTATATAGACAGATGTGTGTTTTTCCTAATCAAGTCCAATCAGTATAATAAAACACAGCTGGACTAAAATGAAGGTGTAGAACCATCTAAAGGATGATAAGAAGAAATGGACAGCACCTGAGTTAAATATATGAGTTTCACAGCAAAGGGTCTGAATACTTAGGACCATGAGTTATTTCAGTTTTTCTTTTTTAATAATCTGCAAAAATGTCAACACTCTGTGTTTTACTGTCAATATGGGGTGCTGTGTGTACATAATGAGGAAAAAAAATTAACTTAAATTATTTTAGCAAAGGGCTGCAATCTAACAAAGAGTGAAAAATTTAAGGGAGTCTGAATACTTTCCGTACCCACTGTATATATATTTTTATAAATTAACAATAATAATAAAAACATAATAATGTATGTACCTAATGTATTATTATTATTATAATAATGCTAATATGAAAAAAATTATAATGATCATTCTTTTGGATTTTTAATACTAAAAATAAACATCTAACTTATAAATAACTTATACCATAATACCATATTTATTTCATCTTACATCTTACATGGTTTTAGGCCCTTTTAACACTCTAGAGCAGCATAAGAAGTAATATAATTGCTTTATGCGATTGCTTTATTTATAGTTTTAACCGTCTTCTTATTTTGCAACAACTCAAGTTCCCACTTCCAGAAATAACAGTCTGTATCACTTCCCTTCATAGACATTCAGAAAGGAGGAGGTGTCTGTGAGAAAGTGACTTACGGCGGTAGTGGTTGACCAGCTGCTGTAAAGTACTGAACTGTGTGCGCGACGTGATGTAAAAACCCCCGCTGTCCAGCTTCCTGATCTTGTAATGTTTGACATTTAGGCCCTTGACGTTGTCGTAATCCAGGACAGAAAGACAGTAGGCACCTAGAAAGACACAAAGAACACATTTGAGAGGTGAACTGGATGACATGGACGGCACTAACAAACATTTACCCAGGTTTTAGATTTGAAACGGTCAGATTGGTGTGATGGGTGCCAGATTCTACTCTTTTGTAGCATTTTTTTCCCCCCTTGAGGTCGACTAAACTGAGCAAAAACATGCATTCGGTGCATTTCTTTCTTTCTTTCTGGTAGCCATTGACTTGCATACAATTTGTTTCTATACCATGGAAGTCAATGGCTACCATCAACTGTTCTTCTTTTGTGTTCAACAGAAGAAAGAAACTGAAATGACTGTGTAGATTGTGTATAACAGCCTTTCAACAAGGTTTTGATCATGTTGATGATTCAGGTCTTAGAAATGTGCATTACAGTAGGCTTTACAGGGTTAATAAACACTGAATGAAATGGTCTGTAGAGGGCGTTGTCACACATGGCTCATTCACTTGCTCCCTCATTCCCACCCCGGTCTTTCTCTCAGTCTCGTCTCTTTGGGGTTTGACTTATCCTTCAGCCTCTCTCGGTCTCTCCACGAGCCTCTCGCTGACGGGATGAGCTGTGAGGTATGGCTCACGGTTATAGTTGACCTACTTGCTCTTCATCCCTTCAAGCACTTCTCTGACCTTCGTATTCTGTCGTATGCAACCATTTGCACTCTTTACATATCATCTCAAATGAACATTGTTTGTGTAGAACCTGAAGGTAAAAGGCCATATATGGAGTGTGGATCTTTACAGTGTTAAGAGAGAGAGAGAAAAGCTGGTTTGCAGAGGGAGGAGATCAGGGAGTATGAGCACGATTGCGTCTGACAAACAGAAAAGGGGAAATTGATTGAACGTGCACTTTGTTCTGATCTGAAATCCTGAAATGCAACTTCCTCAATGTAGACACATGCATGAGCACGAGCAGTTTCCTCCACACTGGTGTTGGTTCTTTGTCATCACTGTCTTTAATAATCGTTTCTTTATTACAGTAGCTCTGGTCTCTGAATTTGACTGGCTGAGCAGCGTTCCAACAGCACTGGAATTTTTTGCATTTGAGAAAAACAAAACAACAACCACATTTGATCAGTTTTTGCATTCCCTGGGATGTTGAACTCATGACCCTGAGTCCCTGACGTTATGAGTGCCAAGCTCTAATGTCTGAGCTACAGGAAAGACCTTTGAGTTTGGCCTCTGAATCAACACCGTGACACCAGATGAATGGTAAAAAAGTGTATATATTCTATATTAATTCACAAAGCTGCTATGTTGCTTGGAAACTGTAAACAGAATTAAAACTAAATTAAAATGTTAAAATATATGTTTTAAATATTTTAAGGAATAAACACTATAAATGATAAATATTCGGTCTATAGTAATGATAAAAAATTCATTGTATTTTTAATAATAAATAATAAATATAAAAAAACATTTTATTGTGATTTTATGGTATTAGAGATCATATATGAATTACTCTTGTAGGCCGTATATATATATAATTTTTGCTTTGTTGCTTTTGTATTTTGGATACAATTTAATAAGTTCTCCATAAATAATAAATGAACATAAATAGCTTTAAAAATATTTTATGTGCTTATGGGTGTTTGGGGGATGTAATTTTAAATAATTCTAAGATTTTTAATATAAATTAAAAAATAAATGTATTTATTGTGCTTTTATGGGGTTAGATGGAATAATATATGTAACATAGGGGATGCAATTTTAAGAATTCTCATATTTTTAATAATAAAATTAAAAATTAATTAAATATTTTATTGTGCGTTTATTGGTGTTTAGATGGAATAATATATTTAAACATACTGTGTATGACAATTTTGTGTGTTGGTTTGATCCTTTTAGTTTATGTGGACATAATTTTTAATAATATTTTTACCTTGAATTAATAATTTACAGAGTTTTTTTTAATATATATTTATATTTAAACATTATTTTAATAGAAATTAATTAATAAAAAAAGCTGCCTTTGGATGGATTCATCATGTATATTCGGTAAACTGTATATTTTTGTGTTTTTGCTATGCTCCTTTTTTGTGTTTTAATTTAATAATTGGTTATTTCTGTACATTTTGGAAGACTAAAAGATGAAACATGTTTATTAATATGCACTTTCCCTGTACCACAAACACGAACACACACACACAAATATAAAATAAACAAATAGAAATAAATAAATAAAAATACAAAAAAATACAACACTTTAAATAGATAGAATAAAAAATGTGTTCAGAGTTTCTACTGTTCACATTCAATTCACCTTTGGTTGTCTCACTCTCTCTGACCAGGAATGTTCCTCTCCTGTTTTCCAGACTCAAGAGGAGGCGCTCGGAGTCCCTGCGTGTGATCTTTCCAACGGACCATCTGGAGAGAGAGAGAGAGAAAGAAAGAAAAAGAAAGAAAGAGAGAGAGTGTATTTAGAGTAAGTAATCACATGTAACATTGTATCACAGACATGCAGCTGGCCAGAAACACAGCTTATGCTAATACACAGACAGAACTATGATCTTATTGTACAAACATATAAGAAAGGTCTGTAAGAATATACTCACCGAGGATGCATTTATTTATAAAAATTAGTGAAATATTATTACAATTTAAAAAATGTCTTACCAGGGCTGGGCGTTTTACGATATTATAGTATACGACGATGTCTTGCTGCAAGATTGCGATTGTCGATAAAAAGTCAGTTACAAACGCTAATATCGAGAAAAAAATTACAAATATATTTAACATAGTCCCGTAGTTACCATGCACATATTTATTCACATGAAATAGCATGAATAAATATTTTGATAGCCTAATGGGGGGGTTGTGGGGGTAGTAGTAAATTATTAAGGAATAAAACATCTATTCTGGAATCACTTAATTTACTTAAGGCCAGGAATTGAATAGGCCGACTCTTTATAAAACTAACAATTCTTTTTATTTTTACTTATTAACAATGTTTTTTTATTTTATTTTAATACATTCTAATTCCAATCCTAAACTGTGTTTGTATTTATTTTTGTGCACTCTCCTCACAAACGCTCAAGGAAAAGGAAACATGAGATGGCAGAAAGCGGAACCTGTTTTCTTTATTTTACAAAAACACAATGTTTTGTTTTTAATGTGAGTGTACGCAGATAAAATTAGACTCTTTACAGTTTATGTATTTACCATAATTGACGGAGTATTTTAAGTTGTTTTCACTGATGTAAGGAAGCAATTCAAGTGCACGCCAGCGCCTTGCACGCGCACACGTCAATTCTAGCATGGCTTGACATCGCAGCCTGCTTATTATCAAAAAATAAATAAAAATAAAATACCAAATAACATTTGTAATTACTTATTTTTTCCAAATAAATAATGCAGCATTTTTTTTGCTTCGTTATAAGAGGCCTATAAGGACACCTCGGAGCTCTAAAACCATGAAAGAAAAAAACAACCTTTCCGTTTTTGGTCATGCAGAAGGAACCAATTAGTTTTTAAAGGGGTCATATGATGCGATTTCATTTTTTCCTTTCTCTTTGGAGAGTTACAAGCTCTTGGTGCATAAAGAAGATCTGTAAAGTTGCAAAGACTAAAGTCTCAAATCCAAAGAGATTTTCTTTATAAAAGTTAAGAGTCAGCCACACCTACCTAAAAACGCCTTTCTAACAAGCCCCCACATATCTACATCACTGTGTGGAAATATTAGCATAACACCGCCCAAATGTTCACGCAAAGAAAGAAGGCGTAACTTTTATTCTCGTTGTAGTATTGTTGCTGCCGCCGCCATGTCGTGAAGGCGCTGTGGGTTTCGTTGTGAAAGCGAAACTACTTTGTTTGGCCTTCCAAAAGAGGACGATATCAACTTCGTCCTGCCTGGAGCTGATCCGTGCTGGTTGATGAGGAAATACAACAACTTTGCGCTGCGGATCGGCTAGTCGGTGTGGTAGGGGTGGGGCTCGAATAGACGATATTATCGGATATCGCGATATTTATTAAGGCGATTATCGATAAAATATTTTTTACATATTGCCCAGCCCTAGATCTTACTAACCCCAAATTTTTGAACAGTAGTGTACATTTAATCAATTATGAAACCAAGCTTGCGTAGCTAATAAAAATGAATATACTTTATAACAATTGTCATCTGAATTGTGCTGCATGAGATACTGAACATTGATTCAGGTTGTAATATTCCTACTCATAGTTCCAGTAGCGATAAAAGAGTGGTGTTTGGGATTCATGACCGGCCCAATGACATTTAGTGCCTATAAATCAGCATAGTTTGTTGTTAGCCGCTCATGCGCAGCGCTCTCTCTGAGTCTTACCTTTTCTCCAGAGTCAATCTGAGATGACTGGCAAGGCAAGGGTGGAAAAATTAATCATCATAGGTTTTCAGAGGAGTGCTTGTGTGTATTTGTTTAATGTGGCAGTCGACTGAGCAACAGCTCGTGTGTGGGTCTCAGGAAAAAGGATGAGTTAGAACATGAACAGGACAGACAATAGTAGACAGGCCACCTGAGACAAACACTGACGTATTCTACTCATTCAAGAGGGAAAAGGTCTTTGGGCCACCAGGGCATTTTCCTTCTAACTGATGAGATGATGGAGAGACTTTATCGCAAATAATAGAGGAGGGTGAAAGAGCAAAATCATGAAGGGAAATATAAAGGACTCAAAGGTCAGCCCGAAGCAGAGGAGGGGCGAGAATGAATCATTCTGTTAGTAACGTCACAAGGGTTGAGCGTCAGTGTTATTTTAGTGTCATTGAGATACTATTATAGTTTTTAGTAATAGTCTGAATTGTTTTTTTTTTTGTTTTTTTACATTTTAGTAGTTTTTATTTTTGTATATTTTCCATTTTCATTTTAAAGTTTTAGTATTTGTGTTGTGTGTTTGTTTTTAGTTATTTTAGTACATCAAGTTAAAGGGGTCATAATGATGCGATTTCATTTTTTCCTTTCTTCTTTGGAGTGTTACAAGCTCTTGGTGCATAAAGAAGATCTGTAAAGTTGCAAAGACTAAAGTCTCAAATCCAAAGAGATATTCTTTATAAAAGTTAAGAGTCAACCACGCCTACCTAAAACGGCTCGTTCTAACACCCCCACATATCTACATCACTATATGGAAATATTTGCCTAATGCCGCCCAAATGTTCACGCAAAGAAGAAGGCGCAACTTTTATTCTCGCTCTAGTATTGTTGCCGCCACCGCCATGCCGTGAAGGCACTGTGTGCTTCGTTGTGAAAGTGAAACTACTTTGTTTGGCCTTCCATAAGATGACGATATCGCTTCGTCATGCCTAGAGCATGATCCGTGCTGGTCGCTGAGGGAATTAATAACTTAGTGCTGTGGACGCCGGCTCGGCTTTCACGTTTTCCACGTCCTTTCCGGGACCACGTTCTCGACCCTCGCCGCCTCAGCTCACTCTTCACGATGATTCGGGGCTTCGCTCACGTAGGCGCTGTGGTTTTGTTTGAAAGCGAAACCAATTACTTGTATGGTCTTCCAAAAGGGATGATATCTGCTTCGTACATGCCTGGAGGGATCGTGCTGGTCGCTGAGGAATACGAACTTTAGTGCTGTGGATCGCCGGACATTTTATGGAGGAATGTTTCCTGATCCTGGGAGAGTGTTGAGCGTAACGTTAGACTAAAATGCCGGCAGTTCTGACTCACGTAAGTACGTTTTCTTTTATCATTTGCCACTGAAGATTCAAACGTGAGTTTTGGGCAGTGTAGAGTAGCGCTTGTTGTTTGTCATTTCTCCGATCACACATGCAGACATTGTTTTATGTTTACGCGGCGCGATGCCACGCAACGCGTAAAAAGACAGTAAAGGTTATTATAATCAGTAATTATGTCCCACTGGATGCAAGAATGCCTCGTTTGTAATGGGTTTTAATGTTTTTGTCTCGTCGCTCCGGCCGGACAGGGCATCAACAGTATGTGAGGGGCGTAACATTTCCGTCTCACGCTTGAGGTATTCGGCCAATCACAACGCACTGGATAGCTGGCCAATCAGAGCACACCTCGCTTTTCAGAACGATGAGCTTTGTAAAAATCGACGCGTTTCAGAAAGGCGGGGCATAGAGGAGAAACAATTAGGGACAGGTAGGTTGAAATAATGTGTGTTTTTTTACTTTAAACCGCATTAAACACATTTCATTAAACCAAATACACAAAATAATGTTCTTTTTAGCAGCATCATATGACCCCTTTAAATGAAATGAAACTAGCTGAAATAAATACATTTTAATTAATTTAAAATAATACACACAATAAATACAGCATCCTGCTTGATGACTCGTGAACAAATTGTTCTGTTGAGTCAGATCTTTTCAACACAGAACAAGTGACTCTCATGAGTTGGTTCTTTTTGATGAATCAGTTTTGCGACTCATGAATCAGTCAGGGCGGATAGAAAATGAACATGTGACTGATGAACTTCACTGACTAAACTGCTGACTCATAACAAATTGAAATAAGCGGTTTCTTTCAGCTGTTGTTTTGTTTAGTAAAATAATCATCAACGGAGTCAATAAAGACCTAGAATCACGCTCAGCTGAATTGAGAGATCTAATTAGAGTGAGGGGAATAAAATGCAAACCAGAGGATTCACAGGGAGGAGAACAGCAAAGAAAAAGGAGAGAAAGATGAGGAGAAAGAGGATTTACTCTTCAGCCTGGATGGAATCAGACGGTGCCACGTAATTGCTGGGAATGTATCCACTCTCTCCTGTCGTCAGCGAGCGAGCCAGCCACCAGTCGCCCTCCCTAAAACGGCAGAAAACACACGCATAACACACCTGCAGTTTGACTCACATTCATCATATTTGGTGACACATTCAAGACGTCTTTCTTAACCGCCCAAAACATACACCCTGAGATTACATCTGCGGTATCATTCCTGCTTTATAATCCATGAGAATGCAGACAAAGCTGCTCTAAAGACATCAACTACCTGTGCCAAATTATGCATAAATGAAACATGCATTTAAAGGGACAGTTCACTTCACCCAAAATAAACAATCGTCGTTCACTCACCCTCACATTGTTCCAAACCCATATTACTGAATCTTACTACTGTATATATCTCGTTCCTCTCATGGAGTGCGTAAATATCATATGTATGTGTGTGCCAATGTATATATATGCATTAATTGCATGTAGGCTGAATTTATTTGATCAAAAACACAGTAAAATAGTGAAAGATTACATTTTTTAAATAACTGTTTTCTATTAGAGTACATTGTAAACTGTAATTTATTCCTGTGATGCAAAGCTGAATTTTCAGCATCATTACTCCAGTCTTTAATGTGTCTTGATCCTTCAGGAATCATTCTAATATGCTGATTTGCATAAAAAAAACAACATTTCTATGTTATCAATGTTGAAAACAGTTGTGCTGCTTAATATTCTTGTGGAAACCTTGATTTGTTTATCCACAGATATGAACAGATAATTCAAAAGAACATCAGCATTTATTTGAAATAGAAGTGTTTTGTAATGGATGTCTTTACTGTCACTTTTGATTAGGGTTGTAAAGGGGTCGGAAAATGTCCAGCAAAGTTACCAAAAAATCTTAGAAAGTTTGCAAAAAATTATGGAAAGTTCTTTGTAAAGCCTCTTTGTAAACATACGTTTGGTCAATTTAACGCTTCCTTGGTGAAAAGTATTAATTTCTTTCAAAAAAATAAGTGCTATATGCCTTTATTAAGTGTGAAAGTGCAGCACAAGCATTCATCAAGATATCTCTTTTTGAGTTCTATTAAAGAAAGAAAATCATATGGGTTTGGAATGATGGATTTTTTTTTCATTTTGGGTTATTATTTACTACAAAACTGGTAGATTTATAAAAAAAACGAGTCATCTGTCAGGGTCTCTATTGTCTTGGAGTCTTGATGGGTTTTTAATAATAGATGTTGTGTTTTAGTGTGAGCTGTGGGGTGTCAGACTGTGACTCACTCCTTAAGCTAAAGTAATAAGATTCATCCATCGCCAAGACATGCTGACCTGACACAAACCTCTCCAGGTCTCTGAGCTATTGCTAGCTGTTGTTAAACGTAATTAAAACATAACTGCTCCAGTGAAAACAATGACATACAGTACATACACAGATAGCACATATTCATATTCATAGAATGCAAATATATTAATCATACACAGGGTACCATTCAAAATTCAGATGTTAATGAATTATTTATGTATGAAAAGGTATAAAAACAGTGATTCTGATAAGCAGGGTTTCTTGGAAGATAATAAAAAAAATGTGGCTACAACTTAGCAATAATTTATGTAGAAGACATTGATGCTGATGCTTTAACTTTATAATTCAACTCTATACATAACTTACTTATGAAAAAGTCTACTTTTACATTAAACTTTTAATACTATGAAGCACAAACTACAATATCAAACTGCATCAAAATGTCATCACTTTTCACATTTCCTTTGTGATAATTTGTGACCCTGGAGCACAAAAGCAGTCTTAAGTCGAATTCATTTTTGATTAGCAATATGTGTTGCTAATAACTTAATTTGGACAACTTTAAAAGGCGATTTTTTTCAATATTTTGATTTTATTAGCCTTCAGTTTACATGTTTTCTATGCTAATTTAGCTAAATGCTAATGCTTTCTGAACATTATCGTTTTAAGTGGCTGCATGAAATCAAAACTTGACTGAACTTTTGTGGATTTTAGTCCAAGTCTGTTAGCTTTGAACTATATGCTAGTGAACTACATGCATAGCAATTATATGTAAAAACTTTTTTTGCCCATATACAGATTTAAACCTCGTATATGGATTTTTGTCCAATAAAATGATCTCTGGAATGAGAATGAGAACTAGCAAGTTAGCTAAACTAAAAACGTAGCATAGCCTTTAATTTACATTTTTACTATGCTAATTTAGTTAAACACTAATGATATTTTAACATTGCTGCTTTTAGCTTCATTCACTTTATAACCCCATGAAATCAAAATCAGACTTTAGTGGGTTGTAGTGCAAGTCTGTTCATTTTCAGGACATCAAAATGCTAGTTTGCTTCCACAAAAGCCTTTAGTTTACATGTTTACTATTTAAAAAATGTACATGTCGACAACTGCGACAACTTCCTGTTTAAACGAAATAATGTCAACCTAGAAAAAAAATATTTGACATTATTTTCATTGTTAGGGCTTATCCTAATCTAGCATAGCATACAGTACAGAGACAGTAGAATGAATATTAGCATGTAGCCAAAGCAAATGTAAAGGAACAATGAATAATACACCAATGGACCAACCACAAAGTCAACATGAAGGACAAATGTAAAATTGTCGTGAGTGAGCCAGTTATGAGGAGGTGTGACACTATTTCTGGACCACTTCCAGAGTCTCTGGAGAGTCAGGACAAATCTCAGGTGGACAAGCAAACAGTGAAATTACACACACACACACACACACACTGGACACTGAATGGACACTGAAAGCTGAAAACAAGAGCAACTTTACCAACCTGGGGTTCAACTTTCTCCTACATAAACGAGAGAGAGCGTGTAGAGAAAAAAAACACAGAGGAGACATGAAGTGTTTGGACATTAAAAGCAGAAAAAACAGAACATCCCACATAGGCTTAAAAACTGACTGAAGGTCAACCGCAGCAATGATGCACTGAAAACACAGCATTTATCCAACTCATCTCTGCTCATCATGTCAAATACTAAAAATATGGAAAACAATTATTGTAATGTGCGTTTGATTATCTCTAATTGTGTGCTGACACACGACAAGCTGGAGCAGCTTGGTGATTTTGTTAAAAAGCTGATTACTTTATTATCAGGAGCTTCTAGGAAGGGTTATGGACAGCGGTGGGGATTGGTTATGGTTTAAAGGAACACTCCACTATTTTTGAAAATAGGCTCATTTTCCAACTCCCCTAGAGTTAAACAGTTGAGTTTTACCGTTTTCGAATCCATTCAGCTGATCTCCGGTCTGGCGGTAGCACTTTTAGCTGTAACTTAGCATAAATCATTGAATCTGATTAGACCGTTAGCATCTCGCTCAAAAATGACCAAAGAGTTTCTATATTCTTCCTATTTAAAACTTGACTCTTCTGAAGTTACATCGTGTACTAAAACCGACGGAAAATTAAAAGTATATGGCTAGGAACTATACTCTCATTCCGGCGTAATAATCAAGGAACTTTGCTGCCGTATCATGGGTGCAGCAGGCGCAATGATATTACGCAGCGCCTGAAAATATTTCCCAGCTAGGTAACTTCCAATAAGCCTATTTTCAGGCGCTGCGTGATATCATTGCGCCTGCTGCACACATGATACGGCAGCAAAGTTCCTTGATTATTACGCCGGAATGAGAGAGTATAGTTCCTAGCCATATCGGACTAGAAAAATCGCAACTTTTCATTTTCCATCAGTCTTAGTACACGATGGATTATAGAAAAAATATAGAAACTCTTTGGTCATTTTTTGAGCGAGATGCTAATGGTCTAATCAGTTTCAATGATCTATGCTAAGCTACAGCGAAAAGTGCTACCGCCAGACCCGGAGAACGGCAGAATGGATTCGAAAACGGTTTTAACTCTAGGGCGGAGTGGAAAATGCAGCCTATTTTCAAAACTAGTGGAGTGCCTTTAACGGTCGTGAATCTCTATGAAAACAACGGTTTTTAACCCAAAATGTTCAATAATCCCCATAACTGGTTTAACTAAACACTATTTGGTAAATTGTTTAAGATTAAAAGATTACAAAAAAACTGCAGTGTATCTTTACTGTTGGTACAAGGATGAGTGGATTTCAGTTTCACGAACATTGTAAGCATTAGTAGGCTTCATTTCGAGTCTGGTATGACTAATGGGACTTACATTAATTCATCATGCTAATTTTTGACTAAAATCATTCAATGAAGGATTCATAGACATTCTTTCAAACCGATAATCTGCACAGTTTATGAAAAATGGCTCATAAGAGTCATTCTTTCATGAAAACAAATTATATCTACACTGCCATTTAAAAGTTTGTGGTCAGTAAGATTTTTTTTTTAAATAATAATACTTTTATTCAGCAAGGATGAAATAAACTGATTAAAAGTGACAGTAAAGACACTTATAATGTTACAAAAGATTTATATTCAAATAAATGCTGTTCTTTTGAACTCTCTCTTCATAAAAAAAATCCTGAAAAATCTAAACCCACTGTTTCGACAAATGATATTAAGCATAAGAAATAAATAACATTAGATATATTATATATATATTCAAGGATAGAAAGCGTGTGATTTATATGTGAATAATATTTCACAATATTACTGTTTTACTGATATATAAATGTATATTATATTCTATCTATAATTATATATATATATATATCTTTTTTTTTTTTTAATTTATATATATATATAAAAATGTGATTTATTTCTTATTGCTTAATATCTTTGCAGCCTTGGTGAGAATATGGCCTTCTTTCAAAAACATTAAAATCTTACTGACCCCAACTTTTTTTTATTTAAGCTTTTTTTCCACTTTTTTCACTCACTTTTTTTTGTTTTAAATCTCATTTCTGTGTAAAAGTTTTTTTTGTAGATCCCATTATTTTCAAAGATGGTTCTCATTACTGTAATACACTAATATATACTGTGTTACAAAGATCAAATTTAAAACCTAAATTGGCATAAATAAATAGCAGTATAACACATACTTGTTTTCGTACTAAATGACAATTTGGGACTGTTTCGAGAGATTCACCCATATAATCACACTGCATTGGGCCTGACATTAAAAAAAAGCAATTCCCCAGGTCCGCTTTGTGCCGAAACCAGAGGATGTTACTGAGATTGTTTTTATTCTCTTAACGGTAGCGCTGTACACTGGAATAAGGAAGTGAAGCGCAGGTGTAGAAAGGAAGGAAAATGCTCCCTTTGGTCCGGGAGGGGAAGTGGAGGTAAAGACGTGCAACTGAGCTTTTTTTGTGTGCACAGGAAGACCAAAAAAGGAATCCAGAGAACAAAAAGCCGTCATCCCAGAAATACAGTGCCTTCAGAGTGAGCCAGTTCCTATGGTTACCGAAGAGGAAGGGGGGCTACAGCAGTCAGACAGATGAGAGACATGAGTGTGTGTGAATGTCTGCATCAGTGGGTGTGTCTATTGTGTGTTTGTGTGTTTCCCCCTTACGTGTTATTGACAATCTGGAGTCGTTCTCCTTTCCTGAATGACAAATCGGAGGCGGTTCGTGACTCGTAGTCATACAAAGCCACAAACGTGGTCACGCCGCCTATGGAAAAATACAAGAGACAAACATAGACCATTATCTTGATGCATGCAATTCAAAAACTTCAGCAGGGAAATTTCATTAACCTAAGTAATATAAGGGAATTTTTGGGGTTGCGGTTGCCAAGAAAAGGGCACATAAAAAATAGTCTAGACTTGTACAGTCAGACTTTTGACTACCAGCATAAGAACTCTATGAAGCGTCATCTAAGCTGGTAAATCTGAATTATTATTATTTTTTTTTGCATGCTGGTCTATTAAAGTAATGCTGACATCAGGGTTATTATAGTTAACTAAAAATAAAACCATTGAACAAACAACCTTTATTACTTGAAACAAAATAAAATCACCATAAAAATAAATAGTTAAAAAATTTATTGATACTTGAAATAAAATAAATGTATATAAAAATAAAAAATATAAAAAACCATTATTACCTGAAATAAATTTTATAGATAAATCAATAATAGAAAAACTAGATTTTATTAACTGAGTTATTATAATTATTATATAGAAATTAAATATTTATTTCAGTTTGTTGCAAAGGCAAAAATGTCTTATTTTCATTCAGTTGAACTTAATGTACTAAAATAATAAAACGAGAATAAAACTAAGGACTATAAATACATTTACAGACTATAACAAAAAATAAAAAAATGACACAAAAACACAAAACTACTAAAACATTAACTAAATAAAAAAAAAACTGAAACTATAAAAAATATAGTTGATATATAATACAATAAGCATAGTAATTACCCTAATAAAATGTACAGATTATTACTTAATAAAGGAATTACTAATTAAGTATTATAAAACATATGATTATTATAAAAGCCGATTATTATTTGAACATTATTGAAATAAGGGTGCAGCAGTTTAAAAGAAGGGTTGTTCGACAACACTAATCATTTAGAAGAATACTGAACAAAATGAAAATGTTCACAGATTTGTGGCCAAAATTTCAATCCATCAAAACCTTAAAAAGACCAATCATTTTGTGGACAAACTACGGTAAATTAAGCAAAGTAGTGTCCACAGAAATTGATCACTCTAGCAGCTGGGTATCATGCACACAAATTTGTTTCCACACAGACGGACAAAACTTCTGCATCCTCCACTCTCCGAGATCTTGGAACGCCGGCCAATCAGAACTATACCGTGGACTTTGGGGGAGCCCACTTGTTTTTTTTTTATAAGGGGGGGGGGGGGTCGTGGGCTTGCGTGTGCCTCAAAAGAGGGCTTACAATGACTTACAAAGATGCATAACAGCTACAAGTGTATGCACTATATAGGATAAATCACTATACAGGTTTTACCCTATTATACTTTATCGACACTATTTGATAGGTGAAAAAACAAACAGCCTCACATATAATCTATAAACAAAGCATCAGGCTGTCTATGAGTTCACATGAACAACGGTTAAAGTTACTCGTCGTCAGGCTACAGAAGAATACCATAATTCCTCCGTTCAACTAGGCCTAAGACATCGAGAGTCACGCAGACCTGTAACAACCCAGCCACACCACATAATTGCGAATAACATGCCTTACCTTAACACAGAATCTACCATAGAGTCCAACGTTTATATTTTTTCTATTAATCTTTGAGTTAACATGTACTAAACTTGAGTGGAATTTGCACCGCAGCGCCCTCACACCTTGATGCTTATGACAAGAATAGCATGTATTGTTATCTTTATTTAAGTGAATTAGGTTTAAATCACCGTCATGCCTGAATGAATTATATTTTTGCAATTTTACACATAATAATCCACGATGATCATATTACACAAAACTGAAATTGCACGTCAAAATAACACATTGTCAATATTTTTTGAGACCCCCCAAAATTTCACAAATCACGTTTTCAGGGTAGCCCATGTCTTATTAAGGGGAGCCGAGCTCACCCGTAGTTCGCACCCTGCTTCCGGTGTTCTCATTCATGAGATTTAAAACAATAAATTTCATTACAACTAATATATAATATATATATATATAGATATATATATATATATTATAGATATACAAAATCTTTACGAGCCTTAATTTAGATTTAGATAACGGGTGTTGCAACTGTTCAGTTAATTCACCCCTCAGACGTCTTGGCCCAAATCCATAAACACTAATACGGAAAGTCAGCAAAAGCAGAAGTGTAAGGACACTGATCAGACCATAATTTGATGCATACGGAAAGCGTTGCAGACCGTGAGGAGACGTGATGCTGTGGTTCGAGTTCACTCCTCCAAACGCCTGCGGCGCGTTTGATGGATGTGGGATGGGTGCAGGTGTTATGGTACCGTCCACCAGGTGGACTCCGGTTGGGGGAAGGACGACCTGCTTGGGCGGTGTGGTGACCCATTGCCGTCGTCTAGAATAAGGGAGGCGCTGCCGAGCTCTTTGGGTGTACTCTTGGTTCCACCATGGCCTGACTTGCAAAGAGGACAGACAGCCAGTTAGCGGATGCTTTTACGCAAAACACCTTGCTAGAGTCAAATTCAAGTAGCTTTAGGTAAAATAAAAATAGTCTATAATTAAAACATAGAGAAAAATAAAAAAACTTCAAATGTAAATGTAAATATAAAAATATTTAATATGTTAATTAAAAAATATAATAATATGGGTTTTCCCTGTAGGCTTATCGCTAATAAATTTGAAAGACGACTTTTTAGTCTGTTAACTTTTGCTGCCAGGAAGAACCTACTGATGTCATGGATCAGTGATAAGCCTCCCTCCATCAAAGGCTGGCATTCAATCATTAGGGAAATTATCCCTCTGGAACTCTTGACCTGTATTATTCATTCTACAACAGATGCATTCAATCGTATATGGACACCATACCTTAACTGCATAAATGCTTCTACCTGTGAAATTTTGTGGCTTGGTATGACATAGTGTTTCTAGAGGTGTATAGAAGATTCATGTATTCTCCCCAGTTTTTATTATTGTTAATTTTGAACTGTGATATAATGCTCTGCTTGTCATCTTATGTATAATTTTGTTTTTGTATTTCTTTGGTATATAAGGCAGTGTGTGTTGTTATTGTTTTGTATTTGTTGGAAGTTAATAAAAAAAGAAAAAATAAATAAATAAATATAAATGCATGTATTTATTACTATTATCTTGTATTAAAGAATAAATAATCTATCTAAAATAAAACAATAACAGATGAATAAACAATAAATACATTTGGATGGTTTATTAATCATGTTTTACAGTATTTGAAGTCTAGATTTTTAACCACTGTGCCACACTACCCGTAACAACCTATTACATTCATAAATCGTAGGACTTTTGACACGTTTTTTTTTCTATATGAAAATATATATATTTTTCAGAAAAATAACTTTGATGCAATTTGTACCATTAAAAAAGCTTCAAATGAATATTTGACCCCCCTCTTTTTCCAGCACTGCCGCTAAAGACTGGCCCGTTTTCATGCTTTATGCATGAACTTCATGAATTATTAACCAAATGTATGCAGGCAATATTCTGTTATTCCTTAAGTAACACAAATAAACTGTGATATTGGTGCACTGAAATATCTTTATCTAGAGAGATATTGAGTATTAAACCATAGTCTCATTACTGCATATGAAAACAACACAATATTAAAATTCAAGCCATTTTAATTAACTAGATTTACATTTTCTGAAGAAATGTGAGTGGTGTTCTTTACGGTTTTAAAATGAGGTTTTAGAAGAAATGAGAAACAATGAGAAAATAAATGGATGGGCCTCGATTTTATTCCTCACAAATTGTTTATTGGACATTGAAAATTGAGCCAGAATGGAATGAAGTCATTCTAATCATGCATTTCGAATTCTACTGATGCAATTTTACTAAAGAAATAAATAACTGTTTGGTTATTGGTTAACATTGTCCAAACGCCACTTGAGCATAGCTGAAAAAGATGCATTTTGCATCAAAGATGTTTCAGATAAGTGATTACCCTTTGATTAAAGATTACGAATACTATTTCGTAATCAATGACATGCACTGATAAGTCGTTCTCAATAACATCAGGAATGTATATTAAAAATAGGATGCAAAAATGTACAAATTTATCCTTGCTGTTAGAGGTTCTGCCGAAGCATGCCCTATTAATAAAAAGTCAGAGATTACTACAAGCAACCAAAAAAATGAAAGGTGCAGTATGTAATATTGACAACTAGTGTTTGAAATGGGAACTGCAGTCCAAATTCAAAATAATGCAGATATTGGAGGTTATTTCTCCCGTCCCCTCCTCCTCAGACTCGACACTCATGTGGGTTGCCAGATTGAGGACATGCAACAGGAAAGGCTGCAATTGACGACAGAAGGCAACAAGCCTTACACTGTAGGCTGATGAGTTGATTTATCCACGTTTTAATATTCCTCCAGTCATAGAGCATTTCAGATGGATGCCAAGGCTTTTAGGTCAGGTAGAATTTACAATCTCTGACCCAGTTCATTTGCTGGCTTCCATGGCTGCAATACGCTGTGTTTTCCACCAATTGGCAACCCGGGGTGTCGAAATACTATTGGGTAAACTGGCAATGGGCGGAATCACACAGAACAAAACAAAAACAGACATTCTGGCACGGAAAGCACATTTTAAAGCAGAGTAACTGGCTGTAGCGTTGTTTTTCGGAGAAACAAGTATGAGAACTTAACATGTTTCCTAAATATCTACAAACATATTATGGTATTTTTATACTTTGTACAGTTAAAAAATTACATACAGCACCTAAATAATGCTGTCATTTTACACAGACAGATCTGATCAAAAGAAAAAGGCCAGAGAAACCAAGTGGCCGCAGTTTGTGTGACCCACGGTAGCATGAGGCTGTGTTTAGTGCATTTTAAACTCACTTCAGTCGAGTACAGGAGCGCTCAGCTGTTTCCTCTCACATACCAGTGAAAGCCGCTGCAATACGATCCTCACGGACCCCCAAAACACACACACAAACACACACATTCTTCCACATGTCATGCTGTCCGTCTGCCAGCACACACACACATTCTTTGAGGGACAGACAGAGACACTTTCCCATCCACCCACACAAACCTCACTAAACACACGCTTCCTTACGGTCCTCAACTCTCTATAAACGTGCAGAACAAGCCCCCGCTTGCCTACAGGGTGATAAATTCTACAAAAACGGAAGCCTCTTGTGCCAGAAACCCCGGCGGACTGGCAGCTCAGGGCGACCCGTCTCTTAGAGGAGCTGTTACAGGCCCGGCGGAGTGGAACTAATCTCAGTCGAGCAGTGTGAATGCGGAGTTAGAGCGCGGCCGAAGGCCCTAGAGCCCTGCAAGCTTTCACTAGAGACCTGCGCACTTTAGGTTCACTGGCAGTGCTGCAAACCGTACAGTCACATGACTGGAGTTATGAGGAGAGTGCTCAGATACGCGCTCTATACCATTAAAGACCTGCACTGACCCTGAAATGATAGGAAATTCAAGTTATTTTTTCATGATAATATCTGTCCACATCGATTCCAAGTGACGCTGAATTAAATATGGTATTTACAAACAAGTTCTCATGCAAAACGGTTTACAACAAGTGCAATGGCAGCTTTTTCTTCACTCTTTGAAAAAAGGCATGAAAAGAAAAACAGATTTGAAATGACAACATAAAAAATAAAAAAATAACAAAAGAAAAGAAACAAAAACAAATGAACAAAATAAAAGAAAACAAAAAACAAGACAAAATAAAATAAAATACATCCATAAAACAAAAAATAAACAAAGAAAAAGAAAAACAAGACATAAAATGAAACAAAAATAAAATGAAGAAAACAAAACAGAAAACTAAACTAAAGCTAAAACAAAATAAAAGAAAAGAAATATACATATATAAAAGAAAAAGGGTTAAATAACCATAAACAAAATAAAACCAAAACCAAAATACAACATATAAAAAGCACAAAAAATAAAAACAAAGCAACAAAAGATACAACAATAAGACAAAAATAATAATAAAATAAAGAAAAACAAATAAATAACCAGCCAAAATGTAATAACATCTGATCATCATGGTCTGCCAATTCAGAATGTGTTCATAGAGATTTCATTCATTTATTTGTTCCTGTCGCAAATGAACTATTAATGTATCTGATTGATTTGTTTTACAAATGTCCGCTTTTTTAAGCCAATTAGGCTCTATTCCTGCAAAAAAATTAAGCAATCTGTGGTTCAAAAAAAATGATGCAGTGAAAAGTTGTTTAAGAAAGCTGAAAGAGAGAGAAACAACAGCTCATTCGTTTGCTCTCCACCATATGGGCTCTAAATGACATAAATGTATCATGGGTGCTATACGGTCCCTGCGTTTACCAGTCAGTATCAAGGGAAAACGTGCATCCTGCAACAACACAGATGTCTCGTTAGCCCAATTAATGGAGTCCTAACTGTAAGTAGCAGGGTGAATTTACTGACACGTTCAACAGCACTAAACCACAATGAGATGAATCAGGGTGAACTCTGGGTAATCAAAGAGCAGCTCATGCCTCACTAATGTCCAGCCACAAAAAGAAACAGTCATTAAATGCAAAGGCACAGTCATTAAAGGGAAATCTAATTTGCTTTGTGAGGTGTGAATGTTTGGCTCTGATTGAAGCTGTATCTGTTAGTCAGCCGGAAACGACCTTACTGGAAGAAAGAGTCAAATGGGGTTATGACATTATGTAAAGCATCATTGATCTATGGTAAACAACAACTGGAAACAGGAAGTTCATTCATCGAATTTATGCTGTGTTGTGTCAGCGGGTTATGAAGTCTGCTTGACAGATAATGTCATTAGGAACCGATTCTTCATTTGAAGGGCTATTTGAATAATAAAACAACACAAAAACAAAACACACTGATTCTGTATTAAAACATAATAAAGTATACAACCATAATAAAAACAAACAGACAACACAAACACAGACAACGAAAAGTAGCAATCAAAAACACAAAAAATAAAAAAAGAAATAAACAATAAGAAAAAGAAAAGAAACAACAAAACAAACACGTAATACAAAAGACACCTTTAAAAAACAAAATACCAAAAATAAAAGAAAGATAAAAAGAAGCAATAAAGCAAAAAGAAAAATGAAAAAATACAATAAGAAAAGTCAACAAAAAGCAATAAAAGATAAGCAAAAAAACTAAACATAAAAAATACAAAAAAGCAAAAATGAAAATAGAAACAAGAAATAAAGATAAGAAAAAGATAAGTAACAAATCAAATGCAAAATACAAAAGATAAACACAAAAATACAAAACAATACAAAAAGTACAAAAAGAAAAAAAGAACAAAAGAAATACAAATAAGAAAAGGAAAAAACTAACACAAAACACACGCAAAAAAAGGACAAAAAAAAGCAACAAAAGAAAACAAATAAAAAGAAGCTGTGGGTGGATGCCAAAGCATTTCTTTAGGGTTGCTAGAATGTTCTGAGTGGTTGTTAGGGTCTTCTGCGTAAGACTCAGGTTAACTCGTAAATCTGAGATTAAGGTCTGCGATTCATTACAGTATTTAGTCCAAACAGAATTCAGCGAGCTGAGTTTCTTTCCCCACTGAGCCCAGACGGACACTACTGCACTTCTCTTGCTCCTGCACACACTTCCTTAGCGGGGCTCGAGATGCACAAAACCACATTCGCATATACCATCTTTCTGCCATTTCTACCTTCTTCGCACTCATCTGTGAACCACCTCTCAACAAACTGCGTTAGCCGTATGTGAACTGCTGAGCGTGGTTTGTTATACAGTATATAATGATGCTAAAAGACAGTCCTTTCTAGTGGTCACTCAGACATAGGCTGACGTAGCGCGAGTCGGGGCCGACCCCAGGGCGCTAACTCACAGCTGTAGGGCACCACCTTGTTTGAGGAAATAACATTTATTTCGATACCGATCTGCGTCATTATCCTTCTCCATCTGTTATGGTTCACACGATGCAAACGACCAGTCGCAAACGTCGCAGCCGGCCATAGGGGCCTGGCTGGGGCGCATGTCTGTGACCACATCAGCTCGCCAAACGGCTGCAACGACCAGGAGATCCAAACACACAAGCTACGAGGAGACACTATACTGAACGAACCAACCGCAATCACGAACCACACGGAAACAACTCCTCACACAGGAATAGCGCAACCGCTCATGCTGGGTCAAGCTCAGCGTCGTGTACGAGGGGAATAAGATGTCGGTCACACGTGCACACGAGTAGGTGCCACTCCTACCAGTCTGAGTATTGAGGCTGCGCTAGCGAACTGCTCTGTATAAGAAGAGCGTGCGTCGTCATCGACGCTGAGCAACGCGTGTGAAGAGCACCCATGACACGCGTGCCCGCGGTGCCGTCTGATGCGTGAACCCGCAACAGTAGATCGGAGCGTGGAGGGAGGTGGCCAGAGAGGGCGGCGGGAGCGCTTGGGAGAGACAGTACGGGCCGCTGACGGGAGGACAGCTAGCGGAGCGCGGCAGGGGGTGGGGGTGGAGGGTCGATAGTCCCCTCCTGGGCTCTCTTGTGTGCTGAAGAGCACTGAGCTTTTAGCCTAGCCCATTTCAGTGGGGCTAGCTGCTACAAAACAAACGTACATACTGTAGGGCAGTAATGCAGATACACACAACACACATAGGCGCTACAGCGACACGACTACTAACAGATTCAGGATGCCTACATGCCTGGACTCGTTCTGCAAACACACACACACACACAGTGTGCCGTTAGAAAGCAGAAACCATGACTATGGCATTTTTCTCAAATGGTGGGGCATGACCCAAAAATGACTCACTGAATACATATTTATGAATAGAATTTATTTTCATTTTAAAAATGCATTTGTAATATTTTATTAGGGTTAAAAGCAAACTAAGAAGTTAAATTTAACATAATTAATATTATAATTTTTACAAAGTTGATAATAAAGTGATAAAAATATCTCAATATAGAAAAAACGTCTTCATACATATTAATGTTCTCAGATCGTACAGTATTTAGATTTTTTTATTTGAATACATAATAATATAATACTAATTACTCCATCTTATATATTACTTCTTTCATTTTATTAGTCGTATTCATGTTAGTATTTTATTAACATACATTTATATTCATAATAATAAATATAAACTACATATTATATATTTCCATTTTAAACTAGCATTTTTAATTTTTAGTTAAATAAAGTAGTTCATGTCAAAATAAAAACCTGTATATTTTAATATACATTTTTACTACTACATAATTTGAGAGACTTTATATATTTGTGAGTTTAGTTACATATTAATTATTCACAAAACAAAATAATATTCCGTTGCAACCCTGGCCAGAACACCCTAGCAACCACATAGCAACACCCTAGCAACCACCTATCTATGCTATAAAAATTCTTACCTTACTGATGACTGTTACCCATTATTTCTCAGTCATATGAAAAAGCACAGTGAGCTCAGCTGGAGCTCCTTCAGTTGGATAAAACAAAACTGTCCATTGTTCTCAACCCATCAAGCCGTGCAATCTGGAGTGTGTGATACTGCAACTATTCACTCATCTGTTGCTATGCAGCCTGTGATAATTCCTCTTTTTAAAGTCCCGTCTGACAAACCAGAAGAAAAACCATCTCTAAATTACACAAGCATCCATAGACTCCAAAACACCTGCAGAAACATGAAACGTCACACACATTCCCACACATTCAGAGCGGGTTAGCCGGCTCTCAGCGAACGTGTGAACGTTCACCTCCTGAGGACGAGGAAAACACCTACAGACAGCGAGCAAGAGAGAGTCCAATCCATGATGAAAGGCTTCGGATTCGCTCAATTATGCAGGAGGAAAACCAGAGGATCACCAATCCCACATACTTCCCAGGGCGGCGGACGGGGTTTGGCGAAACGGATACACACATCAGTTCTTTTTGTTCTGTTGACCTGAGATCCTTTTCTTCTTGCTTTTATCGGATAAGGTCTCACTGAAACTCAATCTGTCTGCGGAGGCTGTAATTTGAGATGTAACAGGGTAAAGCGCGATAAAACCTTTGTACTATAACATTCAAGCAAAAAGAACATATATAAGCATAAGCTATTAGCTCATAACCTCAGTTATTTTAATATTTCCTATCTATTTACATAGCCATCTATAATATTTTGATATAACTTCTACTACCTATTATTATTATTATACATATTAAAAAAATACTAAAACTTACATTTAAAGGGGTCATATGATGCAATATCAATCTTTCCTTTCTCTTTGGAGTGCTACAAACTCTTGGTGCATAAAGAAAATCTGTACCGGGCTTTCCAGACTTATGGGTTCTCAAATCCAACAGAGATATTCCTTTATAAAAGGTTTAAGAGTCATACCACGCCACCTAAAAACTCTCTTCTAACACGCCCCCACATGCATTCACTATGTGGAATATTTTGCATAACTCCGCCCATGTCACGCCAAACAGAAAGGCGAGCGTAACGTTTTATCTCACTGTGTCAGGTATTGTTGCCACCCTATGCCGTGCCATGTCGTGATGCCGCTTTTGCTTCTGTTTGTGAAACGAATTACTTTGCTTTGGATCTCCAAAAGAGGACGATATCTGCTTCGTCCTGCCTGGAGCTGATCCGTGCTGGTCACCGAGGAAATACATCAACTTCGCGCTGTTGGACTGCGTCTTTCCACGGTGGACGATCGGAGTCCAGCCCGGGGTCGTCACATGTGTTTTGTCCGCAGGCATCACATATGTGCAGGGATAACATTTCCGTCACACGTTGAGAATTCGGGCACAATCACACGCACTGGAGTAGCTGTCCAATAGAGCACGAGGCTTCGGCTTTGTTAGACCGATTGAGCTGTTTGTACAACAATCGAGCGTGTCGTTTGCAGTAAGCGGGCATAGAGGATGAAACAATAATGTAGCAGTATATGTGAAATATGTCTGTTTTTGTTTTTTCTCTGTAAACCGCATAACATCATTTCATTAACAAAATACACAAAATAATGTTCTTTTTAGTAGCATCATGTGACCCCTTTAAATGAAAATATAGCAATAACAGCATATATAGCATTTGGAAAATGTTTATATAAATATTATTATATAATAAAATAACATAATAATATAAAATGTAAATATGCAAGGATGACTATTGAAGGTTTTTGGGGGTTCACATGTGGATGTATTAGAGATTTTATATATTACTTCTAGCTACTTCTACCTGCATACCCACGGCTGTAATCCGACGCTTTGTTCTGAGTGCGAAGATTAGCGACAGTCGTTCGGAAACACTATCCATGGGCCATCCCTCCTGTCGGGCGCTTAAATCCCACGCAACACACTCCCAATAACAGGACTGGTGGAATGCCAAGACAGCAGTCTGAAGATGTTGTGGTCTCGTTGCAGCACATCTATCAATCATTTTCAGTCCTTTCTACATTCTCAGGTTATCTGGGTCAGGGGGGGAGAGTTTGAAGAGGTTCTGCAGAATTCATTAAGTCCGACGATTTTTACCCGCTGCTGATCTACCCCTCAATAACACTTCAGTACGATTCTCACCAACAGTAAATGACCCATTACAGGGGACTGTCCTCTTGTATATACTGAGGGGCGGTGCCTGTAAAGCCCAGCAATCGTAACTGTAATGCAAACAGTCAAGGTGTGTTGGCTAGAAGGGCCACATGCATTACAAAAACAGTGTGCTTCTCAAACCCATCTCTTGACCCCATGTTTCCTGCAGCGACCAAAGAGTGTGGTCCACAAATAGAGGTGTCAAAATAAACAAAAAAACATTTTACTCTATCAATGGCAACAAATAGGCAATTTTTCAGGCATAGTAGTACTGCTGACTGGCTATATTAGAAAAATGATTATACAATATAAAAGTATCAAAAAATAAATTAAAAAATAAAAGATCAAAAATGTTATAGATCTGGAAACTATTGTAAAAGAAAATAGTTTAACAAACGATGCCACATTTATTAACACACAAATATATATCGACACGTATTGATCCATGATCCCCTTTCGAAAGTCATTCTAATATGCTGATTTGCTGCTCAAAAAACATTTATCATCATCAATGTTGAAAACATTTTTTTTACACTACCATTTAAGCTTTTTTACACTACCGTTTTTAACACACTGAAAAAGTGTGTACGGGTGGCTGGTTACTCAGCGCGTAGGGGTGTCGTGTGGGTAATTTGTCTTTCAATTAAATTTACCGTTATTCGTTTTATTTTTCAAGTAATATTTTTTTAGTTCAAAACACTGATAAATATAAATATTTTTCACTAAGAGCTCAACTAAGACTCTATATTTGTTTTGACAAATGTAAAATATCAAGGATATATTAACTCATATTATTAAGTTTATATCATGACCACGCCTCCTCACACTGGTGCTGCGAGTCAGAGTCAGTTAACAACACCATTTTGTCACTGTGTGATTGTGTGTGAATTCAATGAACTGTGGATGAGAAGGTGGAAACTTTTTTTCAGATAACTTATTTGTAATGGACGTTATTTCCGCATTTACCGGGATGCTCGTGCTTTTCCTGAGAGACTGTGGATCCCCGGCGAAAACTGTGGTTTTCTAAATCAGGTGCCCAAACTCTTCCTAGGATGTCCGGTTGTCCAGTAGAGTTTAAGAACCTTTAAACACACCTGAACCGGCGATCAAGCTCTTCTAGGCATACTAGAAACTCCAGGCAGGTGTGTTGAGGCAAGTTGGAGCTAAAACTCTGCAGGACACCGGCCCTCCAGGTCCGAGTTTGGACACCCCTGCTTTAAACCATGGGTCATCTGTTACTAGTAAATTTCTCCTACTCACCGCAACAGACAAAACCGCGCTGAACCCCGGACCCGCGAGTTCGCCCGAGATATTCGCTTTTCCTTTTTCTTCACGTACGAGTTGGTACCTTGAAGTTATTTACTCATACCAGCAGGCCCAGCGCGGAGTGGGGCAGGGCAGGGGGCTGACGAGGGGAGAGACGATGTGGCCGCGTACCATATGGTGGAGTGCCATCAATTTAACGACCACGTTTATATGCGATGCTGTTGTTTGAAGTCAGTTTAAATTACTTAACGGGTATACACCAGACACAAACGGATGAATATACTCTCTGTTCAATCTAGGTTCATGACCCTCTTAATGACTATCCGCTACGGTTGGCGTGCGTCTTGGCGACGGTCCACACAAGCTGTAAACACGCAAGTGGCGAAGAGATGCTTTTAAGTGTAAGTATGTGCCCTCCCTAACCTGAAAATAAGCAACAGCGTAATGTTAATATAACATTATCCCCCCCAGATTCACAGACTAAAGCATCACATCAAAGCTGTTCTTAACGGGGGTCATCTGATGCTTTTTTAAATGATCATTATTTGGTGTATGTTTACATGCTTTAATGTTCAAAACACATTATTTTTCAAATACTGTACATTATGTAGGTCCTCTATGCCCCGCCTCTCTCAACACTTCTTTCTACAAGTCCTCCTTTCGCGCCACAGCGCGTCTTGCTCATGAGTTGGCCAGCAGGAAGTGGGCGTTTGTGCACGATCCTGTCGGGCGTGCGGCTTGCAATAAACGCATTTTGCTTGCATTAAAGCTTCAGCTTATCGATAATTTATCGTTAATTTAAAGACGATCGATCACGGAATGAATTGACAATTGACATCCCTAGTCGTGCCATTGTCCGTTGCTCTCAAGATGCACACCAGTAAGTTCTTACAAGAAGCATTTTTTATCAAGTTTATTTAAATAATACTAATTTTAACCAAGGCTAGTCCCTTCTTAAGCTAAGCCCTGGTCTGGTGTAAACCCTTGTCTCTATGTTCAACACATGGAAGGTTTACAGAACGAAACATCGTAGTTCACACCTCTAGAGCATGTACATGCACATTTAAATGACTTCCTTTAATGCACTACAATGTTTAGTAGTGCCACCGGTCACAGCAAAACTCCGAGCAGGCAGTATGTCATGTGGGTTAACTTGAGACCTTTTCTGAGGAGGATCACTTTAGAGGGACTGCACATTGCCTGCCAAATAAATGTAAAACCCTTAATTAAGAACACTGTAACTTATATTTTCTCTTCACAGGAGAAAGTTTCCAACGACAAGCCGGACATTGATCACCCCAGATGGTACTTTCAAATGCCACTCTTTTTACCGTAACCAGGTATGTATAAGTCATTCATCCCTGTTGTATTTGCGATAAGTACAAGAATTCCAACTTTTTTCTGAGATCTTTCTTGTACCACATGACGTACCTGACTTCTGCAGATTAATTTAGGCATGGACTAGTGTTGCCATAGACACTCACAGTTTCCCGGTCCAAGGACATGACAGCTCTATGTAGAACATGGGTGTGTGAACGCATCAGATGATCTTGAGTATTAACAACTAGCAATTATCTGACGCTTGATAATGTCTTTGTCGATTTGTTTCTTCCTCTGTTAGGATGCAGCTGATAAGACAGACTCCAGTAAGAATCCTCAGCGTTGATCAAGCAAGTCCACATCTAAACCCATCTAGAGTGGGAATCATCTTAGAAGAAAACTTTGTAATGGATGAACTGACCGATCTCAGGCCTTCTATGTCCATTATTTCAGACTGATTTATGCTCTGCACCTTGACCTAAGTGTTATGAAAAGCACTTCTATATTTTTATTCGGGCAGGTAATCTCAACCCTCGGGAAAAGGTGAGTCTTGCGCCTAAATTGTCAGAAGCCGCCCATATTGTGACCCTCAGTGGAATCAAACCCATATAGTTTTTGTGATGCCCGTTTGTTGTGAATTGCTTGAGATAAACTGGTTTTATGTGTTACAGTTTGTTAACTAGTTTTTTTCATGTTTTATGGGAATATTGTTCAGATAAAAAACAATGAACATTTGGAGATTGGCGGAACGCGGTGAATGTTCCTTTCATTGTTTGCTTTTTTCTCTAAGTTACTTCTGTTTATCAACTTGAACACGTAAAAGCAACTGTCAATATTGCAGTTTGCAAACGGGGTAGCAGCTGGAAAAAAACATTCTCATTCAACCACTTAATATCTTTTTTTTTTTAACTTGAGCCAATGAAAAATAAATAACTTGCACTAAACTATATTTTCTATGTCTATGAAAACTATAAAAAGAAATGTCTTAAATGAGGATTTTTGTTTTGATTAAATCTATATTTTTTGTTTGGATCAAAAATATAATTTAAATTAATTGACTTTCTGAAGGTCCTTCCACATAGACAACTATACCATTGGTCCAGGTTTTTCTTCGCAGATGATGGGGTGAATTTTCATAACATAAAAATATTGTTTAGGGAGTTATTTTTTTCAGTGGCTCAGTTAAACAATATATTTAGTTGAAGCCTTCCCCGACCGTTTTTTTTGATGGGATCAGGAAACATTTTTTCAGTGCACTACCATTTAAAAGTTTGGGCTAAATATATATATTTATATGAGTGTTCTGCAGAAGACAGAATGTAAAACGGGTGTGTAAATGTAAGAAATTTTATTTTTAGCTGTTAATCTTTAAAAGCATTAATAATTTAATAACCCGAATCTTTAGCAAATCACAAAATGAATATCCATTGTTTAACAATGTACATAATAATGCCTAAATCAGTGTTATTGGTTTAAAAAAAAGAAAAGAAAACATGGATTTTGTTTATTAAAATAAAACACAAATATTAGATGAAACCTTACACAAAAACTATGTGCTGCCTTGGCAACTAACTGAAATAAACTAAAGTTTAGCTTGAAGTACTAAAATTTTTCTATAATTCTATTTTCCTAAAATAAAAATAAATTACAACAGATTTCAAATTAAAACTAGAAATATAATAAAAGCTAAAGATACTTTGAAAGTATATGTTAATAAATACTATGATAGTATATTTAATAATACTAAAATAACACTGGCCTAAATTCAGTTGTAGCCTTTTAAAGTGATTTATTTTGGTTTAGTGTTTTACTTTAAATTTAGACAATAGTATCAAATTTTAATATCAGCCATTTATCGGTTACTAACTTGAAAATAATCAGTATCGGCCAGAATTTTTATATCATGCATCCCTAATAAAATGCTATAACAGTAAAAAATAATTGTTTTTATTCATTTTCCAAATAATATGCAAATAAATTGCAAATGTAATGACTGTTTTCATACAGGTTTCCTAAACCTGTATCATCTTATGTACACTTATCATAGTTCGCATTGGCCACATTAAGCTGGGACACCAGAAAGTACATAAACATGGAAAAAAACGACATGCTTCAAAAGCAATATTAATGCTTGCACCTCTAAAAAAAAAAATGTCTAAAAACCTGTTCACCCCTTAATCGGCTGCCAACACACATGAAATCATTTAAGGCTGAACGGAAGATATCTGGGCCGCTCACTGTGCGGAGCGGAAGCTTCTCTCTGTAATCAGCCACGTGTGTCAGATCAAGTGTGCGGCTTATATTTTACATGCTGAAGCCAGCACGCTCTGGCCTGGGCGCACTGACAGCATGTGTTAATACATTTGCAAGTAAATGAATCAGAGTTTCTGTCGCTCATTTCCTTACTACATTACATGCAAAGTGTTCTGTCCCTCCCTAAACCTAAAGCCATGAAACAACTAAATCCATAATGGGATGCAGGTACTTACTGTACACCCAAACAGATAAGTATGAATTGCATCTGAACTGGTTTCACATGCAAACAGTCTTAAAAATTACAGATACTAAACTGGTATGTGTAATGGTGTGTGTCATTTTAATGTGATATTCAAATGATTTTATTTTCTACAACAGATACATTGAAATCATATGTCAGCAGTAATTGCATTTTACTAAATGCCATCATGAATATCTTTTTACGCACATGCAAATCTTCAGGCAAACTGTGAGTGTGTAGAATTTTGTTTTTGGTTTACAAGGTGATCATTTTTCACCTGCCATCACCGGTTTATTTAAATCTTAAAATGCATTATGTGAAATAAAGAAACTGAGTGTGTCTCTTATTTTCATCTGCTGAACTTGGCATTTGCAAACCTTTCATTGGAACATGTTATTAAACTGATCTGCTTGAATAGCATGTATTTCCAGGGCTAAAAGCTACAAAACAAAGCACGTTTCCTTAATCAAATTAAGGGCTAAAAAGGAAAACATTGCATGGAGGTAAATCCAATAATCCAGGAAAAACATTTTCATGTTAATTCACAGAAAGCCCACAACTGTAATCTCTCCGTGACCGCTGACAGGATCGGCAGATACTAATCACTGCATTACCAGCCATACTAGCATTTTTAGTACTGGCCAGTATGAAAGGGATGCGATCCGGCTTACATTTACACGCTCGTTATAAAGCATTTTGCAGAGTATTAGTGGGCTGGACTGCTTTATATCATTTACATTTGAGAATGCAGGGGGAAAAACATGGAGTAATGTGAAAAATACACAGCGGGACATGTCAAGTTAAAGGGTTAGTTCGCCCCAAAATGAAAATTCTGTCATTAATTACTCACCCTCATGTCTTTCAAATCCCGTAAGAACTTCGTTCATCTTCAGAACACAAATGAAGATATTTTTGATGGAATCTGAGAGCTCTCTGATCCTCCATAGACAGCAACGCAACTGAAATGTTCCCAGGTCCAGAAACGTAGTAAGGACATCGGTAAAACAGTCCATGTGACATCAGTGGCTCAACTTCAATTTTGCGAAGCTACGAGAAATAGTTTTTTGCGCGCAAAGAAAACAAAAATAACAACTTTATTCAACAATTCTTCTCCCCCGAGTTACGTCTTCTGCATTTTTGGAGAGTAACCCATCGAACTAATCGGCGTTGTTACATTAGGGGGAAGCCGCGTATGAAACTAATCTGCTTCACAAGCATTTGTTTACCCTTATGGTAAAGTGTGCGTATGTGTTGTGATACTCTCCAAAATGGCAGAAGACAGTAACTCGGGGGAGAAGAATTGTTGAATAAAGTCGTCATTTTTGTTTTCTTTGCGCACAAAGTATTCTCGTAGCTTCGCAAAACTGAAGTTGAGCCACTGATGTCACATGGACTGTTTTACCGATGTCCTTGCTACGTTTCTGTCTGGGAACATTTCAGTTGCGTTGCTGTCTATGGAGGGTCAGAGAGCTCTCAGATTCCATCAAAAATATCTTAATTTGTGTTCCGAAGATGAACGAAGGTCTTACGGGTTTGGAACGACATGAGGGTGAGTAATTAATAACATAAATTAAATTTTGGGGTGAACTAACCCTTTAAGACATGGATGTAGTTGCTATTAAAGGGTGTTTGGCACAATGATAACCAATTTTCTAAATTTTTTATAGAAATGACTTTATAGAAAAAGGAAAAATTTCCACAAGGCTGTTGTGGGTGGTTGCAAGGCAACCTTAAATATAAGCAATAGTGTATGAGTGAATGAATATACGAGGGGAACAAGTCCCACCCACTTTATCAACAGCACATGAAATACTTTTCCTATTATTATTTTCCCACTGCGAAAAAAAAAGAAGAAGCCGTAATTAAAGCGTTATAAGCCATGAACCAAACCAACCAGCTACGAAATGAATCAGAATATTACAAAATTTGATTTGGAGCAAAAAAGAACTTGAATATCAGATAAAAAGAGAAGATGAAGGTACAAAACTGTGAGCTTAACAAATTTAATAAGGGGGAAAAAACTACAATCCCACGATGCATTGCAAATATTGGCCTAAATTCAATTGCAGCCTTTTAAAGTGATTGAGTTTGGTTTAGTGTTTTACTTTAAAGTAGCCCACTTATTTTGTGTTCAACTGAAGAAAGAAACTCATACAGGTTTGGACAGGTTTAACACCTCGTAGCTCAATAGGTCTGTCTTTTAAGGTTTAGGAGTTCAATTCCCCATTGAAAAAAATGAATGGGATTTTTACTTGCGGAACCCGACTGTTACAACTCTATAGTAATAGCAATGCAAAAACCACAAACCCTGTGGGGGTGGGAAAAAAAAAAAAAAAAAAAAAAATTTGTTTTTTGTTTTTTAAAAATTCCTTTTCAAACAGGTTTCTCAAATAGACCTGTCCTAACTCACGCTATTAGTTGAGCCAGTCAAACTACTCCAACTATGCCATGAAAATACCAGGCAAAGTTACACTGTTTATGCTCAAATCAAACTATGAATTTGATAACGCACATGTTTGTATTAGATAAGACATTGTTCAGTCTGACATTCTGCGGTCTACATGAAAATTGTTATATTTGTATTTTCTAATAGAGGGTGAAACTGCATGTCTCTAGAGTCTGGCTAGTCAGAAAACGTCATTCTGATTCAGCTAACAGCATTCAGCAAAAGGATCATGCATTTTAAGAAGCAACATAACACACTTTTGTTACACCAAATTGAACCTGGTATGCAATGACACTGTGTCCACACGAGCTGACAATATTCAGAAACACCATGTACCTGCCTTTGATCAATCATATCCTGCATATCTAGCATATCTGAGCAGTACTATTGCTGCTTTGCATGAAAGGTGTGGCAGGATTACACATCACAAAGGCATATGCATGAATAAACATGACTTTACCGGTGTAAATTCCTCTGCGTTTGTATTCGTTACGCCACAACAGTCTGACTTTAGGACACGCAGCAAACATGCAAGCCAACAACTACAACTGCAAAAACTAACAAGTTTGGAAATGGTCCCAATGATTCATGCCTAGCAAACTTATCGTTCACCGTCCAGCTGTCTTGTTACTAAATGCACGAAAGCGCTGTGGAATTCATGCTGAAAGTAAGAAGCCTGTGTAAAAATAAAACCTGCTTCATAACAAAACCATTTTCTTCGCTACAGAGAGCTCATGAAGAGGTGTTAGTATGTGTGTACAGTGTAAACATATCACATTCTCTAAACCCTGAGCCAAGATATCCATCTCAGTTCTTGGGAGAATCTCATGAAAACGGTCATGAGATTCTCTTGGTTATTCTCCTGTCCTGGTTATAGTTCATCCACAGAAAAAACGAATTATATTTTGCATTAAAGAAAATTAAGCTTTTTTTTTTCTTGGATCATGAAGTCAAAATTTGTGTGGCTTTTAGCTGATGTCGGTAGCAGTTTTATTTTACACTCTAAAAAATGCTGGGTTAAATACAACCCAGTGCTGGGTAAAATAGGGACAAACCCAGCAATTGGGTTGTTTTGTCCCAGCGGTTGGGTTAAATGTTTAACCCAAATGTTTAAATGTTTAACCCAACCTTCTGGGTAGTAACCCAACTGCTGGGTCACAACAACCCAATTGCTGGGTTTTGTCCCTATTTTACCCAGCACTGGGCTGTATTTAAACCAGCATTTTTTAGAGTGTACTCTTTCAATACGTAACATCATTATTGTTTCCTTTTTATTTTAGATAAAAAGCTTTTAGTAATTTTTGTTTTGATCATTTTTTTATTTTATATTAACATATTTTTTATAGTAGATATTTTATATTATTGTTTTATTTTAATTTTCATTACCGTTATTTACTTATGTTTATTTTTATTCAATGGACTTTAATTATTTTAAAAAAGCACAAGCCATTTGGATATGTACTGCCCAAAGTTTGTCAATACTGGAAAGATAAAGGCACTATTTTCTGAACTTGAGAAAATATTTTCTGAATTTCATAATTTTTAAAGCTTTTCTGACATTTAGCACAGTTATATTTTAGTACTTAGAATTTATGCAGAAACATGCTTAATTGTCATGAAAACAGTGCAATTTTTTTTACTGGTTCTAAAAATAGGCCTTATTTTCTTTATGCAAAATATTTCTTACTTCTTTTCAGGGTAAAACCTGAACATTTCATCTGTGAGATTCACCTTATAAGGCCATGATGAATTAAAATTACCAGCGAGCCCTGAAAACCAACAAATATGAAAGATTGCACCATACGGCTGAATATACCAGTGTTGGTAATTAATAGGCTGGTTTATTGCATTTGCATTCAGCATTCTTGATCCTACAGCAACACCAGTGAGTCATGCTCCTACGGTCTCCTGCTGTCATCTGTAAACAATCATACAAGCACGCTTCTTTTCTGCATCTAATATGGTCCATGGTGTGTGTGCAAAAGAGCAAGACTGCGGGTCAGGAGTATTAAGAGAAACAAGGGTTCAGCCTGGGTGGGGTCTGGGTGTGCAAGTGATACTGTGAGAGAGTGGAAGAGATACATGGATCCTTTGGGGTTTATCTTTCCCTTGATGATTTCCTTAATGAAACAAAGAGAGACGCAAGAAAGACGAAACCGTTTCTTTCACAGCCAGATGTGTAGCATGTGGACAGAACTACACTTTCAGATTTTTTAAAGTGGTCTGTTCTCATGTTTTCTCTTTTCTGCAGCGAAGCCTCTTCCCATGAACATACAGCCAAAGAGAATTGCTTGCAGATAAAAAATGGAGCATCACATTTATCCGGCGGCACATTACGAGAGATAAGCGTTACCTCCCAGTCTAAGCCCTTCTAAGGAAGAAGGAAGAGGGAGTCTTTGATGTGA
Source organism: Sinocyclocheilus anophthalmus (assembly GCA_018155175.1). NCBI lineage: Eukaryota > Metazoa > Chordata > Actinopteri > Cypriniformes > Cyprinidae > Sinocyclocheilus > Sinocyclocheilus anophthalmus. Next base: position 35,853 of record JADLZN010009434.1, on the reverse strand, counting down.
AACTCGTAGATGACCCTCTTTGCATCCTTCTGTTCTGGCAACTTTGTCATTGAAGGGAGCATTTCAATGAATGTCAGCACTGACTTAAGCCTGGCACAGGTCAATAGCTTCTGATTTGCTTGGATTCCCATGATTCAGAGCTCCTGTTTTTCTGTGCAAGATGTTGTTAGAGCGAAAGGGTTGAAGAAATGGGTCATTTAGCATTACTAAGCCCATATGAAATTTGCATGTTTTCTGCAGAGATTGTTGGGGGAAATTTGTGGAATTTTGAAGATGGATTTAAAGGAGAACGCTGTCAAATATATATATAGATATATATATCATCTATAGATATATTAATATTATATAGATATATATATATATTATATATATATCTATATATATATATATATATATATACAAAGTATAATAATAAATAAAGTAGTTAACAATACAAATTAGCAAATTTAGAAAAAAATACTCTGTTTTCAGGCTGTTCTATACGCTCTTAAAAATAAAGGTGCTTAAAAGGTTCTTTATGGCGTTGCCATAGAAGAACCATTTTTGGTTCACAAAGAACCATTCACAAGGTTCTTTAAAGAACCATCTCTTTCCTACCTTTCTGTAATCTGAAGAACCTTATTTCGCCAAAAAAAAGAACCTTTTGTGAAACAGAAAGGTCCTTCAGATGTTAAAGGTTTGTTTTTGGTTTTCTTTATGGAACCATTTAGATAAAAATGTTCTTCTTTGGCATCGTGAAGCCCCTTTATTTTTAAGAGTGTACTTCAAATTTCATATTTTACTTCAGTGTTACTAAATGCCGTTACGTTTGTAATTATTTGTGAAATTTACTAGCATTTTCTGAGTGAAATTTGTTTCTACACCATGTTTTTTTCAGTCCATGGCCATGCATCAAAAAAAAAATTTAAACATCAGGCTGTCATTAACATAAATTTGTGCAACATTATTATAGTAAGGTTTAATATATTGAACTGAAAGTACTATACTCGCTATATATGATACTATGTATAGATACTATATATCTACTATACAATCAAATAAATGCAGCTTTGGTGAGCAGCGAGACTTTTTTGTTTTTAAACGGTATTGTATGTTCCCCAAAATGACAGAATCACTCATCCCTGCAGTAGTTCTGGAATGCAAGCCGCATGAAGAGACGAGTCCTGACATCTCTCCATCTCTCACACAACCAGGACATGCTGAAGTCACAGAGATGAGCCCATAGGGCACACATTCCATTACTTTACTATACATGTTATCAGTCTCCACCTTCCCTGGAGTGTGTGTTTCAGGAATGGCTTCTCTATCGGTTACCAAGAATGTGTTTTACAGTATCAGTGAAGAACCATTTCTCTGCTATATCAACTAACATACTAACAGACAACAGTAAATGTCCAACCTTGCCATTTCAATACGTCATAGGGTTCTAAACTTTGAATTAAACCAACCAGATACGAGATGAGTATCTGACTTAGCAAAAACTATTTAAAAACAGAGAACCTGCTGCAGCCCTCAAAAACTCACCACAGCAATGCTTGCCCCATTTGCCACAGCGACTTCTCTAAATGCTGGATCTCATGTCAGGATTGTGGATAGTCTGGCACACCAAATGATGTACAAACGGTCGCTGAGATTTTGCCAAGTAATACATGTTCCTGGATCAACATCTTTTTTTGATCCTGGATCAACATAACTGTCCAAAATATAGACGAAACCCAATCCCTATCCCTAAACCTAACCCTATCGCCTCCTGCATTCTTTAATTCCCCCTAAAAACAGTGTGAAATGAAAGCTGATTAACAAGGGTGTAGAAGCACTTAACCCTGATTGTAAGCCTAAAACAGTTATTTCCTGAAAAGTTATCCCTCAATTTGGATTGGTGTCTAACATCTGTTTGGACACATGGTTGTTCCAGTATCACAGGAGTTGACACATGCCTTTCCATGGCTGTACAATGTTCTTGCTTACCCTTGGTCAACTAGTTCCCGGTAAAACTCCTGCTCTACAACATCTTCTGCACCCACTGACCACTACGTGTCGGTCACCCCGAGGCCGTCCTTCTACCCTACCCTTATGCTCACTTGAAGCTTCTGTCACCGGGTGCCTGGGTTATCATCCTGCCATCGAGGGCCCGCCTTCTGGCTGGGTGCTTAAGCCTCTGACTTTTCTCCGCACACTTCCTCGAGCATCCCCCTCTGTGTCCTTCCCTAGGTTTCGTGTGGCTCTGAAATAACGTTTTCCAACGATTAACCACTTGTTATAGTTTAAATACATCATCCGGGGGTGCTTGGAAGTGCACTACTCGTCTGTTTTTTTAGTGTGCACCCACCTCAGTTCGTCTCTGATACGCTCTAGAAGATTTGCTGCAGTTGGCAGCCATGCGTACTTTATTCTCTTGTTTTCGAACATTCAACTGTCTTTTGGCGTAGCTTAATTCGTTATACCTCCACACTTTTGCTGTATCAGATTCATCATTTCGCCTCCGGACGAAGGCGAGACTCCAAGTCGTCTCCCTCTGTGGTGGCTAGATGACTTACGCGCCGACCGATCTTTTGAGACAGCGTAAATCTCATCGAGCATGGCGTCACACAAAGAATCCATGCCTTGGGGTAACCTTTAGCAACCCCCAGTGGCTCAGCGCTGTTCGACCCCTAGTGCACCTCACATGGACAACATCCCAGCTTCCTGGTCCATCGTGGGGCCTTTAGTGGTCTGGACCCCAGTCGGCTCTTTCCCGGGGGCATTTATTGTAATTGCTTTTTCATACGCTGCCACAACCAGCCTCGGCTCGGCGCTTTTACGCTGTAACCCAGCCATCCGGGGGCGTGCTCTCGTGGTCGGGCTACGGCCATTCTCTGCCCCAGTTCGTGTACGGCCCGTGTGGTGGTCTTCTTCTCTTTCCCCGGCAGGTCTGCCGTAACGACAGTCGCGTTGTAGGTGTCTTGAGCACCCAGCGGGGTAGGGAGGGGAGCTAAAATGTCGAAAAGGGGGGAGGGAGGGTAGGAGGTGTAGAAAAATTAAAGACACATGGAGCTGTAGCGGCACGACACTAGGGCGGAGAACAAAACTTGAATTAATTAAGCGGAGAAGGCAACATGCACCTGATACTGGAACGGAATCACAGACTACCACTGAGCTGAATAATGACACTGTTGTCTTTTGTAGAGCTGCTTTACAGCTGAAATCGAATTTGTTTCATTACTGATACATTTTACAGCACTGACACTGTTACTATCCTGTTTATTCTTGTAAAGCTGCTTTAAACTGCCAAATAAATACATGTAATTTGATTTGACTTAACTTTCTGAACCGTGCTGTTTTGGTCTATATCTGCCTCTTCATGTCTTCATCACGTTCTGCAAGCAAGTCAGGGCACGACCCATCGGCACAGCGAACACTCAGAATCAGCTGATTACTGATCACTTGGAAAAAAGACTGAGTTTCACATTCGGTCACCTTTGAACTTCCTCTGGAAATAAAAGAAAAAAGGAAACAGACATGACTAAAGAAAGAAGGCTGCTGAATCTTCTCATTCAGTGAAGGAGATTGAAGCACAAGCATGGTGATGGTCCCTTCATGTGCACCAAAACAATGGCCAAGGACAAATCAGCCCTGCAATCAAATGCCCCGCAGATGTCCCGCGATTCATCCAGCCATCAAACATAACAGCCTCCGACCCTCCACATTTCCATAACAGACTTGAGGAGAGCAAAGTGATTTCCATTACAGCTCACACTACTGTTTAAATATTCAAATGGCACACCAAAAGAAGAATTTGCTTTAAAAAGATGCCCTGCGGTCATATTCGAATTTAAAGGCAAATTCCAAACGTCTGCTGCACGAGCATGTGATTCTGAGAGGTTTGGGATTTTTAGTTTTTTCTGGCTCAGGAAGCCACTAAGCATTTTCCTTAAGGATTGGGAGATAATGAGAAAACCTCATTAATATTCACGCACAAATTAATATTAAGTAGATTGTGAACTGAGTGACCCTAGAACTAGCGTTTTCTGAACACCCAACTGAAACAAAAACCTACAACAACTTAATCTCAACATAAAACACCCCCCCCAAGCGCTCTCGGGCTGTTCACATGCATGGAATTTTTCATGCTGAATGATGTGGGCGTATGTACGCAAGACCACTGTCAGCGGCCCTCGGCAACCACGACACCCAGAAAGGTGACAGTGAGGTGAAATTGGATATTTGCATGCAATACCACATGATGAACTCATGAATATAAGTCTTCCTGTCTTGATAAATATCGCAAAAATGTCAAAAACATTTAATTATCACATATGCCAGTGTCCCTGAAGATATCACAGAGCACTCACCTCAAATACAAAGCAAATAAATTATAGATTTTTGGGCTAAAAATTTCAAAGTTACGTTTTAATAACAAGCAAGTAAAGGAAACAGGTTCCTCTGTTGACCTTCGAGAGTGTGGACGCCAAATTTAACTTATAGCGAATGAAAAACTAAGCCATGAAAGACAGAAATACAGTCCGTTCAATAGGGATTTAATGGTTTAGCCAACAAAACATTATGCTGTTCCAAAGAAATTCAAGTAGACAAAACGATGTAGACTGGAAGCTGCAAACTTTTTATACACTATTTTAGATCTGGTAAAACATTGGCTTTATACGCTTAAGTATACAAAGTTCTGCATGCGCAGATTGTATGTGGGTGGGGTCTAGACGTGACCTTTGACCTTACAAACTACTGGATAGTTTCTTCACATTTGAGTCATTCCTAACCTCAGCAAGGTCCATTATAACAGCTTCAGTTAAAAGACTGCAAGCAGTTTAGATAACAAGACTCCAAAACTATGACTCAACAGTTAAGCTATTTTTGAGATAAAAAATGACCGAAACTTAAAATAGTCATCAGCTTTCAGTAAACAGCATTCAGATATCATTTGGACGGGTGCACAAAGCCCGTTCAAAAGCCCACATCAATGGCTGAGCTGAGTGGCACTTCATAATCGTACAGGCCTACTTAATAATACAAATCCAATCCATCCGTCCTTGTTTTCCTGTCACATAACGGAAGGAGAGAACAGAGGGAGGATTGAATCGAGACGTGAAGCATCTGTGGCCTCGCTCGCCGGGTTGACAGGAAGTGGCCCTGAACTCTGTGCGGACACAGTAGCGCTGTGTTCCCCCGAACGGACCACCACCACCATGTCCTCCATTCAAATGACATCAGATGAGGACAGATGGGTCCACTGCCGTGAGAGTTCAGAGGGGTCGTCCTCTTCAAACTTACCAGTGACCAAAAATGGGTCTCGGACACATTGAGTGACGATTAGGAATGTTCATTTCGGTAATTTTTCCTAACCGACAACCGACGCTCATTAACCGATTATTAACCATTAACCGAAAAGATTATTTTAAATTAGAATTGAATCAAATTATAAAGGATAAGTGTCTGTGACCCGTTAAAAAAACTAACATTTGTTTCCCGGGGATTAACTTTACATGCGCAAAAACAACAGAACATTAGGATTCACATGGTCATATCATATCACATCACGCACCTGCAGCACTTCTGCAAGCGGAGAAAAACATAATAAAGCTAGGCTATAGGCCCTATATATATAACTATAAATAGGCTATATGAAATATAATTTTTACTTTAAATAATAAGTTAAGAAAACGAAAGAAAAACTGTGCACCAAGTAACCTATATGCAGAGTTTCGGTTAATTTTTGTGCTGCGCGAAAGGAAACCAGACGGCAGAAAGCGGCATCCTATTTTTCTTTAGGCTTATTTTACAAAAGCACAAAGATTTGTGTTTATTGTGAATGTACAATTTATGTACATTCTTTATGACTAAAAGGAGTAGTTTCTTCCACTGTTAGAAGGAAAAAAATGAAGTGATTGCGCCGGTGCCACATGCACGCACAGTTAAGCATTGCTGCCTTGACAATTCAATGTTCATTATCATAATAAAATACAGTCAGTCAAACATATGGAAAAAACACACTGCTCAGTTTAAATATGTAGTAAAATCTGTGCCGTTATCACACCGTAACCGCGCCCGGAATGATATTATCAAAACATTTTGTTTTACGTGGATATTGGAAAGCGAGTGAAGTAGGCTACATAATAAATAATATTTTGGCATTCAAATACATCGTGAATATGGAAACATTTGATTGTGTGTCGAATGAGAGACGCAACGTTGGTTTCGGTTTCATTTTTGCCTAAATTAATTTGTTTTGGCTTGTTGTTTATATTGCTATAGCTTCTTATTTTTTTAATTCTTGTTCTTTTCTAAATAATGTTAATTGAAAGGATTTGTTGTGTAGTGAGGGGAACTAAAATAGCCTAGCTATGTTTACAGTGTTTATTATAATGTTTGTAAACATTTCGTGTCGGCATTAGGCCTATTTCTGAATGAAATAATAAAATGCGACTTAGAAGCGACTTGTTTTTTTTCCGCAATTTTTTATACGCCTAGCATGTTTCAACTATGCAGCAAACCTTTTAAAATATTTTAATAAATTACTGAAAAAAAATAAATAAATGACTATTTAAACTGTTTAACTGATTGTATTAATAGGTCAAAATTCTTCACGGTCAGTTAACGGTTAACCGGTTAAAATGAACACTCCCTAGTGACGATAATTAATAAATTTCTAAGGGCTTGGACCAGAATATTTGATTTTCTATATTCATTCGTGGGTTGGCAGTAGATTATTAAAATTTTGAATTCAAATGTTTTTTTTTTTTCCGAACCCTGGCATCCACCGCGAACGTTCTCATTCGCCTGCTATGATATAATCGCTCTGAGTGAAACGCATGACGTCATGATTCTTTCATCTTGAAGAGCAGACACAAATTCCTGAGACCTCACTTTGTGGGAGGCACTTTTAAATTGAGTGAGGACATACAAAAGTCATGGGCCAAATATGGCGTTTAAAACTGTGACCACAACCGCACATCAAGTTTTGAAAAATCAACTACTGCTTTGTAAAGAAATAGTTTTGTTATTAAAATGTGAGTTGTCCTAGCCAGCCTACGTTACCTTGTTCTATATAGACTATTACCAGTGTTTAGTGGTTTAACTCTATATATGGAATTCATTTTAGTTATTTAAACTGTGCCTTAATTACAAGTGTGTCTATTGCAAGTGGCTACCGTGTTCTTTATTTATTACAGCTCGTTGAACTTTCTTTTTTTTCATTCTTCTTTTATTTAAATAGTCTTCCCTTTGGTGTCAGTAATTACTGTGCCACTAATTTCTGATTTGGGAGTGATTTGTTTGTTAGAAAAATGTTAGGCTACGCTGTTCTGTAGTTTATTAAAAGTTTATTAATTCTGAACGTGTCGCGTGTCCATTTTGCACCAAAATGCGACACTGCACTCACTTGGGTCTGCAGCAACACACCCGCCACGTGTGAAGTCGATTGGATGAATGGTTCTCTACATAATAAAAATGCAAACACACAGATGTTCCTGCCTTTATTAGAGAGAAGAATATTTTCAGCCCCCTCCCTCCGAAGCTTCGAATAGTCGGTGTTGATTACCATCGAAGCTTCGAAGCTCAAAAAATGGTATTCGGACCAGCCCTAATAAATTCAAGCTACAATATATAAACTGACTCTTTAAAGCAAAGACGCGAGGGATAGAAGTACAGGCCATTCAATAGGGTTTTAATGGTTTAGCTACCCTTATGCTGTTCCAAAGAAAATAATAATAATTCAGTGAACAAAACGTTTGCACATTTAAATATGGTAAAACAATGGTTTCATATAGGTAAATATAGTTAAACGTATGTATAGAACTTCAAGAACAGCATTTACTTTACACAAAGTTGTGGGTCTGGACATGACCTTTGACCTTACAAACTACTAGATAGACCGTACATCCATAGTTCACATTCAGTTTTGAGTCGAATTTGAAGTGTCTATTCAAACTGACTCTGATGATTTGATTAAGAGAACGTTTTTGCACCGACTAGAAATTCTACGAGGGATGAGATATATCACAGTCGACAAGTTTCAAGCTCAATGGCAATCCAACAGTAAATGTTAAAGGGGTCATATGATGCGATTTCAAGTTTTCCTTTCTCTTTGACGTGTTACAAGCTCTTAGTGCATAAAGAAAATCTGTCCATTTAAATGCAAAGAGATATTCTTTATAAAAGTTGAGTCAGCCACGCCTACCTAAAACGCTCGTTCTAACACGCCCCCACATATCTACATCACTATGTGGGAAGATTTGCATAACGCTGCCCAAATGATCACGCAAAGAAAGGAGTAACTTTTATTCTCGCTGTAGTATTGTTGCTTTGACTACCCGCCATGTCGTGAAGGCATGTGTGATTCGTTGTGAAAGTGAAACTACTTTTGTTTGGGGCCTTTCAAAGAGGACTATCTCTCTTTCATCATGCCTAGAGCCAGACCACCACCATGAAAAATCTACATCTTTTCAGAAAGGCGGGGCATAAGAGGAGAAACAATAATGTACAGTATGTGGAAAATAATTTGTTTTTTTTTTTTTTTTCCTTAAACCACATAAACACATTTCATTACACCAAATAATGTTCTTTTTAGCAGCATCATATGACCAAACCCAGAGAGGCCAATAGCGTGACCATTAAATATGCTTATTCAATCACGTGTGAAGCACTCAACGCCCATCAAGGCCTATTGTAATCTCATATCAAAAGTTTATATACACATAAAAGAGAAGGTGAAATCTCAACACCATATCCATGAATCAACAGATGTTTCTGAAAATAAAATATAAAATCAAATAAATAAAAATAAAATAACACAAATACATTCAAGACAGTGCAACAATTACTATCATGAAAATAATGTAAAAAAAAAGTGTATGTTATTTTATTGGAGAGAGATATATTTTGAGGAGGTTAACATTAATGAGAGATTTGAGTCAGATATGAAAAATTCCTTTGTATATCTCTTATAAATATCTTAGTGGTTCAACTGATATAATTTGGTCAAACTGCTTCCCAAAATTTCAGTCTGAGGGAGTTCTCTGTTGTCCTCTGGTTTCTCTTTCCTTGACTAATCGTGCCACTCGTTTTTTTTTTCCCCCACATAATAGCATTTCAAAAGAAGAAGCCACATTTTATTGCATGCCAATTCTCAAAGCCAGTCAACAGAAACAAGCACGTCATTCATAACGGAGCCCAAAGCCCAGTGTATCACTCTTCACAGACAGAAGGTCCCAGTGAATGGAGGACAAAGGCCCCACTGCGTCGGCATGTTACCAATTAACAGGAATTTTGCCTTAAAAGGCTGCTTTTCCAATGATCTCACTTGAAGCCAGCTTAAACATCCACGGCTTTCACTGAAAGACATTCACAGAATTCCAAAAGGCATTAAAGCCACTTCACGGGCTCCAGGCACCTTCTTCAAGAGTCCTCAGTGGTATTATGAGCACATCTAATTAAGAGCATCAGTCCCTCCTCAAGAAAGCACCCATAAGGACCATCAACAGCCACGGGCAATGCAGAGAAACAACAGATGAACTCTACTGAAGACAGATGCATTAGCTACTAATTGCTCCAAATCACTATAGGATAAACAGCTCATTGGAATAACAACAGATTTAAGGGAATACCTTGAAGTTATCAGACACTCACTCATCACAGCGTCAATTCTGAAGCACTGTTTACTGCATGTGCACCTCTGAGTCTTGTGTTAGATTTCTTTATTGGTGGTGCATACTTAGGGTTGAGGATTCAAACAAACCCCTAACTCAAAATAACGTTACAGACATGTACCTCAAATCATGCAGCTTTTTGAGCAAAGGCATGTTATTACTTTTCAAAGTGACTGGACTTTCCCATTTAAAGTACTTCCACTCTACTAAACCCTAAGATTAACATTGACATTGAGTCTCAGGCAAGGATTCAACTTGTCCCCAAGACAACCAGGATGTACAACGACAGAACTAGAACTTAAAATTAAACGTAAGCCAACAGAGAATGCCAGCCACTGTTGCGCTCCAAGATGATGCTCTAAATGTTCAAGTGAGGTCTATGGTTAAAGATGAACTCTTTAATAAAAGGTTCTACAAAAGGGGGGTTTTGCAGTAGAAGAAGCATTTTCAGCAAAACGTAGGCCTACCTGTTTTTCTTGCTGTAAAGAACATTTGAATAATCTAAAGAAACTTTTTTTCCATTTCGTGTCACCGGCTCGGTTGTGGTAGTGGGGTAAGGTGAAGAGTCGCGTGTGGGGGTGTATGTTAAAGGTCTTCGTGGAACCTTCAATGTCAATAAAGGCTTTATTTTAAGCGTTGTACTGCTTTATAGCATCTGGTTCCCAAATCGAAGTATTGCACCCAAGATGCCATGAAATAAGCGCAGTTCTTGTTCTCCAGAGACAGCTTTTGTGACCATCTTAAAAAATATTTTTTTTCTTAGTCCTAAATAACATTTTATATACTCGCAATACCCATTTTGGCTAGCTTAACCGAACCTTTAGGGAAGGGAAAGGTTCCATGGATGTTTAATGTTCTTCGTGGAACCATAGATGCCAAAAATGTTTTAAGAATGCAGCCTGCCAAAGATTCAAACCAGGGTCGATGTGTTTAGTACAAACCACGCTCTCACTTTCACTTACCTAAGTGCATTTTGCCATGAAGAATGAGGAGGCTGGGAAAACGAAACACTCTGAGGACAGCAAGTGTGGGCGAGGTATTTCTACCAATATGAGAAGTGGTAAACTAACAAATTATAGCTTAGTTCTAGGCTCAAACTCCCCTGATACGATTTCTAAGGCTCTAAACACATGATTTGCAGTGGAGTAGTTTTGCACAGGGAATATCTGCTAAAGTAAAACTCTTTAATAATCCCCGATAGTGCTCAAAGTGTTTCTCATAAACAAGCACTATTGGGGCGGGGGGGGGGACTACACTAGTGGACTCACATTCTAAAAAAAAAAATACCTAAATGACCAACCCGATCTCACAAGAAAGCTATTTCACGAGATGGCACTTTCGTATGAATTTGTACAATGTGATTCTGACAAAAGTAGGTATGAAGGTCCACGCCTAAACCTAAACCTAACCCTCAATGGGGCATGAACAGAAAACTAAAAAGTACAAATGAGATTGTATGAATTCATATTAGCCACCAATTTGCCAAAACATAAAATAGCTGCCATGAGAATGTGTTGAAATTCACTGTTGATTCCAGCCGATTACGGCTTTCTCAAATGTAAGGATGTCCAAAAATAGGAATTAAACACTCATGCCTTATGGCAAACTCAATATTTAGAGATTTGAGTCATCGTGAGTGGGAGAACCAGAATCCCAAACACCGCCAACAAAGCAGGCGAGAACTTCTCTTTAGTTCACTGACTGCTACGTGATTAATCAGTCTATCACTAATACATACCATTAAAAGTAAAAGAAGCAAGTACCAAATTAAAAGTACCGAATAAAGACAAAGCATTTCTGAGAACTCCAACCACAAACTTTGCCTCAGCGGTTTCTACTAAAAGCAGACACAAATGAGAGGATAGTTGTACGCATCTATCACATTGATGTGGATAGCAGATCATATCATTTGGTCTGAATTATTTAAATTCATATTGGAATCTCTGTCATGTAATCCTGAGCACAATTTGAGCCGCTGTTGAGATCTGCAAGCGTAGAGGAGACACGTGAAATTACTGGCGTGTTTTTCCTCAGGAGAAACATCCGAGAAGCTCTTCATTTATTCTCCATACTGTCTAGAAGAAACAGTTGACATAGTAGATTTGCAATTGTCCTTTGCTATAGCGAGATCTAGTTCAGGTGTGACGTACAAAAAAAGGCAAATCCAGACTAGTCCTTGACAGGACTTCGGCTAGTCTTAGTCATCTGAAACAGCTCGACACATTACAGCAATATTCACACAAATAAATCAATAATCATACGAACTGTTTCTGAATTAAATGGACAGCATTACGAGCATTTGTTGCTGTTGAGAAACAATCTTACAGTCCATTTAAACCGGCAGATAGAAAAAAATACCCGGATTTATAAACACCATGGACAAATATTGAACATGCACGGTTTGAACAATATGCCAGGCATTGTATTTGTTTGATCAACTGGAAATGTGACTAAAATCTCCTTGAGCTCTATTTTAATTTAGAGCATAAGAAAAAAATCCATAATATAAAATAATATAATCCATATCTAAAATAATCCAGCCGTACTCACCTTGTCGAGAACCACGAATGTGGTGCAAATAAAATCCTTTCGTTGCTCTGAATGACCTTTGAGTTACTGTTCTCGGTGTATGAATGAACATGAACATGAATGTTACGCCGGTAACAATTAATATACGATCAAAAGCGGTCGGGAATGATCTGATACGCAGCAGTAGTTTATCGCGTCCTTGAGAAAGCGCGCACGGCCGAAGGGGGAGTCAGAGCCATGGCACCCGTATGAGATGATGGGGAAACTGGAAAGGCAGAAGAGAGGGCAGGGCGCTTTGACGAGACACTGTTTTACTACGTTACACTTGACTAGCAGAGACAAGTCTGGGGAGGGGGGCTGGAATGGGGTTCATCATGACTCCGTCACAATTTAAGGTAACTGGGCCACCTATTGGTGGGGATCTGGGGCACCCGGAACGTCATTTTGAGATTGCTCAGTGCAAAAAAATAAAAATAAAATAGCCTAAAATTAAAATAAATTAATATCTCTTCCTGAGACCCAGCTATGGAGTTTTTGCCTCTGTAGTGGACATTATATTTGAGTGAATTCTCTGAGACCTCACATGTCACAGTTGTAAGTCTGGGTGTCCTGTACAGAGCACATTCAGGGCTTTCCACAGATACCAAATGATTGGATGTTTCACCATCACCACTCCCTCTCCCTGGTTTTTAAAAATGTCCTGATGGATGTAATTATAGTGATAAAATTGTCATCCTTATGGAAATTTGATAATATTTTGTTAATTATATTTAATCACTGATGCATTTTCAAATTGTTTCATAAATCAACTCTCAGGAAAATAATTTTTTGGGGTTTTCAATCAACAATATGACTTCATTATCATACATGTCCATGTAGAGACACAGGACTTAAAGTATGTTTATTATACATTTTGGGAGACAAACGAATTGAATAGGAAAACAAATTATATCAATATTCTTATGAAATATTATATATTATTATGAAAATCTTGTCAAATATTATTCCCATTATTACACTTCTTTTTTCAACGTGCTGTCCCAACAGCACTTTAATATGCAAAGTAGATGCAGTGTACAGATAACATTGTGCTTAATGGGAAAACCAGTTTATGGAATTTTTACACACATATTGCATAAAGCAAAATGGTATATCAAATAATTTTGTTATATGTTTTATAACATAATTGAGAACCATCCTTAAACAAAGCTAGTTATAAAAAAAAATCCTGCACTAAAATTTATTGGGGATTTCAAAAAATTGATTGCTGATTTGTTTTTGCCTTTTCATGTCTACTCTTGTCATTTAATTTTTTTGAAAAACTGAGTCCTGGTGTCCTCTACAGAGGACATAACTTATGAATAAACCAGTTTTCAAAAATGTTATTTTACAATTTTTTTCTTATGCGCTAAACAATGTAATGACATGAAAAATTACTAAATTCACAAAGCTTTTTATTTCTGGTTCTCAGGAGGATATATAAATAAATACAAATGTATACGAGCCTTAGATGCAATAGTCTGTCATAAATGTATGTATGCAAATAAATAAATGAATAAGTAAGAAAAAAAAAATAATAATAAAACTAAGGTACGGAAAAATAACTCGTACCGCAAAAGACTAGCAAAACTATCTACTGGCATGAGACACGAATGAATCAGAGTGAAACGTTTTGGAACGGATTCTAAAGATTCGAATCGAATGCGATGAATAAAAAAATAAATACAAATAATAAATAAATCAAATCAAATCTTATTTTGAGAGATTAAATAGCAGTATTTCTTATTCTAAATGTGATCTCCATTGCCAATGGAATAATACATTTGTTTTTGTTTTCTTTCACTCTTAAAAAACAACTAAATCTGTTAAATGTATATACTTTCAGAGGTCAAGGTAATTTTAGAGGATTTGTTTAGGAAGATTTTGCCAGTATCTCCATAAAGAAAGGGAACGCAGACATATACACGTTCCTCATTGAATATTTGAGACTAGATTTGTGGCTGATTAACTGGATTCATATTTTTTTGTGAGTGCTTCCCTTCAACTTGCCATTTTCTATAACTTATGACACGTCTCATCAGGTTTTGACAGCCACACACATACCAGAGATGAAAGCCTGAGGCCCATTCATGCTGTCTTCCTCCATTTGCATAATATATGTTTGTTTTACAGTAAATCCAAGTTTTTAGCCAAAGATTTGGCACTGCTGCCCCCTAATGGCCAACGACTGGGTTGCTTCCAAGAAAGACGTTGTTTCCCGTAAATTCCAGCAAGCCACACTAACTATTTGTAAGAATCAGACCATAAAAAATTTTAATCACAAGAAAAATGGAATTAGGTTTATTCATGTCATGTGATTTATTATTATTAATATAATATATAATTTAATTTTTTATATATAATATAAAAAACAGTATGTGACACATTGAGAAACATTTAGGGGAGATATTCCTGGCATATGTTTTTTTAAGCCAATGAAACATTAACGCTGTTGCTGTTCTATTGTGGTACAGAATTATATGGCATGAAATCTGCAGGTTACATGGATTTGAATCATACACTTCAGCACATATCAGCAGCACGAAACTTTGAACATAAACCTGGTGTTTAAACACATGATTCAAGTGACATGTTAGTGTGTGATGCGATTTGTGTGTTCGAATTAAATTTGCACAAAGGGAAGATGCTCATGCAGTACTGAAGATACAGTGTGCAGATTCTCATGTCTCCCCAAAACGTACCTGCAGCCTTCCATGGCCTATCCTGGCCACTCTTTTCAATATAACGTACAATAATATTGTAAAGTGTATACCAGGACTTCAGAAGTCACATGATGGCTTTGTGAAGTTTTTATTTACTTCAAATCTTGCATTACACCCTAGCTGTCCTTGATAGTTGAATTTATTTGTGTATGATGTGTTCCTGTGTTATTTTATTATTATCATACATCATTATTTATATTATAAATACTATACTAGCATATAAATGTATTATTTTATTTACGTTTTTATTTTTATATGTCAGTTTTCATTTCGATTTTAGTTTAAGTTTTAGTAATTTTGTCACTTTTATTAGTTGAGTTTACAATTTTTTATATAGCTTTATATATCCATATTTATATATAGCTTTAATTAGTTAGTTGATTTCCACTGCAACATGACTTTTTTTTTAAGTTTAGGTTTTTCATCTAATATTTTCTTTTAGCTTTCTTTTTAATCACTGAAAACAACTGTTTTAGAACAACACTGATGTGTTCATAAGAATTAGTGAAGTCTAATTCATGACTAAGTAAATTCTTTCAAATCTTTAGTCAATTAATTCAGTTCATAAAACAGATCTAAATGATTCTTCACATATTGGTTCTCAAGTTCAGAGGGAGTACAGTGGTCCACCAGAGGGAAAGATTTTTATTTATTAAATTTTTTTTACAATTTCAAACGGCATTATATAGCACACAAATCATTTTTATTAAACTTGAACTTTTTGCATTATTCAAAATTCTCTTTTTGAGTTCCACAGAAGACGGTTTGAAATTACAGGAAGGTTCTGAAAGTGATCCTAATGTTATCGTTCCTATGTGTTGTTATCAAAACTTCATAGTTATTGTTATAGTTATTGACCCTGGTGTGAACAGGCCTTTAATAATGGCAGAATTTTAATTTTTGGTGACCTGTATCTTTAAGATCAACCGTATCACATTTACTTTCCCTTTTACAGCCAGCTATTTTCAAATAAACCCAAAGACCTTGATTAGGTCTGAAAGGTTTAGATATGTTCAATTTAAACTCGGAAGTCAGTTCTGCTGGAAGGTTCACGACTGAGCACATTAAATAATTTTAAAGGGATAGTTCACCAAAAAAATAAAATTCTGTCATCATATGGATTCGTTTTACGTTCGATGGGACTGTGACTTGAAGGTCGTTTCACCCAAAAGTGAAAATTATGTCATTAATTACTCACACTCGTGTTGTTCCAAACCCTATGAGTTTCTTTCTTCACAAAATAAGGTATTTTGAAGAATGTTAGTAACCAAATATTTGACTGAAGCCATTGACTTCCATAGTATTTTTTTCCATATTATGAAATTCAATGGGGACCAGCAACTGTGTACCTCCATTCTTCAAACTCTCTTTTTTTACATTCAATAGAAAAAAAACTCATACGGTTTGAAAACTTGATGTGAGAAAATAATGACAACGATTTTCATTTCACTTTTGGGCAGCGCCCCTTTAACCAGAATTCGTAGGGTTTGGAAGGACATGAGGGAGAGTAAATGATGACAGAATTTTCATTTTTGAATTTTTTTGAATCTATCCCTTTAATGGATTGTTGATGGACAATATGTAAAACGACATTCAAGATATCAAAACAGCTGCTTTATATTCCGCATCCATTAGCACCCTCCACTTTTTTTGTACTCCTATTCCTCTGGGTTTCTGTGATCAGACGAGACGCTAGGAAAAAGCATGTTGCTCTCCAGTGACAAGTTGCTGCCCAGACCGGCGATGCGGCTGCGCAGCAGAAAGTGAGTCCTGCGTTGCAGCAGCCGCTGCTGCTCCTGCTTGAGCTCCACGTAGGAGCGCGAGAACGTGTGGAAGATGGAGGTGACGGGGAACGCCATGAGCAGGATCCCGCTGAGGATGCTGCTGAGCGCCACCACCTGTCCGGGGATGCTGCGCGGCACCATGTCGCCATAACCCACCGTGGTCATGGTGATCACGGCCCACCAGTACGTTGCAGGAATGCTACTGAACTCTCGCGTGGCCCCGGCCTCGTTTTCGATCAGGTAGAGGAGCGGGGAGAAGAGAGCTATGGCCACGCAGAGGAAGAGGAGGAGCAAGCCGAACTCCCGCGTGCACCGGCGCGCCGTCAGCCCGAGCGTCTGGAGTCCGAGCGAGTGGCGCGCCAGCCGCATCACATAGAGGATGCGTAACGCCCGCAGCACGCGCAGCACCAGGCCCACTTTGTCCAGATAGCTGCTGCCCGAGCCCAAGCGCTTTTCGCCCGTGGAGGTGCTGTCCACCACCAGCGTGATGTAGTAGGGCAGGATGGCTATGATGTCGATCAGGTTGAGCGGCCGCCGGAGGAAGGCCAGCTTGCTGCGGTCTTGGATGAAGCGCAGCGTGAACTCCAGCGAGAACCAGGCCACACACACCGACTCCACTATGAAGATGTTGTAGCACATCTGAGAGCATTTGCCCTGAAACAGACAAATGGAAAGTTAAATAACTTGGGATTATGAGCATAGGTCAGGGGTGGCGAACTCCGGTCCTGGAGAGCCGCAGCGCTGCAGAGTTTTGCTTCAACCTTGATTAAAACTCACCTGCCTTTAGCTTTCTAGTAACCCTTAGACCTTAATTAGCTTGTTCAGATGTGTTTGATTAGGGTTGAAGTAAGACTCTGCAGGGCTGCGGCTCTCCAGGCCCGACGTTCGCCACCCCTGCACTGGTTTTAAACGAGGTTCTTTATATATAAACTACATTGTGAAAGTTTATAGGCTGTAAGATTTTTTTTTAAAGACATTAATACTTTTATTCAGCAAAAATGCACAAATTGATCAAAAGTGACAGTAAACACAATTATAATGTTACAAAATATTTCTATATTGAATAATTCGCTATATCTGAATTTCCATCACGAATCCCTTAAAAAAAACTGAAGCACCACCATGTTCAACATTGATAATATTAATAAGTTTTTCTTGAGCAGCAAATCAGCACATTGGAATGATTCCTGAAGATCATGTGACACTGAAGACTGGAGTAATGATGCTGGAAATTCTTTGCATCACAGGAATAAATTACATGCTACAATACATTCACATAGAAAACAGTTAGTTCCCAATATTACTGTTTTCACACGCAGCCTTGGTGAGCATTAGAGTTTTTTTTTCAGAAACATTAAAATCTTAATGTAATCATGTTTAATAAAATTTTATTCCCTTATTTTATTATAATATATTTGATTGTTTCTGTGCTAAATTTGGTTGTATTTAGTGACAATAAAAGTGTTTGACACTAGACAATAAGCGTAATTAAATTCATCATTGTGTTTATTTGTAACTCATTTGTTACAGCATTTTAAATCAAGTTTGAAATCATATTAAAATATTAAGGTTATTATGTGTGAATAAAGAATATTTCGTTGTTTCAGTCTGTCTTTGGCCTAATAAATGACAAGGACATTTTTAGTTTTAAACAAGCTTTTGGACATCTTCCTAAAATATTTGTGTTTTCTCTTATGACAGGTGGTCTAATAAATTGTTAAGCACCATACAGTGTTAATCCAGTGACTTATCATTTATGATTAGTGTATTATGTGGACATGTGACAAACACAAAGGACATAATTCATGAAAATGGAACTTGATGGATGCAAGGGGGAAAAAAAAACATTTTTAAGGTTTAGAGAGCATTTCACACTGTTCATTGTTTTTGAATAATCTTATATCTTGCATAGCATCCTCTTGAAACCTTTGGAGCCCAATAACTTTCACTGTAGGCACAGCTAAAACATAAGCCTACAACATCTTACAATCATCAAAAATCTTCTAATATCTTCTTTTGTGTTCTGCAGTATTGGGAAAAAATCATCATCATCCTCTGACCCCGGCCGGTGTCTCGTTCTCAGTTGTAATATTGCTAGTATTCCACTAGAGGAAGCCGGGGACTCATGAAAACACATTCTTCCTTGATTTGTTTTCAGAACTTTGCTGCATATTATTGCTATTTCACCTGGTCTCACCTCGCTTCTTCCTGTGTCTTTTTCATTCTCATTAAATCCTAGGATTGCACCTTGAAGACTAACAACAACAAAGTAAGAAAAATGTGTTGATTGCGCTACAGAAAATGTATTCAGCTCAACTGTGAAAATAGTGCCACTGACTAAGTGCATTGAAAATGAAACCCCATTGTATAAATATTGTTTGCACGCTTGATGCTTCAATGCTAAAAATAAAATGATAAAATGTTAGAACATCTTACCTGCATCATTGCATCCTGGGTCCTTAAAAATGAACCCTGTGCCAGACATACAAACCACCAGAACTGATGAACCCGCTTGAGATCATTACTAGTATGAAGACTAAATGAAAACCTCTTGTCTTAATGTCACCAAGGAGGCTATATGAAGTAAATACTACTAATAGATTTAGCAACATTATTTTGGATAACAATAAAATGTGAGGAAGAAAATCCTACACTGTCTTTTTTCCTTACAGTAGATTTCCATAAATAGTGACAAACACAAAGGACATAATTCATGAAAATGGAAGGAGCCTCTGTCTGGCCGGTGCTATGTTGGTTTAACGCTTAATTGAATTTTCTAGGCTCTGTTTTTCTCTGTACCAGGGGTGGCAATTTTAATTATTCCAGTGAGTGATGTGAGAAGAGACAAAGGGTGTCTTAATTCAATTAGAGGAGGAGCTGGTTTAATTGCCACAAATTATTTCTGGAAAAAGATGACCGCTCCTGTATAGCAAAGCCTTTGCTTTGGTTGAGCAGAACGATTCTGAACAGGGGTCTTGAAGCTTGATGAATTTCAGTAAGTGTGCTCGATCTGACTCCTTGAGATCTTTCTTCCTGCAGAGATGAGCTCTGAGACACCTGGCTGTAATTGTCAAGTGAACTTAAAGACCTTGATTAGCTGGTTCACGTGTTTGAGTTCCAACTAGTCTGCAGGAGCAAAGCTAGAGTGGTTTAAACTCGAGTCAAGACAAATTTATTTAAATATATAGTGCTTTTCACAATACAGTTTGTATTCCGCTTTACAGAGATTCAGGATGTTCATGTTTATAATATCTTCATGCCTTAGTCACATTTAACAGATTAGAGCTGGGGATTAATATAGTCTAGATTTTGCCATAATTAAAGCAATCAAGCAGTTGGGATTTGCTCTATAGTATTTATCATGTGAAAGTGTATGCAGATAAAGTTGGACACACTTATATATCCTTTATATAAAGCAACAAAATAAATCAGGCAGTTGAGATCTACTATATGGTATATACTGCTTGATGTGAGTAAACTACACATATTTTTAAGGATGCATGGCATATACTGGTTACTGGGAAGTATTAGTGATTTTTTTAAATAATCAATATTAGTCTTTATTAGATATTTAATTGCACATGCTCATTTACCCTATTTGTAAATTTCAATTTTCTCAATTAAAATGTATAAAAATTAACAATTTAATAGCACTATTAAATGTAAGCTGTAGTAAATCTCAAAATAATTATAATGTTTTCTTACTGTACATTAAAATGTTGTGATGTCAAAATTCACTTGCAACATTTAAAATGTTAAACACTAAGTTTATAGGGTTTTATTTTTTTCCCATTTATTTCGATAAAAAAGCATAGAAATGTATTAAAAATAAAATTTTGAAATTTAAATATCAGCCATTTATCAGTTATCAGCAAAAACAAACAAACAAAAAAGTGATTGTCTGTGTTGGCCCGAATCTGAATTTAATATCCCTAGCTTTTAATTCATTTATTTATTTTTAAATACATTTCATGCAAATCTGATTTGCACTACCATTTAAAATGTTTGGGGTAGGTAACATTTTTTAAAATTATTTTATGCTCACAAAGGCTGCATTTATTAGATCAAAAATACAGTGAAAACAGTAATATTGTGAAATATTAATTACTATTTAAAATAACTTATTTTTTTTAATATATTGTAAAATGTAATTTTATTGCTGTGATCAAATCTGAATTTCAGCATCATTAACTCCAGTCCTTCAGTGTCACATGATCCTTCAGAAATAATTCTAATATGCTGATTTGCTGCTCCAGAAACATGCTTATTATCAGGTGGTGAAACATTACAATTTTTTGTGGAAACATGTCATTTTAAAGAAATTTCAAAAGAACACCATCTATTTGCAATAAAGTAGTTTGTAACATTACAAAATGTCAATTTCTCGCATCAATGTAATGCCTCCTTGCTAAATAAAAGTTTCATTTCTTTCCAAAAAGTCTCAAACTTTTGAACTGTAGTGGATCGCCGGACAAACTGACACTTACCGTCTCCTCCTCCTCCCTCATGGCAGGCATGGTGCTTATGGACAGGTTGATGGCTGTTATCGTGACGAACAGGACCGACAGGCAGGCGAAGATCTTCCCCGGCAGGCCGGAGTGAGGTTTCTCCACCATGTCTCTTAGCTTTCCCATCCAGCGGCTGTGACGAGACTCCCTGGCCAAACTGCTTTCGCTGTCATCCTCGTCATCCTCATCCTCCTCCGCCACACGCTCTAACTCGTTGCACTCCTCCACACGCTGCAGGAGGCGTCGCCGACAGCACCATTCCAAGCTCTCCTCCGGGACGCCCCAGTAGAGCAGCTCTTCTTGGAAGGACAGGGCGCACATCTCGCGCAGAGAGCGTAGCTTCCCAGCACGCAGGAAGGTGAGGATGGTCTGGAAGGCGCAGGGACTGCGGTCGAAGAAGAACTCGTTGTGGACCACGTCGTAGTCGTCGCACACCCGCATGATCTCGTCGAAGCTGCTGCACAGACGCAACTGGCCCAGACGTGAGAGGGGGAAGTCCTCCAGCGTGGTCCAGGGAAGCTGGTACCGCAGGCCGCCCACGTTAATGATGACGTGCAGCCGCTGACCGCAGGAAGGCAGGTTACTGTTGTTGTCGGGATGGAGCGCATCGGTGAGGTTGGGGTCGATCGGAGGCAGTTGTTGCGCCCGTTTGTAATAAACACCCTTGAGGGCCTCTTGTTCCTGGATGGGCGGCGCGTTCAGAGAGGTGTCCGAGGTGCAACTTAAAGCACTGTAGTCATAATCCGAACCATCGCCTGCCAGTAAAGTCATCTTTCACCTGGCCACCTCCACCTCAGCGGCTGTCACATGCCTGTAGCCCAGTGCTTCCTCTCAAAGAGTGACCTGCTCAATGAGAGAGAGATGGCAGATTAGTGATCGACATATTAAGGCTTGACTGATAATGATAACTATATTAACATCCACACCAACAGAGAATCACATTCTGTTTATTTAAGCGTGCACAGTCTGACGCTTTAAATGCTTGAGCTCGTTAAAATTTGGTTGATTCTGATTGGCTGTTAATGTTTCATCAGCTGGAAAAAATCGTTCTAAAAAGTGATTCCAACAATATTGTTTGTCTGTGCCTTTATCGTTATAGTTGTGGTGTGGACTTCACTATTCTCACAGAATTAGAACGATTATTTGGTGTGAACGCCTTGACGTTGATGATGCTAGTTGCCTTTTATGTCACTTTTATAACTCTGACGACCTGAGTGACCATCAACTCCTGGTCATATCCATCTTAAAGGAATATGTCCAGGTTTTAATACACTTAATTTTTAATCAAGGCATACATGTTGAATACCACAAAAAAATAAGAATAATGACGCATCCATTGTAAAAAAAAAAAAGAAAAAAATAACAATTAATTCAAAGAAATTCAACAGGCAATGAGTTCTGGGAAATTAAGAAATTTTCCACCCTGGTCTTAAAAAATGTGTAATTTCCAACCTGGTTCTTAAATTATTTATATATAGTACATCTATAATTAACAACATAAATAAGAACTATAACATATTATTACTAATTATATAGAATAATAATTTAATACATTATATTATAATTTAATAATATGAATTTAAATAAAAGTATCTATAAAAAGTCTAGATCGATGAGCGACAGATAGATAGATAGTTATAGACAGACAGACAGATAGATAGATCAATTAAATACAAACTAAATGCAAATCTGTCTGTTTATCTATCTATAAAAATGGAGGTTGTGATGCACTTACAATAGAAGTGAATTATTATTTTAATACATTTCTATAGAAAAGATAATATATACATTAAATACAAACTAAATGCAAATCTTTCTATTAATTTATCCGTCTATCCATCTCTGAAAATGGAGGTTACTGTGAGGCACTTACAAAGGAAGTGAATGTGGCCGATTTTTAAGAGATTTAAAAGTAGAAATGTGAAGATTATAATTTTTTAAAAGCACTTATATTCATTCTTCTGGTACAAGTCGTGTATTCTTGTAGCTGTAAATTTGTTCTTGTCATTTTTACAGCAGTTTTAGTGTTTGAGGCATTGCATTTGTAAAGCTGGATATACAGTCACTTCACAGAAATGGTTAGTAAGCATTTTTAATCATGTTAACATACTGTTACATTTTGTGGCTGTAGTATTGGAACAGTGAGTGTTTGGCGCCATTCTTCCTTGTAGTTGCCTCAGTCTTTTTTTAAAGGGGTCATATGATGCGTTTTTCAAGTTTTCCTTTCTCTTTGGAGTTGTTACAAGCTGATTGTGCATAGATAAGATCCCGAAAGTTGCAAAGACTAAAGTCTCAAAACCCCAGGGGGGTTGAGATATTCTTTATATCCAAAGTTAAAACTGCTGCCACGCCCCCCCTAAAACGGCGTCTTCTAACACGCCCCCACCATATCTAGCCTGAATATCGTTAAATATTTCATAATGCTCCCAAATGTTCCACGCAAAGAAGAAGGCGTTGTTTCAGTAACCGAGTTATTGTTGAAGCGCATGTCAGGATAACCTGTGTGTTTCTATGCGAAACAAAGCACATTTATTTGGCCTTCCGAATTTAATGCATTTAGGAATCTTTAAATTACTACAACAGAACAGCATGCAATTTTATGGATGACGTGTTTTGTGACCCTAGGCGGGAGGTACATTTCTGACTTTGCTATGACAATCTGGCACTTCTGAATCAGCTACTGTTTTGTTATTAGTTTAGTATTTGCTATTGACTGTTCAAGCGAGTTTTTGCGCTCGTGTTGTGTTGTGGCGTTGCTTGAAGAGGAGAGTGAGAGGAGAGAGAGATAGAGGGGGACCACATCACATTGGATTCACTGTCTTAACCGGGCTTTTGTACTGCAACACATACAGACAG
The DNA here is from genome assembly GCA_018155175.1 of Sinocyclocheilus anophthalmus. Lineage (NCBI taxonomy): Eukaryota > Metazoa > Chordata > Actinopteri > Cypriniformes > Cyprinidae > Sinocyclocheilus > Sinocyclocheilus anophthalmus. The sequence continues at coordinate 11,776 of JADLZN010009434.1, read as the reverse complement.
CTTCATCACTGGGTCTGTCCACGCGACTCTTTGTTCCCTTTCGGGCTCTGTCTGTACATTTCATTTGGAAAGATGAGCTCGCGATTATTAGTGGCGTTACTTTCCGCCGAGGTGCTTGCTGTGTTCGTTCCGCCAATCAACATGCCTGGGTCACTGGCCACTCAGCAGACTGCGCTTGGTCGAAAGGAGGGACTTGTAGCGTTTTGAATAAGGGATGCGCCGATCCGCCTTTTTTTCGCTTCCGAATCCAATTCCGATACCTAGGTTCGTCATTGGCGAGAACAGATTCCGATCCGATCCGTGAATTTTTTTTTCCCTCTTTAATAGGGTAGATTTCTATATCTCTGTGTGTGGAAGCTGATCTCAATTCTTCACAATCTACTAGATACAGCCTACTTCCTTTACGAACAATAAACTAAACATATGACAAAATTAGGCCTGTATATTATAAACTATGCCAAATTTTTTCATAACTAGTTGGGATAATTTGTGCAGCAAAAGGTTATTCCTAGAAAAATTCAGTGCACCGATAACTTTAGAAATCCAACATTAGTGAAAACCCTATTTTGTGGGACAAAAAAAGTGCTAATATGGTCAGCGTTTGACACATGCTATTGGTATTATATAAAATACCTTCATTCCAAACATTCATGAAGTATTTATATATATATACTACCTATAAATTAAAATACAGTTCTTTAAGGATGCACATTTTTTAATAAGTCAACAACATATGAGATACGATAGGACGAAAACAAATAAAGGCGCACGAAATGTTTATATACCTTCAAAACCCTCCACGGTTATATATATATATATATATATATAATCTATATAAGTTATGCCATTTTTACAACATACTATAATGTTTGTACAATGGTAACAGCTTTTTAATATCTGAAGTACACTCTTATAACCATTCATAAAGCATTATAATAAGGATATCAAGTATTAGTTAATAATAAAGTTATAATTCCAAGTAAAACGGTAACCAGGACTATGCTGGTGCTTTTTTTGGTATTGCAGTGTTCTGTAAAAAAAAACAAAACAATACACTGATACGATATTATTATATTATACGAAATCTACTAATAAGAAACAATATAAAAAACGCACTCGGATTAATGAGCTACTGGATTCATGATTATTAATCAGGTTGTGTGTGTTCGCTCGAACTGAATTCCTGAAATCAAAACAGGGACGATATTAGGTGAGTGCCAGCCAATGAGATTGTCCTTTGCGCTTTAGTTCCGCCTACTACAGGAAAACCGGCAGTTCTTAAAAGCTGAAGAATTCCAAAGGAACTGTTATTTTTACAGGAAAATACAACAGAGTATATTGTTTACATGTAGCGCATCAATGCTGCATGTTATGCAAGACTCTCGCTGGCTCTAGCTTTTTGCGCGTGTGAGAGAAAGCGACGGCGCGTCGTGCGCCTTCACACTAGAGTTTACGTTAACGCCAAATACACAAACACAGGTGCGCTGCGCATCCATTCAAATAAACTGAAAAATATCAGAGAATCTAAAAAAAACAAAATGAGAGTGAAACTCTGAAGCGCTCAGTCAAGAGTTCGGCGAGTGAAAATATCTGTGCTAAACTTATACTCAGCATCCATCTCACACACGGGCGAGTAAAATCTGAGAATTGATTAGCCATTGTCTACATTAGACATCATTAGCGCCCAAGTGAAGATTTCGTCATCTGTAAATATTTTGGGAATTTATGTTTACATGTAAATGTTTCCATTCATGTGAACGCGCCATTACTCCGTCTTCAGTGTCACACGTCCTTCAGAATCATCTAGTAGGCCTATTTTAGTGCTCAGAACATTTCCTATTATATTCGGTTAAAACTTTTTTGTGGAAGCAGAACCTTTGTTGTTCATGATCTTTCACGAATAATAAGTTAAAAAGACAACTTTATTTGATTTATTTGAATCTTTTGTAACATTTTAAATGTCTTCACTCACTGTGATTTTAATGCATAATAGAAATACACATTTTTATTTATTTATTTAGAAATAAATTTGGAAAATGCATATTGGATACATTGTCATGGTTTATGCAGAGTTGATTAGAGCATTAAAAATTTATCTAATTTTCATACATTGAAATTCATTACTGCATTATAGTAATGAGAAATAATGTAAATTATAAATAATTCATCATTATATGTATATATTCCTCATATAAATATTTTATTAATATTTTATACTGTTTTGTATCATTTACAATATTTTATGAAATATATTTGACCTTAACATTTAATCTGATTCACCGCAAATAGACACTTTATAGTAGCAATGTGAGTTGAATATTCTTGACCCATCCTTATTACCACAGCATTTATAGACCAGAGCAAGAAGCAGTGCTGGTAGAGGGTGGTTTGGGGCGGTCAGAGCTTGTTTAGACCGGACCTACACTGGAAATGTCATCAACTCTAGCAGGTCAAGTGTTTATTGCGGTGCATGTACAGTATGTGTGCAGTGCTGGGGGTCATTTACTTTTACTCTGTACAGCTTCGATTACAAAAAATGACCCTTTTATCATATTATCATCCTATAAATTTAAGTTCAATTAAATCTTTTTGGAACTGTAACCTTTATGGATCTTTTTACTGTAATTTATTTCAACCTTTTTTTAATAGATTAAACAAATGCCTGCAGACTATCACTGCAGAACAAGCCACTAATCAGTTCCATAGATAGCTGTGAATTTTACAGCACTCACACATTCCATAGACTCAAAGAATTAAACTGAACACATGGCTCCCCAGAGGATAGGGGAGACTGCTGAGCACTGTCGCGCAGGAATGCCTTCTTTGAACGGCAACCCCAGAGCCCCTTTTTACAGTATCTACTGAGGGGCCATGGACAGGCAGAACCCAGCGATGTATTCCAGATCAGGAATTTGATGCATTTCTGTTTCACATCATTTCTCTGGAATTTTGCGCTAGCGCAGAAGGCCCCAAACCGGAGCTGATGGATTCAAGGAAGTTTGAGAAGAGGAATGATGGGATACAGGCGCTGCTGGGGAGCGGGGCGCATCCGGAGCACCGCCGTTAATGGCCCTCCGTCTCGTTGCATAAAGCCTTAGTTCGGCCGGAACGCCGTGCATCTGGACTGCACATTTACCCCTAGCCTGCTGCTTTGCTCTCCGTCACTCACGTAGTATGCAGATATTTGCACAATCATTAGATTTTTCTTTGAATATATAAATAACTTTGAAGGTCACTGAAAAGATATTTCATCAACTCGGGCTTTTCCTAGTGTCGAGCGGTGAGACGTGAAGTCCGTGACGGAACTGCAAATGATGATGGATGCGTAAGTGTGGGCCGCAATATTGCAAATGATTCTGTTGTTATGCTCGTTTTTTTAATAAATGCAGCACTTTTTTCTGGATGTACATCAGATAGATTTGGAGGAATGCAGAGAATCGCCCATTTACATCACTAATGACGTCTTTCGCCAGAGCCAATCGATCAGCCGGGGGGACATAGTTGAAATAAATATTGCTTTTATCATCAAATATCTGATTGCATGTGAGAACGCACGCGAGGACCGGGTTAGGTTAATGAGCCAAAATATTTCAGCAGAAATTGACTGAATGGTTGTTGGACGGGCCTGGGGGTCGCTAGGTCTGACTCAGCAGTAAATACAGCTTTAAGTGGTATTGTCAGGTACACCATCAATTACATGCACTGCTGTACATGTTACAATAAGATAATGCAGTGCACCTTTTGCCCTCAGTGTTTGCGTGGTATAGCTGTTGCTGTACATAAACTTCATGGATGCAATAATTCATCTGACTAAACCAGAGCAAGAAAAAAAGCATTCCTCTGCACCACAGTTTCCTACTATAAAACATCTAGACACAAACATGCACAATGCAAATGGGCAACATTTACGTTTTAAGTTTTCTAAACATAAAAAAAAAAAAAATAAACAATATTTGTATCATATTACATTACTAGAATTATTGTAATATTTTCTGAGAATTAAATAATTTTAGATATGTTATACATTTTATACAGGAATCCATAATGAATAATGATTTGATATTTTTAATATTTTAAAACGGTTTATAATAATTATATTATAATTATTTAGATAATAATATTTAAAAAATATTTTATATTTACTTTGCAATATAATTTTTGAAGCACGTGATTGATCTTTGTTATGTACCTTGCCAGGAAGCGTTTGTTTCTTTGTCTTATTATTACCCATAAGCGTAATAGTGACAGCATCGCACAGTCAAAAGCAAGCACATGTAAATAATATGAATACATCTTTTTAAATAATAGTGTATGATGTTTTATTAAATTCTATATTCATAGTAAATATTTCCTCCCCCCACCCTTCCTCTCTTCAACCCATCCTGTCAACCCTCCATCTCTCTTTAATAAACATATTTTAATACAAGTGACCCTCTATCTAATACCCCATTGTAATCGTTAGGTTCATATGGGACCTCAAAATACACTTGGCACGAATCCTGATCTATCGTGGTATAATAACTGGTCTTTTCATAATTAATTACCTTTTATTTTTTATAAATACAATACTCACATATTTTTGTAGATAGTTATTTGGGGGAGGAAGCAATGAAGTGGTACTATGACCGAGACAGAACCGCAGCACTACAGGGACCACGAAAATTAATATCTGGCAAAGAACGTTTTGGTAAATTTCACAAGACGAGTTCAGGGATGAAACGAAGGGACCTCCTCAGTGCCTAGAACACACAAGCTACACGAGGCCGAACAAGAAGCAGCGAGACAAGTTTGCTTTGGGCCTCTTGGTGGCGTATTACAACCACCACGAATTCTGAGGTATTGTGTACTGAACTCCCTCCGCTCTAAAATACCATCATGACCTACACCCGCCGGATAGCCTTGGAGAGAGATCTATACGGATCCCCCACACCTCCCTCTGTCATCCACCAGTTCGGGCCGCCACACACATAGTCACCACCAACATATTCCTTCTAATTCAACAATACTCCTATTAGTACTCAGACAAACGTACTCCACACCTACACCTACTACTGCTCCCACCAATAACATAAGGACGCGCGTTGCTTGATTGTCTACAATCACCCCTCTACAACAAGTGGCGAAAGAGTCTTACTAGACCTCCATACTCATACATGTTGTAAGGCAAACCGCAAAGATATAGGGGCGGAGTGATTAAGCACAAGGGGTGGGCAAGGGCCCCGGGAGCGAAGACGGGCGCCCCACGGAGAAAGAAGCGGGACGAGAACAGCGCAGGCCACCAGCAAGGGGAAGGGGGGGTGACGAACGAGCCATGTTCAATTACGTTGAGCAGAAATCGTTATCGAAACGGGGGGGAGGGGAAGCAGGAATCCAACTTTCATATCCTGGGGAGAATGAGGTGGCACTGAAAGGTGGGCCAAACGGGTGAAGAGCCTGCGTCACACTTGATCAGGAACACAGTCTTTCTCCCCTCAGGCACAATTGGCCTGTTCAAGAGCCATCAGCGGTCATTATTGGTCATGTAATACATCCATAAGAAAGGGGGGGTACGAGGGTAAAACAAGAGATAACCGGTACAGGCCACCTATAAAAGCGTGATACGAAGGGGGGTGAAACGTTAAACTGAAAGGGAACATTTTGAGACGCGTCACTTTACTACTCTCTCCACCCAAGAAGCAGGATACAGGTCGACGCGCGATGGTTTTCACTCTCTCTTTTCTTTCACTCTGATTAGAACCCATGTGTCCTGTGTCGTTTGTGCTCCACTCTTGTTCGTGAGTGTCCTCGAAGGGCAGTCACTTTTTTGGTTGTATGGCTTCATATTACAAAGGACAAAGACAGCGGCAAAGCCGCGCGACAGGGGACACCCCGAGGGGTCCTATAAAACCACCAGCACTGCTAAACACAGCAACAAAATGACGCTAGTACGCGGACGCACCAAGCAGGGACAGCGAGGAAATAGCGGGATGGAGGCAAACAAGAGAGTCGGCAGGCGGAAAGCGGGACAGGAGTTCGAACGGCAAACAACAGGGGGGTACGGTAGGTAACGTAACTGAATATCCCAAAAACACATAGAATTCAGTAAAAACACAATGGGTTAATAAATTGAGCATAGAAATTATTAATACTGCAGGCAAATCGGCTCTTGAATGAGATTGCCTTACAGTGATGTGAACAATTAGACGGAAGTGGTGAGTCTCTCTGCTGCGGCTGTAAGATCGGTCAACGGTGGTAGGGGCGGGCACATCGATAGATATCGTGCCAGCGAGGGCAAAGGGTTCTAGCACAAGAGGAAGGAGACAAGATCCCAAAATGTGGGGATGAGGCCCGGGGGAAGGGCGGTAAAAAAAACAAATGATACAACAAGATATACAAAAAGCACACAAAATAGATCCCGATGAAATGAAGCGCAAAAAGAATTATTCGTAAACAAAACCGGTAACAGAGAAAAAAAAGAAAAATTGAAAGACAAAACTCATACAATCCAAAAGAAGAGAGACGACTTAGAAAAAGTAAACAGGACAGACAGACGAGCGAACGAAAATATGAAGACTAAGAGAATTTGGGATGAACTTATTCTTTTACAAAATGACCGAAACATAGCAATGTCATGTAGAATAACTTACACAACGACAAAACTTAAAAAAAAGATTTCAAATTCCTCCACGCCCAATCTAAGCGCTGTAAATTGAGTTTTAGTTAGTTCCAACAACAGAAAACAGAAACAATTAATTTCCCCAAAAAAAACTGCCGCCACAAGATGTTAATTTCAACACCCACATTATCCCCCTAACAATTAAAATGAACCACGGTTACTTTTCTAATCAATTGCAATCATAAACCCAACCACTGCCTTCCCGTTCAACAACTCTTAAAGGAGCAACGAAATACTTTAAAAATCAAAAACGGCTCAATTTCTTATCACTATGCATTAAGCCAATCCACGCTCACACACCTCCAGTGGTAAGCTCCGCCTGCTTTGGAGGGTAACGTTGTTCAAAAATCCCATCACAAATGACAGGAGTCGTGCTCTCAGGGGGGATGGGCGGGGGAGAGGTTGGGGTATAGAAACGAGTACAACTGTCTTTAAGCGTTTTATGTTCCCCCCACCTTTTTTTTTTTCTTTCTTCACCCCCCTCCCCACACGATCGGATTCAGGGGAACTAATACTCAAACCCATCTTATTGTGAGAACTCCACCACTCGACAACATATACCTTAGGGAGGGTCGATTATCAACCTATGCTGCGGAGAAAATTAAGTTTAGAGTATAGGGAATTGTGCTGGGGGGTGGTTGGCATCGGAAGGGGGGGGTGGGTTTGGGGGGGGAAGGGGAGACACGGCGGGGTGGTTTGGATCTGGTTCTTAGGAGGGAGAATGGATGCGGACCTGACTCAACATGGCCCATCTGTATTACAACAAACAAATTTCCCCCCACCACGCAAATTAAAACCTGCTTGTAAAAAATTTCACTTCAATACCTTCACAACTCCCAGCCACGACAAAATCCCACTCCCTTCTTAGCCCCCCTCGCCTCAAACCCCCCATACTTGTTTCCTTCCCCCTTTCTCTCTCCACCACACCCCCAGGTTAAACCCAAAAACTTAATTAACCTCCCACCACCCATCAACCCCGAAACATTATTTTTTTTCCCACTTACACTCTTGAAAAGATGAGTACCCTAACCAACACCCACCCTTTCATAAAAAAAGCGCTCGCCCCCTTATTTATATTTTTCCATTTTACGCGACGAAGCTTCCAGGCCACTTCAAGTGCTGCAAAGGATATTCTGAATACCAAAAAAAAACTCAATGGGACACATAACACTTATCTGGCGCAGGCGCAACCCCATCTTAAAAACGTCCCAAATTTCTTTGGGGCTCGGAAACGTGAAGAATTGAAGGTGCCGTACATTTACCCCGGCATTTCCCCTGCCAAACAATGCTGCGCATTCAACGATCCACGTCACAAACACTTTAAAAATAGACCCCCAAACGCTCCAAAGTGTTTTTATCCGCCCCAACACACCATACCCAACGGGGCGCCAAATTTCCCTTTTTAATACCCACGAAAACAAAAAAAATCACATAGACAAAAAATGTTCTATGCACCAACAGACACAATTCCTAAACTATTCAACATGTCCCCTTGCCCTTTTTGCTCACTTTTCAACTCTCCCATTCAGAGGGCAAGGCGGCAGAAGGACACGGTGGGGAAACATATTGACGAGGGGGCAGGGAGGGGAGGATGCGGTGCTGTAGGGACATACAAAAAAAAGACCGGGGGGGAAAGGGGTCCTAATGAAGGCGGGCTAAAAAAAGAAAAAAACGAAAACATTAGGGGGGGGGAGGTGGGGGAAGGTGAAGGGGGGAGGCCGGGGAAGGGGGCAAAAAAACAGGGGGGGCCACAGACGGGGGAACAGGAGGAGGGCGCGCGAACCCCGCCGGTGCGGAAACGGGAGAGTTGGTACAAAGCGCAGGGCGGAAAAGCGCGGGGGAGGGGGCGGGGAGGGGGGCAGCGAGCCAGGGGGGCGGGGGGAGGGGCGGAAGGCCGCAAGCGTGTGCCAAAAGGGGAGGCGCCCGAGCATACGGGGGATGCCGGAACCCCGCGAGACCAGACCAAAACATGGGAAAACCCAGAAAAAACGAGGAAGTGGGGGCAGCCAGGGGGGGGGGACAGAAGGGGGGAGGAGAAGACTGGAGACGGGCAGGGAGAAAGGACGCAGGGGCGGGCAGGCCGAGCGGCTAAACCAAATAAAACATCGGCAGTTGTGATCGGAGAAATGAAAAACAACAAGCCTTACTCTACACTGCTCAAAAAACTCGCGTTGGAATCATCAGTGGCAAATCCTGTAAATATGAAAACGTACTTACAGGCTGTGAGTCAGTATTATTTGTCAGAACACCGGCATTGTAAGCTACTCTCCCAGAAAAGAGTACTCATCCTCCATAAAATGTGTTGCACATACATGAATATATGGGTTGAACTGTTCTAGAACAGTGTTTTAAATACCACTTAACCACTGATTTCTAGATGTGTCCTCCTTTGGAAGGACAATCAAAGTAGTTTTGCTTTCACAACAAACACAGCGGTCTCCACGACATGGCGGCGCGTGGCCCGGGCGGCACAACAATTCTTCTATTCTACAGGGAGAATCAAAGTTACTCCTCGTATCTTTGGGCGTGGAACATTTGGCTGGTGTTATGGCAGAGCTCTTAACCACATCGTGACGTAGAATATGTTGGAGTGGGGTCTTTTTAAACTAGTCATTTTTAGGGGGGACTGGGACAGTCTTACCGTTTTATAAAAATATCGCTTTTATGTTAGCGACTTTAGTCTTTGCACGTATCTATTCACAACAGCTGTGTAACCCTCCAAAGAGAAACGTAGCAACTGAAATCGCATCATATGACCCCTTTAACTCATGAAGCTAGGGGGACGAAACATCTGCCATTACTTTGGTGGAAATGCACCAAAATGAACATTCACAAGATGCAGAACATCATACAAAAAAAAAGTATAAAATCACTTCAAAGCAAAGGACAAAATGACACTGGAATGTTACAGTAGAAATTGGAATGGTGAGACAATTCTTCAGACGAGGCCAGGCTCAGCTTTACGTGTAAAGTCAAGTTGCTTCAGTTATTAGTGTGGTCCGAGCTAACCCCACGGAGGCATTATATATATATATATATATATACACACACACACCAGAGCACATTACTAGTGGACTCTATCTACAGTAACGTGTATTAACAGGACAGCAGATCTAAAGACTGGACACACTACTGGGGTGTAGGAGGCCTGTTTTTCTTTTCCTGCCAGTCTTTCTCTCTCAGACTCAGTTCCGTCTCTGTGAAAGCTGCAGGTCCCCAGTTTGTGATTTTCTGAGGGTACTTGGGACCTGAAAAGACAAAACATACAAGATGAATAAGGTATGGATATTAATTCATTCAGCAGACACTTTTATCCAAACATAATCACGAAATTAGAATAATATGAGCATAAGAAATGAATCATTAATTCAGTCAACTGCATTTTTAATGCTGCTGGATGTTCATTCAATAGTAATAATAATAATAATTTGTTGTTATTTTTTATTTAAAAAATGATTTTTGCAGAATGATCATTGCAGAATGATTTTTCAGATTTGGTGTAAATGGGTTCATAGAGATGCATTGTTTCATTTTATTAGATTTTATTATGAATTATGTAAATAAAGCATAATCTATAAATGGCAGTCATTTGTGAAAAGATTAGATGCTGGTAAATAAATGTGCTTACAAAAATAAACTTTTTGTAGGCATTTCTTAAAAATACTGAAAGGTCGGAGAGGAGTGGATCACCTGTCTTGAATTAGCCGATATGAGTACCTTCATGCTTAGGCCCCTTGTTCCTCCAGCTCTATGTGTTATTAGCAGTCTCGTGCTAGGGTCTATCTTGTCTTGGCATCAGCCAAAGACGCCTGGATCACAAACCAGCCAGCTCACCATCAGAGGTAGCGATATATAAGACTGCGCACATTGCTCTATTCAGCCACTAGATGGCAATCTATACCAAGCAACAAAGATCTCAACTATACTCCAGCTGTTATTCTAGCGTCTTACCTCATATTGCTCCAGTGCACCCCATCTGTCAGCCTCCAGCTGCTGCAGCTGCTGCATGGCAGACTGCAAAGCGCTCTCCTTCGCCAGCCGCTCTCGTTCCAGCTCCTGTTTCTCCGCCTGTGTCTGGGAAATGGTCTGCTGTTGATACAGGTGTATCTGCTCCAGCTCTGCACGCTTGGATACCTCCTCCTCCAGCAGCCTGCAGCAGACACAGATGCACATGCTCACATTTAAAAAACATTGTCAAATGATATGACATTTTCTTTTTTACAAGCTTTTTAGATCTTTATTAGACAGGCAGTAGAGAGACAGACAGAAAAGTAGCAGAAGGAAATGTCGCAAGCTCTTGTGTTACAGTAGGTGCCTCAAAAAAATCCTAAATTGTCTGTGTGGATGAGCTAGTAGCACAAGTACCAAGGTTATGCAATGTGAAATAAATTTAAGATACTTTTTACCTTGTATAAATTCACAGGGGACCTAAAATAAACTGTATAAAGCGAATACATCTACATAAAAATGTGTGTGTGTGTGTATGTATTTAATTATTGTATTTTTTTAAACCGTGGCTGAATGGCATTTGCGAGCCAATAGAAGCCATATAAAGTGGAATTTACATGCTGGTAATAGAGCTGATTGTGCCATTTTGTGTGAGTTTGGGTAAAGTGATGAGCTGGCGATGGGTCAGCACAAGTACAGGAAGAGAGCTGGGTTTCGTGGGGTGAGACAGGGAATAGGAACTGCAGACTTGAGCAGACATCTTAGACATCCTCATGTGTTTGTGACGCTACTCGAATTTCCCACCTTACAAGGAAATGGACAGCCTTTTGTCGGTTGCCACGTTCCAGGTGTCACATGACCTTACTTGGAAAGTTTTGTTGTGCCGTAACTGTATGGGTCATGATCATTACAGACAGCATGACCTTGTTAACACATTCAGTTTAATAATTCACGTGCATTTAAAGGCTTTTTAATGGCTGAATATTAGCATAATTGGAGCAGAAAGGAGTGCAGCGTTCCATAGTCCATATAAGCATGGAGCTGCGATTCTCCGCATACCCAGCCATCGGAGAGAGTATTTCATCAGGCTGTATAATAACACATGATATAATGTTGAATCCCTTGTCATTTGAGATGTAACATAAAGCTTAATAAAGTGTTGGGAATAATTAC
>JADLZN010009433.1:0-248129 GCA_018155175.1 Sinocyclocheilus anophthalmus | reverse complement strand
CCTCAAGTGGGAGTTCTGAGATACTGGGGCATTTTCATGGCCCTTTGTTTGAAAGCATGGTATTTGCATATGAAACTTGGATAAAAATTATTAAAGGCTCTTAGAACACTAATATGTTGCGTATGTGTAAACATACAATATACACTCTCATTTAGATCATCAAAATACGAATTCATAGATACCAAACATGGTAGGATTACATATAGGCAAGATGACAGAAATGGGTTCCCTCACAGCATACATAAAATAGTCTACAATGCAACAGACAATATGCAAGACAGCAATAATATACACAATGACCTTAAGGATCATGTGTGTTCATTCAAAGAAAGGTTTTCCTATTAATTAATTAGCAAAGACAAGTCCTTCCCTTGTGGATTTTCCTCATGGACAAGGAAGCGATTTTCTTCACCTAAATTCCAGGAGGTCGTAAAGGTATCGGGTGTAAAGTTCCTTTTGATTTTGGGGGGAAATGTGCTTAAACACAAAAATCGGTGTGTGTGTGTGTGTGTGTATAGTGTGGTGTGTGTGTGTGTATAGTGTAGTGTTGTGGTTTGTGTTTGTTTGTGTTTGTGTGTGTGTGTATGTGTTTGTGTGTGTGTGTGTGTGTGTGTGGTTTGTGTGTGTGTGTGGTGTGTGTGTGTTGAGACTGTGCATCTTCTTCCATGCTCAGAGGGGTTGCTATCATGTCTAATTCTAGTATAGTAGGCTAATTAAATTATACATGCTTTTATATTAAAATATACATGCATTGAATACTTGTAGAAGTGTACTTTTGATTTTGAGGGGGAAATGTAATTAAAACAGCCTCTCAAATACACCGAAAAATACATTGGCATAGAAACAGTTTTCACCTACTCGAATTGTCTGTCAATTTCACTAAAACCAGAACACATCGAAGTAAGCGACGTCGACAAACTCAAAGTATTTCTTGTAAAACTAATCTCAAGAAAATACTTTTACATGGCTTTTAGTAGCCCATTTATTGATATTGCTCTCTACAATACTACTGATGTATAAAAAGCAGCTTTCAGTAATAACTAACTGTTACTGATGCAAATTTAATCATTACAGTTTGTGCAGATGACAATAGTGTCATTATTCAGCTCAAACAAGTTCAAGTGTTTGTGTTCTCATCATCTGATAGTGTCAGTACAGTTAAATACAATAGCATTTTCTAAATATTGACAAGTCTTTTTAAGCACTTAGCTTTTTAGCCATATACATTTATATCAATTGTAGCCTAAAAAGTCTATAATATGTCAGCTGTGCATCTTGATGTTGTCGGGGTCTTTTATGCCTTGGGACATTATTGAAAGGAAAAACATGTAATTTTGATATTAAAGACTGATTTCAACGTGTACGTTTTTACTAATTTCACAAATTTCTGAAACGTGAGGCTATATGTAGGCCGACATCTTGATATATTTATTAGATTCATCTTGGCTACAATAAATGTTTGTTTAGAAATTAAATCACAAGAACGCTTATTAATACAAATGGCACTTGTACAGAGATTTTACTGACAAAATAATGAACCATGTTTACAAGCGTTTGATTTAGCTTGAATAGTTGTTTTTTTCATGTTTAAGTCAAACTTTATCTTAATATTAAATCTCTGACTGAGGCCAGACTGTTTTGCTGTTTTGCATGCTGAATACTTCTGGTTTTGGAGCCCCTGCTGTTTTGAGAGACCAACAAGAACAGCAGGTTTGTGAAGAAATGTCCGTTGACAATTCGTTAACATGTTGTTACAGCAGTGGAAGTGAAACTATGTTAAACATGATGAACTATAGAACGTATAGAAAAGGATCTATGTATGTAAGATGTATTTATTAAATGCCCAGATAAAAATTCCCTTTACTGTCTATTTTTTCTTTCAGTTTAGGAAATGTTTCATTTATTTAATGACATATACTACAATAAGCAGACACGTGTGGCCTAAAATACCAGGCTTAAGTTGATCCGCAGTTGAGTGATTATTATTCTGTCACATGTAGAGTGTGTTTGGGACAGATTGTGCAGCATTAATAAAGTGCTCTTACACCCCCTAATGGACTCGTTTTGTTGTACTTTCTCATATTGAAGCAGATATTTGTACTTTTGGGGGGGGGGTATGTAAAGAATATGTATCTCTTTTGGTTTGGACACTGGGGGGGTTGAAGTGTGAACTGTTTTAATGGAGTCCAGGGTCATGCTCCCTCCAAAGGTTTATTTATTTGTTTGTTTGCTTATATACTTATTTTTGTGAAATGGTCTTTTGTGCTATCGTCTATGCAAAGTTGGTGCAATAAAGTAACATCATAGTTAACAATTACTTTACATAGGATATAATGTATATAGCCTCAGCATATCTGCTGCTGACTCCTTAATTGTGGTTCCATTTAATTAGTTTTATATAAGCGTTGTTACTTGTTACATCAATATATGTTCCTTTGCCTGAAATATGGTATACACTTTAAAAATAGATAAAATAAATAACCTGATGTAGTACTAAAATACCTAAAACTGAAATTAAAATGAATGAAAGCTATATAGACATACTTAAAATAAATAAATAAATAAAAAAACAACACCACCAAATTATTTAAAAATAACACTGTAAAATAAATGAGAGCATTCCAATGATGGTAAAATAACACTGCATTTGTCACACATGATCGTTTATTACTTTTATTCGTTTATTTGAAGTGACTGAAGGGAATTCAACGCGCTTTGCATTGTGGGTAAAGGCAAATCCAAGATGGCGGCGAGCAGGCGACTGCACAAGGTAAATATTCCGACAAATCTACTTTTATGCATACTAAGTATATATTTTACTCGCTTTACCTCAGTGAACAGGAATAATGTAAACTTGAATCACGGTTGGGCGGAAAGCTGAAACTTTAGAGCACTCTGGTGTGAAATATGTGGCGAGGATGATGAGGAAGAAGCTAACGATCTTAGCCGTAGTTCGAATTTACACTTATAATGGAAATATAAATAAAGATAAAGCTCATATATGATAATCAGTGTTCTGGGTGAGTCTAATTTAGGGTGTGCTTCAGAATAAACTGTTGCACGTCTGTTAAAGAGTGTTGTCGTTGACGGATGATGAGAGTGGATAAGACAGAAACTACCTTATCTGTAAGTTTATCAAGTAAGATCAAACCAAACATAGTGATCCAATTGAAATATAATGAATACTAACTACTTGAATACAACAGATGAAGTTTTCTGAAGTGTTCTTAGTGTGTAATTTATGATGCTATGAGAAAGAGAAACAGGAAGTATGTTTGTTTTCTTCCTTGAAATCATTTGTAATTGACCAAATCTTTTTAAGATTAATGGTATTTTTTTTTATAAATATGTGCATTCTTTTAGTTTTGAATGATTACATTCATATTTCAAACTCTTGGGCTTCGCAGCCTGTTAAATGTTCAAGGCATAAAAATAACAGTATATTCAGTATTTTGCGTGAATTTGTGCCATTTTAACAGATTTCAATACAAATGGCTTGAGTTACAATGTAGGTTTAACTATAGTTTTTTTAACTGTAGATGAGGATTGTTCACATGACCACAATGAAACCGAAAGTATTTTGTTCTCACTTTGTGGTTTCTCAAATCTCTCAACAATTCGTGAAGTATCAGGTTTCTTTGTACCTTCATATACTGTGTTTAACAGGAACTTGATGAAATTCGCAAGTCTGGAATGAAAAATTTCCGCAGCATTCAGGTGGATGAGTCAAACATTCTGACCTGGCAAGGACTCATTGTTCCTGTAAGTTTTTATTGAATGCCAATGTGTGTTTTTTTTTGCATGAATTGCATGCATAAATACTGTATATCACCATCATCTCTCAATTTGAACCATTTCGAATGCGCTCCGCTTTCTTTTTCAGGACAACCCTCCATACGAAAAAGGTGCGTTCCGGATTGAGATCACATTCCCTGCAGAATACCCCTTTAAACCTCCCAAGATCACATTTAAAACCAAGATCTACCACCCGAACATTGATGAGAAGGGTCAAGTGTGTCTGCCGGTCATAAGTGCTGAGAACTGGAAACCTGCAACCAAAACTGACCAAGGTATGGCACATCTCTAAGCCATTTTATCCGCCTCACACCCATAATATCTGCATTAAATATGTTCCCCCCTCCCCCCCCTCTTTCACCAGTAATTCAGTCTCTCATCGCCCTCGTCAACGACCCCCAACCAGAACACCCACTGAGGGCCGACCTGGCGGAGGAATATTCAAAAGACCGTAAAAAATTCTTTAAGAACGCAGATGAGTTTACAAAGAAACATAGCGAGAAGCGGCCAGTGGACTGATATCGCATGAGTGCGTTTTCCCTTGTTTCTCCTTTGCCCACTCTTCCAAAACCGTTTCCCCCAATCCGAGTCCCCGCCAGTCCACCCTCACTCTCGGTCCCCCGCGGAGCATCCCAGCCACATTTCACCTTCGACAGAAGGACCCGTGACTTCTCAGCCTCTGGGTTGGTCGAAGCGTGTCAAAATTGTGATGAGGGGAGCGTGCGAATGAGAACTCGATAAAAGTGGTGAGATTTGGGGGTGGGGAGGGACGGGGGCGAAAAGGTTGTTCCTTTTAATTTGTTCTTAAATTGCACAGAGATGTGTTCAGGTCATGTAATCTGCTGCGTGATGAATCTTGACTGTTTTCATAGCAGAATACTATGGTGAACCAGAGTATAATGTTAAGTCGTTTCACATTTATGACATTGAAGAAATCCAATCCAATAGTTTGTTGAATGAAAACACGTAATACGTCAAAGGTGTGTGGCAAATGTTTCTTTTATATTTCTCTCTCATCTCTGTCATTTTTTTGCTTAGGTTGCACTGTTTTCTGTGGAACAAGGTTTCATGTTCTTCATAATCTCCGTTTGTAACTCACTGAATCACAAACTAGTCACTGTCATCAATATAATGTTTATGATGTCATATAAAGGAAAGCAAAACTTGACTTGACTTTGTGTCTGACTGAACATCATGTATCTTAAGACCTTTCTGGGACACACAAACATTTCTTTAAGATTAAGGAACGATATTCTCTATTAACTAAGTTTTCCCTAAAAAACAAATTTCCTGTTTTATTAATAGTAAAGTGGTAGTTGCGGTAGTTAAGTATTGGGTTGGGATAGGGAATCTAGAATATAATCATGCGTTAATATGTGCTTTATAAGTACTAATAAACAGACAATATTCTAGTTATATGCATGCTAATAAGCAACTAGTGAATAGTGGTCCCTAATCTAAAGTGTTTGCCAAATTGCCTAAACTAACCTTCCCTTTTACAGGCATGTGAGATAGGAATAGTATAAGTATAGTATAGTCGTATAGGAATAGTAATATCTCTTTTCACTAGTTGATTCCTGGATTTGGCAGAAATTTGTAGTTTACACAAGTATACTAGTGATACAATCACTGTACTAAATTGCAGTTGTCAAGGTTTAAGGAAGCATTTTTTTTCTTAGATTGAGGGGTTATGCAATTAATGTTAAAATAGCTGTAAAGTTTTGTTAGTTCTAGACCAGGGGTAGGCAAGTTCGGTCCTAGAGAGCCGCAGTCCTGTAGAGTTCAGCTCCAACCCTGAAAACAAACTCACCTGCCGACAGCCTTATTAATCCTGAAGACATTGATTAGCTTTGTTCAGGTGTGTTTGATTAGGGATGAAGCAAAACTCTGCAGGGCTGCGGCTCTCCAGGACCGACTCGCCTATCCCTGTTCTAGACAAAAACCTGTTTAGTCCTATTATGCAAAATCCAAAACACCTTGAACATCTAACGATGAAGCACTTCTTCATCATGGCCATTTGGGGGCGTCTTGATGCTTCTGATCCAGGAAAACGTGAAATGAACCGCCAAACCACTATGAAGAAGATCTGAATCTGATTACAATACTGGATTAAAGACTTTCAAGGTAAATGGGTCGATTTATGCAATTCTATTTAAATATATTTTCTTATAGACTACAGGATTGCTCAGTGCAGATTTGGGGGTGGGGAGCTCAGTGCTCAGAAATGAGTTTAGTTGATTACAACAAGCTACCATAGCTGCCACCAAAATACACAAGTACTTGTACGGTTATTGCCGATCAACGACAGATACTGTGGTCATTTGTTATTAGCTACCACTTTAATCAAAATATAAATCAAACTAAATTAATTTCTAATTCTAAGTAAATTCTCAGTTATGGTAGTCATACCTACAGCTTTATACACACTTGGTAAGTTTGTAAAAGTTACAGTATTCTATCAATTATTTTTTCAGGACGAGAGTATATAATATGCAGATTAGACCATTTAACCTATAATTGACTGATTTTCTTATATTGACAAGTGTTTTTATATTTCAACGTTCTTCTGTCCATATAAACGTAGTGGTGGTTCCAAGGTACAGTGATGTTATCAGACGGTAAATTGTTTTATTACCATCATTATTGGCTACATTTGGGTTTTGGTTGCATGTAGACCCTCTAAAAATAGCCTTTGTGTTTTTTCAGTGGCTTTTACAGCCAGCACGCTGAACCCATTTTGTAGAAGCACACACATATTCACCCCTACCCCCATCCCGCTTCTCTCTTAAGTATAGAACCAAGATTAGCATTATTAGATACGGCACTAAGCAGCTCTAAATGGAGAAATTAGCCCCACTGGATTAGTCTGTCTAACGATGGGAGGCCAGTGTCTGGCGTTAAATTAATTACAGTTTAAACCATTGTGTAAAGAAGATTGGACCTTTCTGCATTTTACAATTGATGAAAGACTGTTCAGACAAACACTGTGCTTACATAGTGTATAAAGATTTTTTTTTTACTCCGTCAACTCCTCAGATGATCAAATATACTGAGTAGGTGACATTGAAACAGTCGTCATCAAGAAATCTGGGAGAGAGAAAAAAGTCTTGGTTTGACTTAGTGTAGTGCTTGGGCCATGTGTCCGGCCACTGGGTTCCTAGAACCTTGTAATGATAAACCCATTACTGTCTGTGATGGCAGAGCAACTGTGTTGACATTGTTAGTGGCATCCTGCTGCTAAATACTTTAGAGTATAAAGCTTCTGGCAGCAACATAAGATGTCTACACTGTAACTGCAAGCAAGCAACGTTACAAAACTAGAACATTGCTGTTATAACAAAAGTAGCTCTTTACATTGCTACCAAGCATTTTTGTTTATTGCAATAGCAGCGTTCTATCAGTTGCTCACTGTGTGCACATGATGTTAGTGGTTGCAAAGAAATAAGAAAGCATTTGTAGTTTTAGGGTTCATTTTATTGAGCTTTCTATACATATAAGGTTTTGGGATTAGTGGAAGGAGTGTCCATGTTTCTCTTGCTGGGTCCATCCTTCATTAAAAGAGCATTGCTCACTTCCTAAAATGTTGGATGGGGGCGGGGATCTTGATATCCTGGCCCTTTTCCAGCCTCTTCTCACACTCGATCAGATAATTGACACCATCAACGACTAGCTGTACCAGTTCCACCTTGTAAAGAAAAGCAGAGTCATGCCAGAGTTTGATAAACTTATGCATGTAAAACTCCATGCAAGTTTACCCATTTGATTTTGAATGACCTACCTCGGATTTGCCCAGGCGGTCAAGGTTTGAGATGTCGAAGGTATCGCCCACTGCAGCTGTGTCCACACCTCCAGTGCCACGCTTCTGCAGCCGCAAGTTATCCAGGATCTTGCCAAAGCGAGGGTCCTACAGGCAATTGTTTGAATTAGACAGATTTCAACATTAGATACAGCTTTCTTCCGAAAGCTTTCACTATAAGATAAAGGTAATTATTGTTACCTTGCTGAGCTTTGGCAAGCGGACATGTACTCCAGCCCTGAGGCCGGTGCCCAGGTTGGATGGGCAGGTCAGGATGTAGCCAAGATGTTCATTCCACATAAACTCCCAGCCTCTCTCCTGAATCAAGTGTTCTACCTGTCCAACAGAGAGGCAGCCAACAGATGGAAGACATTAACCTTATAGGACAACTCTAGGTAAGTTGGCTAATTGTTAAAAGTATGAAGGACGTGTGGTTTTACCTGTTTGAGTCCTCTGCAGAACCTCTCAAACACCCTTTTCATGTTGCCACCCTTCTCCATGGAAATGACACGGGTGTGGTCTTCCTCATTGATCCATATTAAGAAGGTCTTCTCGTTGTTATGCCTTGCAAATAATGGGATGTTTAAAAGACAAAAAGGGGCTCTGTACTGTCGTCATGCCAGCAAGTCCTGCTTGTTTTATGAATCAATAGTATCTTGCAGTAGTATCATCTTGCAGTAGTATCATGCCTTCAATGTAACATTAAAGCTACATATGAAAGTTTTATCTGAATGCAGTTCTTTGCTTGCAGGCAAATGTGAGAATATTTATATTGTTTTTATGTGACATATCTTGTTAGTTACATAAATGGTGATCAAATCGTGCCAAGAACTTCCTAAAGCCATACCAGATGCCTCTTGCATCTGGCCAGTCACGGGCCATAAAGGCACAAGTCAACAAGGGGGAAACAGGTTTGTCAAACAGGAAGTGGTCCTACAGAAGGATGAAAGGAAGACAAAGGTAGGTGGAACTGGAGGAGGATCACAGAATTAGAGGAAGACCAGACACTTGGAACACTTCTTGAGTCAAATGCAACCTAGAAAAAAAAACTTGGAAGATGGGAAGAAGGGTCTAGAACTAAAGAGACTGTTGGGGTTGTAATGTCATGGCTTGTTTTCTCTCCGTCTAGCCTTACCAGATCCCACGAGCATCTGGCCAGTCCCTGGCCATCCCAGATGCAGTGAGCAGAGGAGACACAGGCTTGTCAAAGAGAAAATGCTCCTAAGCCATGCCAGCATGAAAGGAAGAGTTCAGCAACATGATGTGTGGAAGCAGCTCAGTTAAACCCAATCACATTATCAACCAGGCACTAAAGTATCCCATGACTGAAAGAACTTTATGGAAGCAACTCACGTCGATAAGTCTTTGCTGCTCTTGTTCAGTCATTTCAGTCAGGCTGTAGTAACGACCAGAGAGGTCTCCCTTCAGGCCAGCCAAGGCCTGGACCGTGACCCTTTCGACTTCACGTCGCTCAGAGCGGCTGCAGGCAGGGGGAAGGCTGAGGCCACGGATACTGCGGCCTGTGCGTACACGGGAGGACAGGACGTACTTTTCATCGAACATGCCTGAATGGATCTGGAAGATAAAGAACAACCAAGAAATGTTGGTAGAAAATAGAATTAAATGGGAATCTGAGAAACGCATTTTGCATGAAGAAATAAAAACAGGCATTTACCTTGGCTGCATCCAGGTCAGTGGGATGCTTCATGGTCCTTGGGTCATAGCCATTGTGCCTGTCCTTGATTACTGGATCAAAGATTTCAGCAAACACCTACAATGTCATTTGGCAAAGAAGTCAATGGTGTTGTCTCTAGATTAGTTTGCACAACATTAACTTGAAAAGAGAGGAGAGGCAAAGCCAGAACTTGCTGAAAAGTCCAGCTTATACAATAATAGATTAGATTTGGCCAAGCTGGTTTATGTTGTTTAGTGGTGGTTTAGTTAGCAGACCAACCTAGTTGTACCCTTAACTTGGTCTTTCTGGTGAAGCTGGATGATCAAGGAAGTCTTGCTGGTTAAGCTGGTTAAGAAGCCAGCATCCCGAACACAACATATACCATTGACCAGCTGGTCTTTTCATCAAGGATTAAACAAAACTACCTTAGGAAAAGAAGTTGGATATTATGTCATATTAAAAAAGCATGTAGGTAGTTTGAATGTATGGCTGTACCTCATAGCTCTCCTCATCACCAGCAACCATCCCAACTGTCTTGATGAAGGGATGACCAGGGTTGTCCACACCAGTCTGAATGCACTGGTCAAGAGTCCAGTTGTTTGGGGTGATCTTGTCCCTCAGTTTTGCATAGATGGCCGGGGTTAGAGCCCCGGCCATGCAGTTGTTGTGTTTGCGAAGGTCAGGGAAGTCAGCACTGTTGAGGAACATAAAGTCACATCTTTAGTCATGTTCTGTCATTGGGTTAGACCTAGAGTTTGTGGAAGTGATGACTGAGAGGAAAATGACGTCCAAATTGTTGGCTATCATGCCCCATGGCTTTCTTGTAGGAATGAAGACTGTGTTCAGCAGTAGAGTGATGCAACAGGGAACACTACAGAAGGTCATTTCTATCTACTGCTATAAGACTGTACAACTCATCCACCATGTGCAGAGTTGTCATTGGCACTGGCTCGAATGGTGAACCTGTTGGAGATTCCGTCAAATCACAAGACTACACTAGTGAGGACTTTGTAGTGTACTACTACCCGAAAGTCTATCCAGGATTAAGTCATTTAGAGGATCTCAAAGCTTGAGGGAGGTATTTGGGGCAGATGAACTTCTTGTGAAAAGGACCTAAATCCAAAATCTATAGGACTGTAACAGGAGACTGACTGATCATTTCTCGGTTGAAGGTTTAGTGTGAATTTAGGTGTAGGATGTTGGTTTTGGATCACCCTAAAAGAGTAACTCTCTTCATATTTGGCTCCTTCAAGGAACTTAAATCTTGGACTGCTGATCTGATTTGATCTTTGGCGTCGTGACATGCGGGACGGGACATAAGCTACTTAAGTGTCATGTTCCCGCCCATTTACCTTTCACTCAGTTAACGTGTGATACTTCATCACACAGTACATCATGACCTCTACGTCTGATCATATTTTTTACATTACAGAATAGGTGCAAGTAAGCTGATGGAATAGAAAGTAACTCAACCTTCTTCTTAGATTCTCATGCATTTTATTCTGACATGATTGCTAAATATGCAATGTGTTAAGTGACAAATAGTAATCAATAAAGCAAGTCTAGATATTTATTAAATAATGACTAGCTGTATTTCATGCAATATTATCAATGGGATGTAATTGTACTCACGCCTCCAGTGCTTACCTGGGAGGGTAAAGTTTCCTCCTCTGATCTGCAGAGACGGCAGCATTATCGCTCATTAAGTAACCAGTTGCCACAGCACCAGCCCCAAGGCTCGCCATGAGCAAGCCAGTGGTACGGCTCGACATCACCTTGGCGAATGAGCTTGCCATCTTCACACCGTTTCTTGTCAAAAAGTTCTGACGGGATCAGCACTGGTAGAACAAGGTGGCAAGTTTTTCACAATGATCATAGCAGTAAATACTTCTTTTTAAGACTATAGCTATCAAACTAAACTTTGTATTAGTTGATGGTGCCCTAAGCTGACAAGTATCACCTGATTTAAGATGGCAGCTTACTTGTTTTTAACTGGTTACCTTCTTAAGAGACTGGTTGATTAACTCTGATACTTTCTTTTACTAATTTTCCTTCACCAGTTTCTAAAGAACAGTTAAGGAGGAACCTTTATAATGTTTCTGAGAACTGTTCTAAATATAAGGCATAGTTTAAACAAAACAATATATTGTAATATTTTGTCAAAGAAACCAAACAAAGGAACACTTAAAATATATTTCAAATACACCTCTACAATTTGGAACCCCAAAATTTGGTCAATCAATAATGGTTTCTCCACAGCAGATTCTTAAACTTTAACGTTTGGTGACATCCTTGACAAAGTCCTTTTGACACTGCAACTGGAACTCTAAAAGTGAAAGTGTTATTAATAGACTAGCAGACTACATGAAGGGTTTGGAACGGAGCACCAACTGGCACCAGTCTACCCTGAGGCCTCGTGCTCAAGCCGTGACATTCTGAACCGGTCACACAAGCGTATACAAGACCCAACCAGAATCTGGCCGTTTGAACTCAGATCTACATTATACACCAAAACCATGAACACTCTGTGATACGTCTAAGCAGGTCAGCACTTGACCGAGGTTTAAGGTCTATCTCTCTGAGTTGTGGGGGATTACTAGGCTTTTAACTCAAGGATTAGTCCAGAATGTTAGGAGAATAGCACTAAATAAGATACTGTTTAATGTCCATAAAGATGGCACAGTGATTCCAACAAATGCTTACTACTGAAATAGTAACCTATATAGGTATCTGCAATCTGTTTACAGTCATTCAGTACAACTTAAGTATATCAAATGAGTAAAATAATTAAAAGTTGTACCAAATATACACTACACTGCACTTTAAGTAAATATCCAAGCAAATAAAACAGCTGATTGTTGGCTTACCACTTTGCATCCAGCATTTTCAATATTTACAATTTAATGGAAAGCGATGAAGGATTTCTTAGCAGTTATGGGAATTCCTAATTCTCAAACTTAGCTTAAGTTTTTTTTGTGAGTAAGTAGTATAAGGGAAGAGAGTTTTACCTGTAGAGTCTCCTCTGTTACAGTAGGCTGTGTTAGGAAGCACACAGTCTGTGAGGGAGGCTGGCGCTCCTCCCAGGATATGGGATTAGAAGTGGACCTGATGGCCAATCCTCTTCCACGTAAGTGCCAGGTCATAACCCATGTCTGTCGTCCGGCTTGTCCTTGAGACTTGCTGCCATAGTCCAACATTTTGCATGTAACCACTACCAGCTCTTTAAAGGAGACATATTATGCCCCTTTTTGTAATATAAGTCTCAGGTGTCCCCAGTGACAGCAGCGAAATATACAGTTACTTGTAGCTGTCTACGATGTTAAAGGTGTCATATGATGTTGCTAAAAAGAACATTATTTTGTGTATTTGGTGTACAGAAAGGTGTTTATGCAGTTTTAATGTTCAAAAAACACATTTTCACATACTGTACATTATTGTTTCTCCTCTATGCACCGCCTTTCTGAAACGCGTAAATTTTTACAACGCTCATCGTCTGAAAAGCGAGGTGTGCTCTGATTGGCCAGCTATCCAGTGTGTTGTGATTGGCCGAATACCTCAAGCGTGTGGCAGAAATGTTACCCTCCTTAACATACTGTGATGCCCTGTCCGGCCAGAGCGGACGATACAAAAACATTAAAACCCATTATAAAGTAGGCTTTTGTTGCATCCAGTGGGGACATACTTACGGATTATAATGACTTATACTGTCTTTTTTAAACGCGTTGCTATTGGACACGTCGCGTAAACATAAACCAATGTCTGCATTTGTGATCAAGAAATGACAAACACCAAGTGCTACTCTACACTGCCCAAAAAACTCGCGTTTGATATTCAGTGGCAAATTCTTTAAATATGAAAACGTACTTACAGGCTGTGAGTCAGAACAGCCGGCATTGTAGTCTACTCTACCAGGATCAGGAAAACCTTCCTCCTACTGCGCTGCACACATCTGAATATTTGGGTTGAACTGTTCTTGAACAGTGTTGTAAATCCTCTTTTGGAAGGCCAAAGTATTTTCGCTTTCGCAACGAAACACAGCGCCTTCACGACATGTCGGCGTGCAATACTACAGCGAGAATAAAAGTTGTTACGTCTTTCTTTGCGTGAACATTTGGGTGGTGTTATGCAAATCTTCTCAGATAGTGACGTAGACATGTGGGGGGTGTTTAAACGAGGCGTTTTAGGAGGGCGTGGACCAGTCTTATAAAGAATATCTCTTTGGGTTTGAGACTTTAGTCTTTGCAACTTTAGGGATCTTATCTATGCACAATCAGCTTGTAACACTCCAAAGAGAAAGGAAAACTTGAAATCGCATCATATGACCCCTTTAATATGACCCAAACAATTAAATAAAAACAGAAAATTACTGCTCTTGAATAATTTCTGTAGCTCTAATTAGAAGACATTTCTTACATGAATGCTGCTTTTAAATGCTCTTGTGTGAAGATAAACACGATGGATTGTGTGCGGCTCACTCAGGGTGGGGTCTCTGCTAATACGGCAGTGTCTGTCCGCAGTTGTGGGCGGGGCGTGTAAAATGTGACATCACATTTTATGGATTCTGCGAACGACGTCTAGAATAGACAAGTGGACATCTAGAATACTTCTTTAAATCACAATAATTATCCTATTATCAAGTAACTTGCACAGACAGGCAGCAAGCTAGCTAGCCAGAATGATAAAAACATATGTTGATTATACAAATGATCTTTTGAATGCATAATGGAAAACAAACCATACAGAAGATAAGACCAATTTTATTTCAAAAGTTACAGCTACATCATGGACAAATGTACAGAACATTTATGTCATTGAAAAAGATGTGAAATCAATTATGGAAAAAAGACCCTTCTTTAGAAGGTGTGCATGAGTCAACAGCATTATTGAAATAAAAAACAACAATGCAGGGCTGCCTAAGTTTACAACATCAATATGTTTTCCAGGTAAAAGTTCAAATAAATTAATATCCAATTAAATAAACAGAACACTGTGCTGAATCTATGTTTCAATTAAACAACAACTATTTCTCTTTGTACAAAAACAGACTTAAATGCCCACTTAAACATTTGTGTAAAATTGAATTACTGTCACGTTACAGCTGGGTGGAGTAAACTTTATGAAAACAACCAAAAACTGTAAACTAGTGAATGATTCCCTGCTCATATCAAAATCAACAATAAACCACTTTTTCTGCATCAGCCAAAAAGTATATTTTCTGCACATAACGTAGTATATAGTATATAGTGTATACAGGTGCATCTCAATAAATAAAAATGTCGTGGAAAAGTTCATTTATCTAAGTAATTCAACTCAAATTGTGAAACTAGGGTATTAAATAATTTGTTTATTTGGTTCTTTTAATTTTGATGATTTTGTCTCACATTTAACAACAACCCACCAATTCACTATCTCAACAAATTGGAATACTTAAGACCAATAAAAAAAAAAAAACATTTTTAGTGAAATGTTGGCCTTCTGGAAAGTATGTTCATTACTGTACATGTACTCAATACTTGGTAGGGCCTCCTTTTGCTTTAATTACTGCATCAATTCGGCGTGGCATGGAGGTAATCAGTTTGTGGCACTGATGGGTGGTATGGAAGCCCAGGTTTGACAGTGGCCTTCAGCTCATCTGAATTTTTTGGTCTCTTGTTTCTCATTTTACCCCATAGATTACCCCATAGACTCTCTATGAGGTTCAGGTCTGGTGAGTTTGCTGGCCAGTCAAGTACACCAACACTATGGTCATTTAACCAAACTTTTGGTGCTTTTGGCAGTGTGAGCAAGTGCCAAATCCTGCTGGAAAATTAAATGAGCATCTTCAAAAAGCTGGTCAGCAGCAGGAAGCATGAAGTTATCCAAAATTTCTTGGTAAACGGGTGCAGTGAAGTTGGTTTTCAAAAAACAAAATGGACCAACACCAGCAAATGACATAGCACCCCAAATCATCACAGACTGTGGAAAATAAACACTGGACTTCAAGCAACTTTGGTTATGAGCTTCTCCACCCTTCCTCCAGACTCTAGGAACTTGGTTTCCAAATGAAATACAAAACTTGCTCTAATCTGAAAAGAAGAATTTGGACCACTGGGTAACAGTCCAGTTATTCTTCTCCTTAGCCCAGGTAAGACAACTCTGACACTGTCTGTGGTTCAGGAGTGGCTTAACAAGAGGAAAACGACAACTGTAGCCAAATACCTTGACACATCTGTGTGTGGTGGCTATTGATGCCTTGACCCCAGCCTCAGTCCATTCCTTGTGAAGTTCACTCAAATTCTTGAACAGATTTTGCTTGACAATCCTCATAAGACCGGTTCTCTCGGTTGTGCATCTTTTTCTTCCACACCTTTCCTTCCACTCAACTTTCTGTTAAAATGCTTGAATACAGCACTCTGTGAACAGCCAGCTTCTTTGGCAATGAATGTTTGGAATGAAGGAATGTCCACATTTTCTAATTTGTTGAGATAGTGAATGGTGGGTTTTTGTTAAATGTGAGACAAAATCATCACAATTAAAAGAACCAAAGACTTATTAAACTACTTCAGTCTGTGTGCACTAAATTTAATACACGAGTTTCACAATTTGAGTTTGAATTACTGAAATAAATGAACTTTAACACCACATTCTAATTAATTTATTGAGATGCACCTGTATAATACCATAGTACACAGATATGGTAATAAATCAGTACAAAAGTGTACAAAAGTCACTGTTTCATGGTACCATCACAGTATTTCTGAAGTGTAGAATATATGTAATAAATGCTTTGAATCTGCTATTGTTAATCCAAAAGTTAGAGACAAAAATGTTTTAAAGAAGAATTAAGAATATGATTAAGTACAGATTCATGCACACACATGCCAGAAAATATAAAAAATATTCTACAAACAGAAACATGCTAAATGAGCAAATGCAGTCTCATTGCAACATGCTGTGTAAACAGATGACACCTAATATTAACAAATGTAAAAATATATTTATTTTGGTAAACCGTAAACGTGCTTGGTTGAGCTTTGACATTTCAGCGAACTCCAGTGGATCAAAGTACTGACATGACTGTCATACATGCGGGCAGATTGACTGAGAAACTTGCTTGTCAAAATTGGACCAGCGAACATCAATCACACACATTTTTGACATCTGAACATATGTTTGCACGCATACACATTCTCATTATAGTAAAGGAATGATCAGACTTTAAAAATGGAACTGATATTGTGCATTCAGGTAAAAAAATTATCAAATTATTAAAATGCATCATGCTAGAAATATGCACTATGAAACTGTACATAATATTTGCAAAAAGGCACATTTAAACCTGAGTTTACAGCAACAAAAAAAAAAAGTTGAAAAAATTATATAGAATGAAATTAATATATGGATAGGTTGTTTCTACAGTGGACAGACTTCAGTTCAGATGTAAGTTTAGATTCCCACAAACTGACTATAAAAAGTTTTTTGATATCCGAGTCTGGTTGTAAACATTATCATCAGGTTTAGTTGGCAGGAGGGAGTCTTGGCTCAATCTTAAGAGATAATTCATAAAGTGTGTCCTCGTCCATTACAAGAGTCTTGTCGACGGAGACTGTGTTACCTGAGAGAAAACATCGATCTCGTTACATTAATTGAGAACCATTGCAAAGTTGTCGAATTAACCTATAAAGCTACTGTAAGTATCATTTTATAGCAAAGTTCTAAGTCTTCTTCTAAATGTTCGATCAACATGACAAACTTTGCGTTGAACCTGTCACACTCTATATACTACATGCTTTGTGTTGTCTGATTGATAGTTTAGACTTTTTTAGTAAAAGCCCTTTTAGTGTAATTGTAAAAACGTCCACCAGCTCAGCTGCGTTGGGCTTGTACCTTCGTGTTCGTTCTTTTCGTCGCGGTGTCAAAAATCTTTGCACTGAATTTTTTAATCAGTAACTGTAATATAACTGAGCAATATCTCCAGATGAACACCTTATAGGCTGTAAGCAGCTCAGCTTTCCTTGATTTCTCCTCAAATTTTTATTTAGAAATGATAGTGGCTGTTTATGCCAGTGCCCTACATGGTCTGTCGAACCAATCGATCATTCAGGACTTTTTGAGGAGGACCCGTTGGTTCAATGTCTTGTCGCACCCAGAAGTTTGCGTACTTTCTACGTCTATTTTGCCGTCTCGCGTGACGAATTGATCTCTCACAAGTTCCTCCAAAACTCTTCTCACGATCTTCTGAGGAGTGTTTTGAGTTTTATCGTCTCAGCCTCAAATCAGCATTGGATTGCATTGCATTAAATGTTTGGATCATTTCAATCTTGTCTTACTAAGACATATTATTGGAGATAATGGAGTAGTCCCTCTCTTGATATCTTATATTCCTGTTTTAGTAACGCTTATCTGTCTGTATAAAACACTCGATTTAACGATCCATTGATCTATGAAATACAGTTCATCTGCACCAAACATGCAGTATTCACTTCATACTACGTCTGTGTGGTCGTACCCACCTGAAAGGCCTACCCTATATGTGCATACAACAAAGTCCAAAAAATAACATTACTTTCACAAAAAATGATAAACACAAAAAGGTTTTACAGGGTTAAAAGTTGTGCATGAGCAATGAGCTTCTGTCTTGAAGTGTGCACTTCGCCTAAAGCAATTTTTTATCTACTAGTTCCATATCACTGTACATTCAGACGGTACCTTGGGTTGCAGATCAATCCTGTAGGGCGCCTGCTGAAACTGTCGGATCTCTCGTATTATGTGTGAGATCTGTGAAAAACAACAAACAGACATTTGAAGACAGGTTCACTGATGTCTTCTGAAATCCTGAGATTTGACGTCCTACAAACACCACAAGCTGAAGAACTGTTTAAATACCATCCTCATTTTAGAGAAGTTGACGAGACCCTCCTCTGTGAAGTTGGGCATTCCCTCCTCGATAAACGCCAAATCCTCAGGTACATGCCCCGATAGGGCACACACATCCGGAGGTTACAGCGCTGAGTAATTACGCCACTAAGTATAAACTCACAGAGTATATATATAGATATATATATATATATATCTAATATATATATTATATAATATAATAAAAATATAATAATTATATATATATCGAATACAACACACAACTTACTTTCGGTTCCCTCAGAGGTGTGGGGGTTCTTAAACCTCCCTTCAGATGAAACTATCTTCTGCAATCTGTCCATAAGTGCCTTGGTCTGATAATTAACAAAATCCCACATGGTTTCAAACAAAAAAAAAAAAAAAAAAATCACAAAAAGACTGGGGTTTGTTTACATAGGGTGACCATACATCTTTTTTCCCTTGTATATGTTAGGTATTTTGTTTAATGTTGAAGGCCTGATATACTCATAATTTTAATAATTCATGCGCGGTTGCAGGGATTTCAATAATTATACCTCCCCTCAATTTAATTTTCATAAATCGATAATTTTTTGTCCAGCATTTCTTAATCTTCCCAATCCGGAACCTGCTCACTCGCTACACTCGGGCTCTGACACATTATGAAATAAAAAGCGCGGAATGGAAAAAAAAAAAATTCTGAAACCGCCCAGCAAACATATAATTATAGTTTAGCCAATCTCTACTGATACATTCAGCCTCAATACAATTAAACACATCAAGTTGATGTGACTAAATCTTCTGCTGCGCGCAAACCATGCGCAAACCACATTTTTTTGATTTGTGGCATTGTGAAAGTGCAACAATCTAATGAAAGGTAAAATGAATATTCATGATATATTTCGATCAAAATAATCGTAATTAACCCATTTAACTATTATCATGTGCATCCCTAGTTGACCAATAGCCCCCAAATGCAGGGGGCTGTACATAATCGACCAATATCGTGGTGCGGCGAGAGGCGGAATCTACAGAAACATCAAACCAAAAGCAATAGCCATACATATAATGTATGAGGACTGTATATAGAGCATGTCAGTAGGAAAACAAAGCCAAAACCTAGACATTTTAGCAAATTAGAAGGGCGTATGGCCACCCTATTTTACAATCCTATGGAATTTTGACTCACCTGTTTGCAAACCTTGGCCCACGTTTTCTTTAGCCTGTAGATGGCGCTGCGGTTCAGTGCGGATGTGATCTCTAACACGCCGTTGTAGTTGTTGAGACAGCGACATATATCAGCCACGGCTAGCCACTTCTCAATGGATGTGGCTCTGGAGCTCACATCTGCAGGAGCCATGATCTGAGACGCTACCAGATTACTCATCTGTTCAGAAAAAGATTAAGAAGTTACACTGACTCACTCACATCACATTAGGGATTTACAGTTACAAAAGAAAACTATTTAATGTTGTCTTTTTCAGTTTTACAAATGGGATAAAGTACTGCAGTTTCTAAAAAGCTAACTATTAATTTTATGATATCTAACTATTAATTTTACTGTAACACTCTACAATAAGGTCTGTGTTTTCCGTAAAAATACCCTTGAGACTCTTAATCATTTATTTTGGGAGTGAACAGATTTAAAAAGAAAAGCTAGGATTGTTGTTTTGTAGAAGCTAAAAAGATTTTTTAATTGATGGTGATGTCAAGATTGTATTTTTATTTGATTTAATTGTTCTAGATCGCTTGTTATTATATTCGCAAAGATCATTGAATGAAAAAATGTCAATCTTTGACAATTTCCAACTGATGTTGAAATGTATCTGAAAAATATCCAAAAGTAAAAACTTGAAAGCAGTAAGAACTTTGCAGCTTTTTAATGTTATTTAATATGTTTGTTTTTGTTTTTTGTATTACGTATATGTATATATTTACATGTAGATCTACCCCTGACATGTTTGGTTATATGTACTCTTGTAAATACAATATATATATATTTGGTTATTAATTTAAAATAAAATACATTCATAAATAACATTTTACAACACGGTACAAATCGTTAACATTAGTTAATGCATTGGCTAACATGAACTAACAATGAGCAATATATATATTTATTACAGCAATCATTAATCTTTAATAATGTTAGTTAATAAAAGTACAATTCTTCATTGTTTGTTAAAAAAATGATTAAAAAAATGTTAGTAAATGTTTAAATTAACACTAACAAATGCTTTGTTCATTGCTTGTTTACTAGTGTTGTTAACTAATGCTAACAAATGAAACATTATTATTATTATTTGTGACCCTGAGCCAAAGCAGTGTTAGTGTCCGCTGTATATTTGTAGCAAATAGCCAACAATACATTGTATGGGTTTAAAATAAATTTTTTTTTTTTTATGCTAAAAATCATTATGATATTAAGTAAAGATAATGTTCCATAAAGATATTTTGTAAATTTCCTACCGTAAAATATATCAAAACAGTCTAATATGCATGTAAGACTTA
Organism: Sinocyclocheilus anophthalmus; assembly: GCA_018155175.1. NCBI lineage: Eukaryota > Metazoa > Chordata > Actinopteri > Cypriniformes > Cyprinidae > Sinocyclocheilus > Sinocyclocheilus anophthalmus. The sequence continues at coordinate 227,499 of JADLZN010009433.1, read as the reverse complement.
GTTAGCTTATCTCAATATTTAGATTTTTTTGCAACCCAGATTCCAGATTTTCACATAGTTGTATCTCGGCCTAATATAGTCCTATCCTAACAAACCATACATCACTGGAAAGCTTATTTATTCAGCTTTCATGTGATGTATAAACCTCAATTTTGAAAATTATGACTGGTTTTGTGGTCCCAGGGTCACATACATACTACATACATCATATATATATATAGATACACTTATATTATTATTATTATTATTTAAAGTGTTACCATTATATTAAATATAAAATTAAAATAAAAGGGGCACCACGATAATTGTGATATTTGATTATCTAATCAAAGACTGCAGTTTAATTAAATAACTGTACGCTTCTGAGTCAAACATAGCGCATTTTGTTATTAAAATGATCAAATATTAATTTATTTTACAGCACAATTGTAATTTACAGCAGTAATATATTTCTGTCTTTATTTTGTATAAAATACTACTACTACTACTAATAATATGTTTATGGTTTATAATTTTTGCCCACATTATTGAAGTGCTGACTGGTCTTCATAATGTATGGAGTCCTTTCATTTTTATCTGTTTTCATCCAGCCTTGACCAAGAAACTCCCTGGAAAGTAAAACATCTCTATTAAACATCATGCAGTGCTACTAAATAGTAAATCACCAACCATTTAAGAATAAAGCACTCTAAAGTAAAGTGATACACTCACTCGTATGGAATATTCCAGAACACAATATGGTCCAGTAGAGTGATTTGTTCTGCTAGTTCCATCGCCGACAGCGACTCAAAGCATTCGACTCTTGGACAGTCGGACTGGAGAACACACAAAATTACACTGAATGAATAAATGACATCTATACGCACAAATCAGAGAGACTTCAGTGCTGCAGTCACACAAACCATGTGCACTATGTCCTCAATCTTCAGCTGTGAATCATCTTGTTCTTCTTGAGAAAGTGCACTGAGGAAAGATGAAAATTACTAAAAGAGTAGTTCAACTAAAAATGAACATTTAAAAAGTGTAATTATTTACTCATCACATATGATGTATTTTTTTACCCATTAAATGCGCATGTTACTATTTAAATCCATTTCACAAAATTGCATAGATTTCCCCCCCAAATCTTGGTGTAAAAAATATTTTTTTTTTATAAAGAAATTAATATTTTTAGTCTGCAAAAGTGATAGTAAAGACATTTATAATATTACAAAAGATTCAATTTCAAATAAATGCTGTTCTTTTGAACTTTCTATACATGAAATAATCCTGAAAAATAAGATGTATCACGGTTTCCACAAAAATATTGTGACCCTTGAACACAACCAGTACATACTGGTCACCTGACTCAATACATAATATGAAAGCTGAATAAATAAACTTTCCATTGATGTATGGTTTGTTAGGATAGGACCATATCTGGCCGAGATACAACTATTTGAAAATCTGGAATCTGAGGGTGCAAAAAAATATATAAATATTGAGAAAATCATCTTTAAAGTTGTCCAAATTAAGTTATTAGCAATTCATATTACTAATCAAAAATTAGGTTTTGATATATTTATGGTAGGAAATTTACAGAATATCTTCATGGAACATGATCTTTACTTAATATCCTAATGATTTGTGGCATAATAATTGTGACCCATACAATGTATTGTTGGCTATTGCTACAAATATACCCCAGCGACTTAACACTGCTTTTGTGCTCCAGGGTCACATATAGTAACTGTTTCAGCATTGATAATAATCAAGTGAGCATATTAGAATGATTTCTGAAGGATCATTCGTGTAACATTGAAGTAATGATGCTGAAAATTCACCTTTGCATCACAGGAATAAATTACATTTTTAAATATATTCAAATAGAAAACAGTTTATTTTAAATTGTAATAAAATTTCACAATATTACAGTTTTTACTGCATTTTGAACAAATAAATTCAACCTTACCGACCTTGAACTTTTGAATGCTAGTGTAAGTGCTTCAGCTCACTCGAGGGTGAGTAGATGAAATAAAATTGGGGTGAACTATCCCACCTTTCAGTGAGACATCAAACTAATTCTCTCAGATCTGTAAAGATTTATCACTCACGCAGCTGAAGCACACAAATGCAGTCGGACTGACAGATAACATGTTCTCCACCTCAGTATGTTAGCTGTGGCCTTTCTCTCCTGCGCCAGAAGATCTGGATCTCGCAGCACCTCCTCCAGCAGAGCGATCACAGCCGTCGTCAGCTCTGCGTTCATCTCAAAGTCCTGCACAGACAAACACAAACACAGTGCTTCAGGGAGGATGTTCCTGTAATCCATGCACTCCATGAACGTAAACATGACCAACCCAACCATTACTGCTGAAGAAAGGACATGAACATCGCTCAATCTTTTTTCGTCCTCTGAGCGAGTAAACCCAGATGCATGGATTTGTACAAATCTGACTCAAAAATGGTGTTTGTGTGCATGTAACTGCTGTTCAAAAGTTTGGGGTCATTATGATTTTTTGAAAGAAGTCTCTTCTGCTCACCAAGACTGCATTTATTTGACCAAAAATACAGTAATCTTGTGAAATAGTATAATTTAAAATGACTGTGTGAATGACTTCTGTTTTGTTATATTATAAAGTGTATTTTATTGCTATGATCAAAGCTGAATTTTCATCATCATTACTCCAGACTCCAGTGTCACATGATCTTTTAGAAATCATTCTAAAAGATAAGCAGATTTGACTGGATGCGTGTAGCTGTAGTGCAAAGTGATATGCTGCTCTGTTCCTGACATGAGTTAACAGCTCGGGGCCCTCGGGGGTCCGCTGACATTTCAGCGCAGTCACTGCTGCACATGATGAAGGACTGAAGCACAAAGCAGGTCTGACAAAGGTGTGAGACACGTCACAGCAGCTGTTTGAAACTGGTGGGCCGCAGGTCTGTCCTGATGGGGTCACATGCTAAATGCAAATCATAAAATGCAGCTAATAAATTATATAATCATGCATAGGTGGAATAGCATGGTAAATCAACAGTTTGAGTTTAAGGAGATTTAGTTTATTTTATTACAATAAGCAATTTTGGTACTTATGTCGGGTCACCAATCACTCTCCTGATACAAAACCAATTGAGATCCACTGAAGACAGAAAGATTTAGAGTATATGGAGAAATCTATTTACAAATGAGACACTAAAAAGTGAAAAATAGCAATATTTTTTACTTTTTTAAGGTAAGACACCAGGCAAAACCATAGTTTTTCAGGCGCTGGTCAATTTTATTTTGCTTCGATGATACATCTTACGGATGCTTGTTTCCACTGTGGAATTTAAAAATTTGAAAAACGTTTTAGCTCACAATTCTGACATTTTCTCTTGCAATTGTGAGATAATATATATCACAATTCAGACTTTTCCTCCTCAGAATTGTGAGTTTACACCTTGCAATTTTTTACTTTTTTTCACATAATTCTGATTTACATCTCACAATTGCTTTTTAAATCTCATAATTCTGACTTTTCTCTCAATTATGTGTTTTTTTCTCACAATTTTGACTTTTCTTTATATCTTATAATACTTCTAATTCTTGTAAGTCATAACTGTGAGATAAAAATGACCTTTTTTTTATTCTGTGGCTGAGACAAGCTTTCATATGTCTGTCTTCAGAATAGTGGAAAGAAAACATCCAATATACACAATTAAGTGTTTATTTTATTACACTTTATCTATTTGCGTATGTATATATTTTACCACTTGCATATACCGTTTTATTCATAACTATGTTCTGAAAGCTTTTACAGAGGAGTTTGTTCATATACCATTTGCCTGATATATATTTTGACATTTTATTTCCAAAAATTAGGTGAAAATGTATTTTTCTGCCTGTTGACAGTACATTCTGATTTATGGTGAGATAACTATCTTTTTATATAATATAAAAAATTTTAAAATAGAAATCTAAAATCCCCTTGGCTAAAACCTTTATGTCAACAAAACAAGAATTTTGAACCTGGCTTAATCCAATGTTCAGATTCATGTTTTGGAAATATAAATTATGAATGAGAAATCACTCAAGGGCAGCACATCAGGATCTGAATAACAGGCTGAAAATGATGCAAAGTCAACAAACCTGCCAGTGTTTGGAAACCCAGTGGCGCAGGACGTTGAGCACCCTGTTGGTGGCGGCCCTGCGGATGAGGAACTCCTTGTCGTAGGATTTCTCAGGGTTGGTAAATCCTGAATGAGACACAGTAGGAGATTTCTGTTAGATGAGGACGAGAAAGCCTCCCCAGAGCCGTGTCACGACTCCTCAAAGACCCGATGGGAGATGCGTTTCAGCGGCCAGGGCAGCTGTCATCAGTCATCAGTGTCTCTAACCTTGCGGGCTGCTGTGTCCAGCTGCGGCGGTGGCGATGGCGGACGCGGGGGACACGGCACAGCGGGAGCTATCGGGAGACTGACCTATGAGAACACGAGCAGAGAAAACAAGTCACCATATCATGGGAAATTAGATTTTCTTGTTTTGAAATATGAGTTTAATCCAGCTAACGGCGAATGCTCTCAGAACATTCTGGCAAAAAACATTCTTTCAGTAACGTTAATAGAATGTTTGTTCAAAACTTTAGCACAAAAACATTCTTTATACTGTACATCCTTCATGGAACGTGTTTCTTTTAAATGTTACATTTCGGAATGTTCAGGGAACATTCAAAAGTAATGTTGGCGACATTATAAAATAGAATGTTCCTTTAACAAAAAAACAACATTTAAACAACATTTTTAAAAAACTGTAATTTGAATGTTCAGAGAGCTTAAAGGGATAGATCACCCAAAAAGGAAAATGTGATGTTTATCTGCTTACCCCCAGGGCATCCAAGATGTAGGTGACTTTGTTTCTTCAGTAGAACACAAACAGAGATTTTTAACTCAAACCGTTGCAGTCGGTCAGTCATACAATGGCAGTAAATGGGCTCCATGACTTTGAGAGTCAAAAAAACATAAACAAAACCAAATTAAACCATGCGGCTTGTGACGATACATTGATGTCTTAAGACACGAAACGATAAATTTATAAATACGGTTTAGTGTTCTTGCACGACTTGATCGATGCGTGCTTAGACTCAATGTATCGTCACGAGCCGCAGGGTTTAATTTGGTTTTGTTTGTGTTATCTTTTTTTTTTACTCCCAAAGCCGTGGAGCCCATCGACTGCCATTATATGACTGACAGACTGCAACGGTTTGAGTTAAAAATCTTTGTTTGTGTTCTACTGAAGAAACAAAGTCACCTACATCTTGGATGCCCTGGGGATAAGCAGATAAACATCACATTTTCATTTTTGGGTGAACTATACCTTTAATGGGAACATAAGCTAAACATTTTAGAACAATTTGTTAGCTGGGAATGTATTCTTATATCTTTTTTCCCAATCCATGCAGAGTATTTATTGTTAATAAACTAATCCAACTTCATAAGGTGCATTTTGGGATGCTTTTTATACAGTACTGAAGTAGTTAATTTGCCGGACTTTGATTTATGCTTTTCCTGCACAATCCAGTCCAACTAATGCATTTTTTAAAAAAAAGAATGAAATAAAATTTGTATTAAAAAAGAAAAAATATATTTTTGTCTTAATAAAATTAAATATATTCCAGTCAAGTGTGTCCAGACATTTGACTTGTAAAAATTAAATATAAAAAAAACCCCTGTTTAATTTGGTTTTAAAAATTATGAACTTGGTTTAGGAAACCTCGACCAACTTCAGCGAAAAACTAAATGCTACTGAAGTGTACAATATGTATAACTCATAACCTAATGCTTAAAGTCTGCTAAAATAATCAATGAAAATATAATATTGAGAAAGGCAGTACCTGCAGGCGTTCGGAAGCGGAGGTGTCGCGGGGTGGATGGTGAACGGCATGGAGACATGTCTCCCGAATCACTGGACGTGGTCGTCTCAGGAATGAACTTATCCAATGATACTGACTCCAGTACAGCTGTCAGGAACATCATACAACATCAGTCATGTATCTATCTATCCTCACTATCGCACCTAGCCATAAAGTCTGCTTTTTCAAACACTTGAGGAAAAAATGGGTCATTCTGAAGAGCACAGAGAATTCAAGCATGGTGCTGTGATAGTATGCTACCTTTGCAAAAGTCATTCCTGCTAGATATTCCACCGTATTATTGGAAAGTGGAAGTGTTTAGGAACAGCAGCAACTCGGAAGACCACCTAAAGTAAAAGAGTGGGTTACAAGTGCTGAGGCTTAATGCAAATGAGAGTTGAAGAGTTCCAAACTTCCACTGGATTAATATCAGCACAAAAACTGTGCAACGGGAGCTTCGTGGAATGGGTTTCCATGGCCGAGCAGCTGCATGCAAGCCCCACATCACCAAGTGCAATGGCAACTGCTGAATGGAGTGTGTAAAGCACAGCACCACTGGACTGTGGAGCAGTGGAAACCTGTTCTGTGGGGTGATGAATCGTGCTTCTCTGTTTGAGAGTCTGATGGGTGAGTCTGGGTTTGATGGATGCCAGGAGAACATTACCTGCCTGAATGCACAGTGCCAACTGTAAAGTTCAGGGGAGATGGGATAATGGTAAGGGGTTGGCCTTGGCCCTTTACTTCAAAATGTCAATGCTTCAGCATATTTTGGACAATGATATGCTTCCAACTTTGAATGTCCGTAACTTGTACACAAAATTTGTGCTCTTTTCACCCATCCAAGTGCACACACAGCAGCAAGTAGAACACACACACACACCACTGACACACACCCAGAGCACCTCAGTCGTGGGTATTGAGGGTGGAAGAGAGTGCTGTTCATTCTTTCCTCACACCTATATTTCCTCTCAGTAATGAGAATCAAACCTGCGACCTTTGGGGTACAAGCCAGACTCTCTAACCATTAGGCTACAACTGCCCCAATAGTGGGATTTAAACAGGTCTCCAAGATTAAAACACAATGCTTTATTTACTGAGCTACCATGAGTCCATGGATGAATGGGCAATAAATCCCACAGAAACACTCCAAAATGTTATGGAAAGCCTTCCCAGAAGAGTGAAAGCAGCTACAACTGAAAAAAAGGGGACCAACTCCATATTCATATGCATGTATTTAGAATGCAATGTCATTAAATCCCTGTGGGTGTAATGGTCAGGTGTCCCAATGCTTTTGTGCACATAGTGCATCTATCTAACTTTCTGTCTATCAATCCATATATCTTATTTTCTATCCAGTATGAAGTGAATTTGCCTTCTGAAGGTTAGCGGACCCAGAATGACTCTCACCTCGTCGAATACTCCGTCGCAGCTTCCCACAGAAGGCATCTATACGCGGCAGCTCCCCGCTCTCCTCTGGGGTGGAGGGGCTGAGCTCGGGGGAGCTGGGGCCCCGGCTGAGGTCCAGAGGGGCCCTGGTGCAGGTGGGTAGAGGGGAGGTGATGCCGGGGGTGTAGGGAGATGTTGGGCTGCTGGCCGAAGAAGAAGTGGCCGTCGACAGGTCCAGAACTCCACCCTTACAGCTCACAGGAGAGCTGAGGGACAGCTTCCGCGGGTGGATGGGGGAAGAGGTGCACGAGGGGATGGAGACGGGCGGAGGAGAGGAGAACTTGCGAGACAAACGGGGGGATTTGTTGTTCAGGTGCTCTCCGCTCCAGGGGCCTTGGTTTGTGGCGAAGAAACGCTCGAGGGACCTGAGCCATCAGCATAAGATGGAAACAAGTGAATAAATACACTGCACAGCCAGATCTGCCCTTACAGATCTATCTATCTATCCATCGTTCTGTCTGTCTATCCATCAATCTATCTATCTATCTATCTATCTATCTATCGATCGTTCTATCTGTCTGTCTGTCTATCATCCATCCATCCATCCACCCATCGTTCTGTCTGTCTATCCATCAATCTATCTATCTGTCTGTCTGTCTGTCTGTCTGTCTGTCTATCTATCTATCTATTGTTCTGTCGTTCTATCTATCGTTCTGTCTGTCTATCCATCAATCCATCCATCTATCTATCGATCGATCGTTCTATCTGTCTGTCTGTCTATCATCCATCCCATTCCATCTATCTACGCCCGTTCTGTCTGGGTCTAGCCATCTTCTATCTCTAGCTTCATCCATCCATCATCCAGCTATCTATCGTTCTGTCTGTCTATCCATCAATCCATCCATCTATCTATCGATCGATTCGTTCTATCTGTCTGTCTGTCTATCATCCATCCATCCACCCATCGTTCTGTCTGTCTATCCATCCATCCATCTATCCATCTGTTCAATCATTCATTCTGTCTATCCATCCATCCATCCATCCGTTCTGTCATCCTCCGTCCATATCACCATCGTTCTGTCTATCCACCATCCTTCTTCTATCCTCCTCCATCCGTTCTGTCTATCCATCCATCCATCTATCTATCTATCCATCATTTTTTCTGTCTATCCATTAATCCATCCATCCATCTATCGTTCTGTCTGTCTGTCTGTCTGTCTGTCTGTCTGTATATCTATCACCCTGCTTCACAATGGAATTCATTTACATATATAAGTCTTAAAGGTACAGTAGCAAATACAATCTGTATAGCTCTACGGATCAGAAAGACGTTGGGAAATGATCATGAAAAACTAAATTATGACAACAAACCTGATTAACTGATAATATAAAATGGACACCAGAGAAAATAAAGTCCACAAACATGTTAAACAAAAAGAGACAGAGGGAGAGAGGAGCGCAGAGTTACTTGGACTGGTCCAGTGCAAGCCTTGTGATCTTCAGGCTGTAGTCTGGACAGATGGAGGTGATGGACAAACGGTCGGATGAATGATACTGAGCCCTGCGAGTGACAGTGAGGGAGGAACAGGAGGATTGTGGGAAGCAGAGGATCGAGGGAACAGAGTGAGTTATATATGGTCTGTATTCTAAAGACACAGATGAAGCCAAACCTTAACATTTGAATGCATTTTTTAGTGTACTGTAAAAGTAATGCTGGTTTTGTGTATTATACTGATCAATAAAAATCCATAAAGAAAGAAAATAATTTTATATGCATTTTACCTAATAATGTTTACATTGCACACATACTGGAGGATTACATTAGATTTTTTTATTTGATCTCCTTCAGTTTGCATGTTTGAATTTGCTAATTTGTGTTTAGTAAAATGCAGAAAATCTAGTTTGTATTTCCACTGATTAATTAAAGAAATCATTAAAAGATAAACTGAATATCAAAAAAGTTTTGTTCAAAAGTTTGTGATCAGTAAGAGTTTGTTTTCCAAAATTCTTAAAAAAAATATTACTACAAGACATATTATGAAATATTCTTGCAATTTAAAATGACAGTATTCTATTGTATTTTTTTCATTATTTTCCGTCATGTTTTTCAATAGAATTTTCATTTTTGAATGTTCTATTTTCAATTCACACAGCCTTCCCGGGTCCTCTTCCATTTTTGAAATAAAAATATAATGATTTGATAATTATAATTACTATTATTAGAAAACATTGTAAATATGTAATGTTTTAATGCACCTTTGCTGAGTAAAAGTAACATTTCTAAAAAAAAAAAATTTTGGAAATCCCCAAACCTTTGCACGGCATATACATAATCAAAATGGACTTCAGATTAAGGGCATCACAATCATCACAATGATGACTGGCATTCAGACAAGGATGAAGAACTTGTTTTAAATGTGTGACAGTCAAAACATTTAGAAGAAAACAATAATCAAATCAATCATTTTTGCACTTCCTTTGCACTGGAGAAAAAAATCCAAAATACTGCTAGAGCGGCAGACACTCTAACCTGACCGGTATAGACGTGAAGGGTTTCTTGTAAATGTCGGAGAGTTTGTCCATGACGACAGCAGCGGTGGTGAAGATGCGGTAGGTGTGGAGGAAGGTGTTGAGGAAGTCGATGGACAGGAAGCGCAGGTCGGTCAGCCGTTCCAGGAGTCTCTCCACGCTGGCGTAACGGATCTGTGGCACCTTGCAGGAGTTCAGCGTCTTACTGAAGCAGATGTCCACATCGTCTTTATGCAGTCGGGCGTCAGACCTGCAGACACGAACGAGCAAATTAACTATTTACAGTGAACTCATCAGGATTAAGTCGGTGTAAACTAAAATTAAAACTAAAACTATTAAAACTATAAATATATCACTTTTTTTGTTAATTGGAATTATGCTGAAATGAAACAAAATCTAAATATTAGATAAAATTCTTAAAGTTAAATGGAATTTAGAAATAATATCTTGGCAGCTAAATGAAAAAAGTTGTATAAAAAAAACTATTATTAAAAACAAAAACCCATTTTACCTACATAGAATTATTATTTTACAAACAACATAAATAGGTATTTTTATCAAAAATATTTGAAATTTTTAAATAAATCAACAATTGATTTAAAATAAATATGCATTTACTGTATTTAAATAAAAATATAAAAAATGTCTATTTTAAATCATTAAAACAACAAATACATTTTATGTGTTTATTTTTATTACGTGTGTGTGTGTGTTTATAAATGTAAATAAATATTAATTTAAAATGAAGCATATTTATGTTAAATGCATACATTATTATTGTAACATAAACACATATTTATTGCATTTTTATAACAAGTATATGTATGTATTTGTATCTGCATAATAAAGGAATCTGAATTTAAATAAAAATAAAGAACAATTAGAAATGGAATAAAGCTGAAGCACTACAATTACTTAAAATAAAATAAAAAGAAATATAAAGCTAAACAAGTATTACAAAAAATCTAAGTATTCATAAAATAACACTGGAGTGCTTGTGTTTTACTTGATCATGTGCGGCACGGTGACTTTGGAGTTGTCCTCAAACACGCTGGTCATCAAGCCATTGCAGCGAATGTTGTCAATGCACTAAATGGCATAAAAATAGAGAAAAGAAAAACTTCACTCTCACGTTCTAGCAACTGTAACAGCAGTCAAAATAAACAAACTAGGGGTGCACAACATATTAGTAAACAATCATTATCAGCTAATATTAGCTTTTTAAATGATCAGCTGATACTGGTAGCATGTAATATAAGGGCTTATTTTTCCTACTCAAATTGTTTTTATAAGATGACAGTTCATCTGAAGCGCATAAAATTATAGATGAATAAATAAATGAAATGACCAAAACAGTTACCAGTATTAACCCAAAATTTGCATACCAGTTCATCCCTAGGGCAAAGTGTATAATAGACCGTTCATACTAAAAATATTATGCAAAAACCTTACCGTAAAGTCAGAGAAACTATTTATGTCAATGCAAATATAATGGAAACTTCCCACTCTTGTGCATTTCATGCATGTTGCTTTCTAGCTAGAAAACATGAACTTCTGTTCTTGGGCTTTGATTGAATCTCTACATTTCTGAGCTTGAATAAACCGTTTAATTCTTGTGCATGCATTTTTGTTTCATATGAGTTGTGATATTCTGTTCTACAGATACAAAAGGTGTGAATAAGCGTGTTGCATGTATTGTGCAGATTGTACCTGGCTCATGTCGCTGGTCCAGGCTGCTTTCTCCTGCCGAGACGGAGCCAGCAGAACGACTGCAAACGACGGACCATCAGCAGGTTCAACCACTATTTTAAACTCCAGACGATTGAATCCCTGACCAGCAGCATTATCTGAGGAGATTGGAAATCAAAACTCTCTCTGTTTACGTCATTGATAGTTAGCTTTGTGTTGGTATTACTGGGTCTGACGGTTGGTTTGGCGTCACACTTACAGTCTTCATCACTGGCGTCCAGCTCCTCGATAAGCGCACACTCTATCAGAGACAACCTGCCTCCCTGCTGTGGTTTAGAAGAAAGGTACTTTTATTATAGTTCATTTATGTTTTTGCATGAAACAGTTCACCCAGATGTCTGAACTGCTCTTTTCTTTTCAACAAAGGTGAACAGTGACCAATACTGTAAATAAAACAAAGCGGGGTAGGAACAACATGACGCTGAGTAATTGATGACAATATATTAGGGTGAACAATTCTTTGAATTTAGGTCCCACTTTATATTAGGTGGCCTTAACTACTATGTACTTACATCAAAAAATAAGTTCAGTGTACTTAGTGTTCATATTGTATTGCAAAACACTTTTGCTGCTGTTGAGGTGGGATACGGGTAAGGTTAGGGACAGGTTTGGTGGTATGGGTAGGTTTAAGGGTGGGTTAAGGTGTAAGATGGGTCAACAGTGTAATTATAAATGTAATTACAGAAATTAATTACAGATGTAATTACATATAGGTATTTTTAAAAATATAAGTACAATGTAAAAACATATATGTACGCAATAATTGCATTGTATTAAATGATTAATTTAAATGTAAGTACAGTAGTTAAGACCACTTAATATAAAGTGGGACCAATTTAAATAACTGAATTCCTTTCATTTCTGAGGTGTTGTTATTCTCAGGGTGACCAACTCACTTTAGAAGGTCGCGTATTTTATTTTTGATTATTTACAATAAAGAAATACTATAAGTTGACAATCATAGATAGTTAACAAAAAAATAATTGTCTTTCATTTTAAAATACTATTTTGATCCTATGTGTATTAACATTCTACCACACATCTATCTAAATAGTCCTATATAGAATATATATATAAATATATTATTATTATATATTGTATATTATATTATATGCACATTATAAATATGATATAATGATTCAGAAAATAATAACTTTTTTAAATAACCTCATGCATATTTCTACTACATTTCATTCTGTATTATATACAGCTCTAATTTTAACCACCCCCCATCTACTGAATTTAAAAACAAATTTAATAACAACATACTATTAATTTTCAAACTACTAATACAGACTCTATTTTAATAACATAAAAAACGATATATTTTTACATAAATCATATTTAGATTTAAAAAAAAAAAAAAAAAGATTTTATTTTCATTTTACATTACATAAATAAAATTGTTTAAAGAATATTAATATTTTTAATAAATTTATCATAAAATTATGTGACCATGTACCACAAAACCAGTCTTAAGTGTCATTTTTTCAAAACTGGAAGTATCACTTTGATTCCTTTGCGTTGCTGCGCTTGTTCATATACAGTGGGCATGGAAAGTATTCAGACCCCCTTAAATTTTTTGGTCTTTGTTATATTGCAGCCATTTGCTCAAATCATTTACCATGTACATTTTTTCTTTGATCCTCTTAATGTACACACGAGCACCCCATATGATCACGCAAAACCTAGGACGATTGTGCTGTTGTGTACAGTTTTTGCAGATTTTTTAAAAAGAAAAACTGAAATATCACATGGTTCTAAGCATTCAGACCCTTTGCTGATGACACTCTATATTTTAACTCAGGTGATCTTTCTCCATTTCTTCTGTCACCCTTGAGTGGTTCTAGCACCTTCATTTGTCCAGCTGTGTTGATTAACTGTTGGACTTTATTAGGAAAGCCACACAGGCTGGTCTCTATATAAGCTCCTTACAGCTCACAGTGCATGTCAGAGCCAATGAGAATCATGAGGTCAAAGGAACAAGGAACTGCCTGAAGAGCTCAGAGAAAGAATTGTGGCAAGGCACAGATTCGGGCCGAGGTTACAAAAAAAATTTCTGCTGCAGTTAAGGTTCCTAAGAGCACAGTGGTCTTCATAATCCTTAAATGGAAGACGTTTGAGGCGACCAGAACCCTTCCTAGAGCTGGCCGTCCGGCCAAACTGAGCTATCGGGGAGAAGAGCCTTGGTTAGAGAGGTAAAGAAGAACCCAAATATCACTGTGGCTGAGCTCCAGAGATCATTCGGGAGATGGAGAAAGTTGTAGAAAGTCAACCATTCACTGCAGCCCTCCACCAGTCGGGCCTTTATGGCAGAGTGGCCCGAGGAAGCCTCTCCTCAGTGCAAGACACAATAAAGCCCGCATGGAGTTGGTGAGATGGTGAGGAAATAAATATTCTCTGGTCTGACGAGACCAAGATAGACGTTTTTGGCCTTAATTCTAAGCGGTATGTGTGGATTAAACCAGGCACTGCTCATTACCTGTCTAATACAGTCCCAACAGTGCAGCATGGTGGTGGCAGCATCATGCTGTGGGGTGTTTTTCAGCTGCAGGGACAGGACGACTGTTTGCAATCGAGGGAAAGATGAATGTGGTCAAGTACAGGGATATCCTGGACGGAAACCTTCTCCAGAGTGATCAGGACCTTAGACTGGGCCGAAGGTTTACCTTCCATCAAGACAATGACCCTAAGCACACAGCTAAAATAACGAAGGAGTGTCTTTACAACAAATCTGTGACTGTTCTTGAATGGCCCAGCCAGAGCCCTGACTTAAACCCAATTGAGCATCTCTGGAGAGACCTAAAAATGGCTTGTCCACCAACGTTTACCATCCAACCTGACAGAACTGGAGATCTGCAAGGAGGAATGGCAGAGGAAATCCCCAAATCCAGGTGTGAAAAACTGTTGCATCTTTCCCTAAAAGACTCATGGCTGTTTTAGATCAAAAGGGTGCTTCTACTAATACTGAGCAAAGGGTCTGAATACTTAGGACCATGTGATATTTCAGTTTTTCTTTTTTAATAAATCTGCAAAAATGTCAACAATTCTGTGTTTTTCTGTCAATATGGGGTTTTGTGTGTACATTAATGAGGAAAAAAATAACTTAAATTATTTTAGCAAATGGCTGCAATATAAACAAAGAGTGAAAAATTTAAGGGGTCTGAATACTTTCCATACCCACTGTACATTCAGATTGGACTCGACTCACTTTGAGCAGGTGCAGTTTGCCGCCGGAGGTGCGTGTGCAGATGAGGAAGTGTTTGGTGAACAGGAAACACTGGCGTTCGGCTTCTTTCCTGAGCGACAGCGAGCCCAGACGCACCTTACTCAGTTTACCCTTCTCCACGGAGGGCAGCTGAATCAGAGAGCCTACAGCAAACACACACACACATCAGCTCATTACCCAGAGGAAGGAGAACATTAAAGACAGCGTTTCAGGGAGAGAGCGCAGCGCTGTCTCATCCAGAGACGCTGTTCTATGAGACAAGATGCATTAAAATGGCACATTAGATCTCATTAGAGCACATTTCACACCTTGCTGTCAGTGTGGAGCAGAAACCATCACACACTCATATTCATACTAAACTACTGACTGACTTTTGTTTGAAATAAAGAAACAATAATAATATACAACAAACAAATAATACATATGTATTTTAAATTAATACATTTTCTTATTTTTTTGTTTGTCATATGCTTTTGTATTTAATAAAGAAATAATATCAATTTTAAAACACTTTAAACTAAAATTTTTATCATATATATATACAACTAATTTTTATATTAAATATTTTATTTTTTTAAAATAAAATATTTTTGTTTGCACCGAATATTACCAACAAATATCTTTTAAAAATGATTATATGAAAACTAATGTGAAGTAAAATAAATATTTTATTTTTAAACCAACCTTTTTGTTTGGAAATTAAAACATTAGTTTCAATTTGATAATACATTTATATATGCATTATAATAAGTTTTATAATTTTTTACATTTAAAATAATCTGGATTTATAAAAAGTAATAGTTACTTCGTAAGAAATAAATTCAAATTTAAGCTTTTTTATACCGTTTAGCACAGGCTTACAAGTCGTCTTAAAAAATTGAACTACTGCATATTTTTTAAGTGCCTGAACACTTTCCTGACCCCTCAAACAATTGACATTCTGGTTCTCTCTTGTGTCAGAAATTCACAGTACATGTTTAATTTCAGTCTGCTTCGTTAAATCATCAACACCATCATAATAACAGCCAAACCACACAAAAATATTATAATGGGCGGTCAGCTCATTGTTGTACCGCGAAAACTGACACTACTCCAGAAAAGCCGATAATCCAAAACTTCTACTGCGAAAGCATCACTCTTTTCATGAAGTCGTTGTGGGGGATCCTAACAAAATATACTCGCTTACTCCCCGTCGCATTATGACCGTGTCCGGGCAATCAAACACCCCGCCGCTCCATAATGACCCGTGTCTCACCCTGCCGTACTAAATGGTCATCGTGTCCCACTTCGGTGGTGCTCTCCCAGCAGCTACATTTCACACCTCGCCAACACGATCATGATCCCACTTCTTACGATTTTCTGTTCACCTCACTTTTCAATCCCTCCGTCGTTGCCTGGTACATGGCGTCATAGTACGAACATACACCCTCACAGCGAAACACTGCTGTCACATCACTCCTAGCTCGTATACAATAAACTACGAGCCTTACAGCACGCGCGGTTTTGGCAAAATGTGAATTGGACTACATGAACCATGACATATCTTTCTAGGCTTGAGAGAAAGTGTGATCAAAGCCCTGGTCACATGAATGTAAATAATACAATTCAAAAGTCTTGTTTGCATTTAAAAGCATCATTTTTTTTCCATAGAGGAAGCACTTACACTAATGGGGCTGCTTGATATGAGAGTTTCATTTTAGAATAACCAGATGTTTAGAGGATACAATCTGATATAATTTGACAGAAGTGTTTGGAATCTTACTGCTTTTAGGATGATTTTAAAAGTTGGTGAAGAATTAAGAGAGAAAACAGTCATTTAAAATAAATAATTAGTACATATGCTTTTAAATAAATATATTTTTATTTTAAAGCAATAAAGATTAATGTTTTTATAGAAATATTTTATTTTTATATATATTAATTATTCTTTCAAAAAAATATATATCTATTATATACACACAGTATATATATCATCATTATATTTTGTAATAATGAAAATAATACAAATGTATGTTAAAATATTATTTTTTTTTATAACCTTTCTAGTTTATAAGTTTTTTTTTGTAATATCATTTTGATTGAAACTGATGTAAACAGAAACCATAAATATAAAATTTTAAATCTTCACTCTTAAAAATAAAGGTTCCAATTAGAACAAACAATGTTTTTACAGTCTGAATCAATAAAAGAACGGCATGAACAACTTTTAATTCTCTAGTTCTTTGTTATACTTTCTATGTTCTGGTGCTTTATAGCCAAAATACTGGTCTGAAGAACCTATAAAACCTTATAGCATCTCAAGAGCCCGAAACACCCCAAAAATGCTTCTTAACATGAAAAATCTTTATTTCTAAGCCTTTTTAGCTTTCACTCACTTGGACAGTTCCTCAAGTTTGGATTTGGCAAACTCCAGACTCTTGCGCTCCACATGTTCATGAGGCGTGTGGGCGAGGAGCTCATGAAGGGTGATGATGTACCGCGGGATCTAATAGTAACAATTAAAGTACTCCGTTTTACACAATGGAGCACAGTTAAATGAAATGCAATATGCAGTATGCTAGTGTTACTATTGCTCAAAGCTCAGAGGTCAGCGGTTCACCTGAAACATGGGGTAGGTGAGGAAGGTTTCCAGCATTCGGTCCTCACAGGCGGCGTTGGCTTCATACTGCTTCAGAAGCTTGTCAAAGTCCCGGTTCTGTTTACAGTTGGCCAGAACCTGCAAACTGTACTGATGGTTTCGCACAAACTCCTGATAAATGTTCAGCATCGGCAGCAAGATGTCGAAGAGATCCGCTGAAACGTCACAGTACGGTTTTGCATCATGTTTATGTGAACATTGTTAGACAAAATGATGATATGTAAGTGGTCATTTCTATTCTGACTTGAGTAGATTATTAGATGTTATTATGATGTTAATTTTTACTCTATGTGTGGACAGTAAAAAAAGCATTTCACTGCATGTCTGGCATGTATGTTTGTGTGCAAAAATAAAAAAATAAAATAAAACTCACCTAACACTAAAGTTGGCCAGTTGGCTATCCGAGCCTTCAAGCCTTGATGGAATATCTCATGGAGAAACATTATCGTCTCACTTACAAATAAAGAAAAAATGAGAAATGCATGGCACATCAATTTCTGATACTTAAAGACAGATATTATACTTTCAAAAAGAGTTGCATATAGTTGTATATTGTAAAAAAAAAAGATGATAGTTGCATGTTTTAAACATTTATTGGTGGTGTCAGAATCAAAGTAATTTTTTCTTGATCAACAGCATGACAAAATTAGAAAAAAGAATCTGAAATACTGTATAAAGCTTGTTTCTATCATAGAATAAAAAAACTAAAAGTGATTCATAACTAAAGTAATTGTAACTTCTCACAATTCTGACTTTTATCTTGCAATTGTGAGTTCATATTTGGCAATTCAGTTTCTTTTCCACACATAACAAATTATGAGAAAAAAACTTTGCAATTACTGTTTTTCATTATTTATTCTGTGATGGAAAAAAACGAATTACAGAGAAAAAAATGTCAAGATGTAAACTCACAATTCTGAGACGAAAAGTCAGAATTGTGAGAAAAAAGTTCCAGGTACTTTTTTTTCATTCAGTGGTACAAACTAAATAACAGAAGAGCGAAATATAAATTCGGAGAAAAAAGTACGAATTTTGAGATATAATCTCAAACTTGTGAGATTAAAAAAAAAGTCAGAATTGCGAGAAAAAAATTCTCAATTACTATTTTAATTTTTTTTATTCCCTGGTGGAAACGAAAAAAGAAACTGATGGACATCTAAACTTACAATTCCAAGACAAAATTCAGAATTGAATTTGCAAGATATAAACTTATAATTCTAAAATTATTTGAAAAACTCAGAACTACAATATAAAATCTCGCAATTGCAAGAAAGTCACAATTATCTTCTAATTTTTTTATTTTGTGGTAGAAACAAAAAAATCACAATAGCAAGACATCAATTCAGAAAAACAAGTCAGAGTTGTGAGACACAAACTCAGAACTGTGATATATAAACAGTTGCTGAGATAAAAAGTCGCAGTTACACAGTAGCTTCCAGAGTATTCCTCCAAGTATTCAATTCACTTCAAGTTGACCACGTGATTTATACCTATTGAGGAAGATGCTGCTGACATCGTCATGACTAATGGGGGGTTTTTTGGAGCTGGCCGCCATCCTGAGCGGCCGCAGGAAGCAGTTGACCAGGATGGAGAGCTGGAGCACGTACTCCGTCTCGGCCTCCACCATGTTAAAGACGATCTGGTTTCTCTTTCTCATGCTCTCGGCGTGAGGTGAGCAGATGTAGTCCTGCACGATGATCTTCCACTTCCTTCTGCACAGCCAACCACGCATGAAGCTTTGCACCTGCGAGAAAACATGCCACGGAGACGCCCGAATGACTGCACTTACACTAGACACAATTGTGAACAAATATACAATCCAAATGTAGACAATCATGTACCTTCTTGATTTTCTTGATATCTGGATCTTCTTCCTCTGGATTGGACTGATAGGGCAACATTCGCTCTTCTGTTTTATTCAGAACGACAATCTAGAACACAGATAACACAGTTAATATGGGTTGCCAGGTTTTCTTGTACAATTGGGCTCTTGAAAAAATATTGAAAATGCTTTTGCTGGAAATTTATATTTTTTAGGGACTACTTTTATAATGCACTGAGGCCACCAAAAAGGTTGATTTGTAGACAAAAAATATGAAGATCCTTTTACTAATGCGTATTGATCCTTTCCTGTTAATACCTGGCAACCTAAGGACCACTGAAAGAGCAAGTAAGAGCGGGACGGTGGACATATGTTTGCTGTCAGTCACAAATAAGGTTGCATGAGTGTACAGTATAGATATATATAATATATAATATATTTCATTCACTTAAGAGTATAGAATACAGTAAACAATAAAATGCCAATACTACATATCAAGTAGTCTAGGCTAAAATTCATTCAAAAAGCATTAAAACAACACTTAAAGGAACACGACTCACCCCCCACTATTTTTGAAAATAAGCTCATGTTCCAACTACCCTGGAATTAAACAGTTGAGTTTTACTGTTTTCTAATCCGTTCAGCCGATCTCCGGGTCTGGGGGTAGCCCTTTTAGCTTAGCTTAGCATAGATCATTGAATCGGATTAGACCGTTAGCATCTCGCTCAAAATGACCAAAGAGTTTCGTTATTTTTCCTATTTAAAACTTGACTCTTCTGTAGTTACAAATCGTGTACTAAGACCGACGGAAATGAAAAGTTGCGTTGCCTGAAAATAGGCTTACTTCCGTCAACATAACCAACGTGACACCTGCTTGCACCGGGAGCATGCTGGGGACTATTTTCAGGCACTGCATAATATCATTGCGCCTGCTGCACCCATAGTACGGCAGCAAAGTTCCTTGATCATTACGCCGGAATGAGAGTATAGTTCCTAGCCATATCGGCCTAGAAAATCGCAACTTTTAATTTTCCGTCGGTCTTAGTACACGATGTAACTACAGAAGAGTCAAGTTTTAAACAGGAAAAATATAGAAACTCTTTGTGGTCATTTTTGAGCGAGATGCTAATGGTCTAATCAGATTCAATGATCTATGCTAAGCTACAGCTAAAAGTGCTACAGTCAGACCCGGAGATCGTCCATTTATAGGAATCCAGCAGCTGTCGACTGTGACCGGCTGCTTAAAAACAAGGCTAGTTTATATTCATTTTCGGTTAGTGTTGAGTTGGTTTTGGGCTGGTAAATGCAATTTTTTTTCATCTCACAATTCTGACTTTTTTTCTTGAGTTTTCAAGTTTATATCTCATAATTCTGAGGGAAAAAAATTGCGAGACTTACAGACAGAATTGTATGCATAGCTATGCAAGTATAACATGCTGTGACAGTGTTATTATTATTCATAGCTCACATTTTACGCAATTTATCATGCAAAATGCTTTAAAAATTTAAAAAATTGAATTAAAGAGGAGTAACTAGTGTAGTTAAAATCATCCAAATAAAAACAGATTAAATAAAAATTAAATTAAAACATTTATCAAAACGTCTGTCAACTGTGATTGGACGCTGGAAAAATTGGCCTTGTTTTCATTCCTTATGGGTGGGTTTTGGAGTGTAAATTGTTCTGGGACCTGGCAACCCTTGACAGAACCGATGAAGATGAACTGACCTCTGCCTTCAGTCTCTCGATCTCTGTATCCTGGTCTTCCAGTTGCGTCCGCAGCTGATTTGCCGCCACCTTTTCCGTCTCCGTGATCTGCACCAGATGGATGTATTTCTGCATGAGAACTTCCCGCTCGATGATGAGGTCTGAATAACTGCCAGCGACAGCAGAAGGACAAAGCTGCTTAGAAACATTTACAAAGAGAAACTCTGAGTGCTAAATAAATCAATGAGCCACTCAAAAGCCTTATTTAATATAGTCCTGGGTCGTGTTTTATTTTACCTTGTCTATGGCCTTTGAAGATGTTGCATCTGTCTAATTTGACTAGATTGTACCAACTGAATATGCAGTGAAATACTGTGTTTAATTGCAATGCAAAACCAAACCTATAGGAAGTCTTTTCACTTAAAAAAAATTATAAGCCTGTTTATTTTGCTATCCTAACTATGCATGCTTACAGTATATGGAGAGTTGTATTTTACCATCTGCATTCTGCGTTATTTTCTCCTCCATCATAACTGACCTGTAACTCACCAGTGATGTAGAGTGAAAGATCTGTGTGAAATGTGTGATCGTGCTTGCTTTCCTTCCTCATAACAAATCCATCAAAACTGCATGCTGCTAAGCCAGTTTAGTAAAGGCACCACTGAGGTCCTGATATATTAACCTCATGCAAAACTCTGATGTAAATGTCAAAACATAACTTTTTTTTTCAATACAATTTTCCAAAAGTGGTGCATGCATCATTTCTACATAATAGCTAATAGGTTGTATGGTCTTGGTTTTATTTGAAACCCCATTCAGAAAAAAAAAAAAACTATGAAGTTCTTAAGTTATCTTTAGTTTAAGTATTAGCTTAGTCTCAGATGTTTCTCCCAAAATTCATTTGGAGGAATAAAAACAGGTATAAATGAGACAATTTTTGACATACAGTATGAGTATAGTGTTATAAATGAATGTGGATAGCAGCTCAGATAATTTGGTCAATTGTTTCATATCAAGATCTTTGACTTTTGATTATAAACATAGAATTTTGCTAATATTCTTAAGATTTCATTTCTATATAATGTTTAATATATATTATATGTTTTAAATCTAATTAGAGTTTTCACTTTAATTTTGACGAAAGTTTGAGTAATTTTGTTGTGTTTTTGTCATTTAAAAAAAATATATGTCTGTATAGTTTGTTAATTTTATTTCTTATTTTAGTACTTCAAGTTAAACTAAATGAAATTAAGAATAGCTATAAGAAAAATAAGTTTAAAGGATTTTTATTATATTAACTTTTTCAGTTAACCAATCTTTCATAGCCACAGAATTTTTTTTTTTTATTTGTTTTAGTTTTAGTTATTTAGTACTTCAGGTTAAACCAAACTGATGAATTAGCCGAAATAAAACAAAACAATCTTCTTTCTTTCTTTCGTTCTCTTCCTTTCGACAGTTATTCTAATATTCTATTTTAGTTTTCATTAATTATAATAACCCTGGTGTGGGATTACTGAGGTCTTTTTTCTTCTGAAAAGCCTTCAGCAAAAGTCTTCATTTGCATTGCTGTCTAGAAGAAACAAGTGATTTTTCTTTCCTACAGAAAGGTTGTCACATGACAGGCTAACCGGCTCAGCAAAACCTCATCATATTCTCAAAGATGTTGAGTGTTCTGTATTTTTATTGTACCTGGCCTGTTGAATGGCCTCCACCCACTCATTACAATCTGCATCCTCTTCTGTCCGCAGCTCCAGAGGTTTCTGCCCATCGTGGCCGAAAATCACCAGGAAGTAATACTGATAAAGATGAGAAATGAAACATCAGAGAGCATTCTGTATTCATAGTGCATTTGGCCCATAGTGAGCAGCATTAATACAGTTCTGACCTAAATAGAGACGCTTCCAGCGGCCACTAGCATGAACTTGCATGCACTCATTAAATGGAAATGACAGAAGACGTGTTACTGAGTAATTTCGTCTTAAATCATGAAGCAGCATGTGAAACAGCCAATCAAAAGAAGCTAATATAATAAAACACCAAGCGTGTCACCAACACATAGTTGGAAAGAATATAAATAGATTATATCTGGAAGGGAAAAAAATAAGTTTAAAAAAAAAAAGCATTGTCTTCTTTAACTCTCATGTTGTGTTCTGGTCATTTTGACTTTGCTTTTATTTTTCCCAAAATGTTAGTTAATATCATCCCCAGAGCTGGGTAGATTACTTACAAATCGTAGTCAGTTACTGATTACAGATTACCTCATAAAAACATTCCATTTTTATATTACGCCAGGGTTTGCCAAACTGGGCTGACTGTAAGAACTGCAGTGGGTTTGTGAGTTAATAAAAAGCTAATAATGAATTCAATCTTAAAAATGCACAATAAAAATAATTTAAATCCTTGAAAGCTAAAAATATAGATATTTTACTTGTGATTTACTGATTTCATAATCCAGATTACATTTTTTTTTTTTTGAGATACCACCTTGTTATACTTGTTCTGTTCCTGGTCAAAAATGACCAGCCTTATAATAATTACGTTCAAACGCACTCCTGATCGCTACTTAATTCGTTACCCCCAACCCATTGTATTCAATCTTTTGGTCAATTTATGTTCAATTAGCGCAGGTTTTGTTATTTATTTTTGGAACTACTTGATGGTAGGCCTTCGCTGATGCAGCTCAGTTTTTGCCAAAATATTGCCAAAATTACCCGCAAATAATGCTTTTTTCACTGAAAAGCTGAGGTGCATTAGCTTAGATCTATGACCAATCCATTTCAAAAAGAAATACAAAACCTGTGCTAATTGAAAGAAAACAAATTGACAAAGAGATTGAATCCAAGATTTACGCATAATGAGAGCGTTTTTAAAAGGCCAGGTTTTTTGGGGTTTTTTTTTTTTAGCACGAACACTAAATTAAGTAAAGGATTTTCACTACAGACTTAATTTTCTTATGTATATTTACTTGATTATGGATAGAAATATGACCTGGACAGGTTCTTGACATAAGTGATGGAGCGAAAGAGCCAGAAAACTGTGAGAGTGTTTTATAGGACATAGGCTTAAGGGCTCGTTTGTGTTCTCATGATGCACGGCTGGTGTGTGTGTGTGTGTGTGGTTATGTAACAGGCAGAGCTTCTTCTCTGTCTTTAATGCACTGTCCTGAGCCTCAGGCCTTGTTTAAACCGAGAGATAACAATAGACACGGCCAGCCCACAAATACGTCGGATTCCGTTTCACTTTCACAGACCCACAGAACTATCTTCTCCCACTGAAAGCCATTTAAATCTGCTTTATGCATCCGATTACAATAACAAAGCTCATTGACGGGTCAGGACTCATATTCATATCGGACTCATTTGCATCATTTTTGCTAGCAGCTCTAGATGCGTGTTTTCTTGAGTCACGCACATAAACACACACAGATTGTCCTTCCGAAGTCATGCACTGTAGACTTTCATTCAGATAACCGCGTCTGAGAGAAACACGCTGCCAGAAGAGCTACTATTCTTAGACGGGAACCCAGAACTGTGTTGCTCATGTGTGAAGCTCGTTTACGGTCAGCAGAGCTCACGAAACCGCAAGAATCCCGAGAGGGTCTACATCTCTAAGAATCCAGAAAATATGACCAAATCAACATGCAATGGCATTTAGAATGCATTTTAACATTTTAAAATTTAAAATATTTCTTAAAGGGCGGGAAAGAACTTTTTCCATTAATAGTTGTACAGCGTAACAGCTTGGTTCCAGAACTTTTTTTTAATTTTTATAAATCTTGACTACATAAGAATTTTATTTTATTTTCAATGCAGTTAACATAATAAAATCAGTACATTATATTACTGTCGCAAATGTTAAATATACAAAATAAAACTAGACTGTGCAGGAGATTCATAAATAATATTGAAATAATTAAAATCTATAACTTAAAATAATAAAACTTTCAGATATATTCTCATGCTCCAAAGCTCTACAAGTTATTTTTTAACCAAACTTATACTTTTTATTTAGCATGATGCATACATTGATTCAAGTTGATTAAGAAATATAGAATTTATTTAAATGCTTAAACGCTGTTGCTTTTGACATTTGTATTCAAAAGTGGGAAAAAAAAAGTTTCTTGAGCAGCAAATCGGCAAGCCTTCTTTGTTAGAATGATTCTGGAGATCATTGGACACTGAGACTGGAGGAATGTGCGGAAAATTCAGCTTTTAATTCACAAGCAATAATAATAACCTTTTAAATATATATCACATAGAACACAGTTATTTTGGAACATAGTATAAATTTCACACATATTTATGTTTTACTAGTTGTCAAATAAACACAGCCTAGTTCGAGCCGAATGACTTCTTATCACAAACTGAACTAAATCAAAATAACTACAATCTCACCACCCCACAACGTTTGATCCAGTACATTCTACCCTATACTAACCGGCAAGCAAACCTGAACTTTACCCATCATTTGCCACTGCTTTAAAAGATGAGTAGTTGATCTAAAAAAAAATACAACAAGGGTATACAGCTATTATTTTCCTGTGGACCTTTAAAGGGACCAGAACTCAAGCCAGCTGAATGCAGTAGGAAGCTGGTGACGATAGTGCTGCAGCATAATATACATGGCACTTCACATGACCTCAAACTGAGTTTCCATGGTCAACAAGTCATTGTCACGCTGTGGTTGACAACATATTTCTTTGCATATCTGAATCTTTATCATGTACGTTCAAAGAGGAGATACTTCTACTGCTGCATGGCCCAAACTGGAGCGAGAGGAACATATCGTCCCAATCGATAATGCGTCATATGAGCACTTTGGCTCACAATAGCCAAACTGGATTAGCTTATAATCCAAAACGCCAAACTATCACATTAAAAACGTTAACCATAATTAATTGTAATTTGTAATTCTAAAATAAAAGCAGGCATTTCCGTAGAAGACCTTTTTTTCCATCAATATGCCCAATTCGTTTGCACATCACCAAAGCTTGTTTCATTGAGTTGGCCCAGAATCAAAGCGCGTCAATTTCAGCATTTGGTTTTAAAGCTGTAGAATTACTTTGAAGCTCTCGTAGCTCTGCGTCCGCAACAACGGCACCAGCAAATGCAAACATGCTCACAATACAAGAAAATAAAAAGTGACCGTGACGTGTGGCCACGTATGGTGACCCATACCTCGACTTATGTGCTCTGCGTTTACCCCCTCCTAAGTGCACACACACAGCAGTGAACACACAAACTGTGAACACACACCTGGAGCAGTGGGCAGCCTTTTTTTTTTGCTGTGGCGCCCGGGGAGCAAGTTGGGGGTTCGGTGACTTGCTCAAGGACACCTCAGTCGTGGTTTTGAAGGTGGAAGAGACGGCTGAACATTCACTCCCCCCACCTACAATCCCTGCTGGTATGAGACTCGAACCCACAACCTTGGGTTACGAGTCCAACTCTAACCATTAGGCCACGACTTCACCCATTTATCCCCACCAACAACAACAACAACAACACAACAACAACCATTTTCTCATTTTGGTAGACTCTTTAAAAAAGATTCCTGTCATGTACAATAAAAAGTACTAAAAATAATTATATTAATGGATATAGAAATAGAAAACACTATTGTGTCAAACTTTAGGAATAATTGCTTAAAAACCTTTTGAATAAATTCCTTCTGCTCACCAAAGCTGCATTTATTTGATTAAAAGCAGTAAAACGTAATATTGTGGAATATTATTACCATTTAAATAATTGTTTGATAAATATATTCAAATCTTAAAATGTAATTTAACATAACATAATCTTTGTAATAGAAATCTCTGTAATCTTCTTCATCTTTACTGTAACTTATGACAATTTAATGCAATGCACCCCTACTTTTTTTATTTTTTACTTTTATCTTACTTTTTGCCAAATGTTGAAATTGGTGGTCCTATCACACTTTCCACAAAAATATGAAGCAGCACAACTTGTTTCAACATTGATAATAACCAGAAATGTTTCTTGTGCAGCAAATCATAATTAGAATGATTTCTGAATGATCATGAGACAACACTGAAGAACTGGAGTAATGATGCTGACATTCACAAGGAATAATGACATGTTTACACTATATTCGCTTAGAATAACAGTTTTTTAAAATTTAATAATATTTTCCACCATTTCTACTATAATTTTTTGATCAAATACAAATCACTTCTTTCAAAAACCTTTAAAAAATGTAACACTTCCAAGCTCATTGACTGGTAGTGTGACCATTTAATAACTTCAAAGTAAAAAAACAAAAAAACATATGTAATCATGAAAGAAGAAAAAAAAAAGCCGTGTGAAGAACGGGTGTTCACAGATTGACAGCACACTGCTGGCCAAGCTGACAACTCAATCTCAAGAAGTGTGTGTGAGTGTGTGTGTGTGTGATATACATAAAGAGAGATTTTGACGTTGGATGTACCTAGCTAATCGACAATCTCCTTAGGGGAATGCTTCAATCACGCTGAATTATACATTATACATTTTCAGTTCAAAAATGCACCAAAAAAATTTATTCTATGGGTTTAGGTGATAGTTTATTCTAATTTATTTTTACCCTAAAAAAAAAAAAGAGAGAAAAAATGAATCACAAATTTATCATTACATTTCTCATTAGTGGGTAAGACATTGACTTTTGAGTTTATTTGTAATTGTCATTATTCACAATGGAAAAAGTACACTGTAAACGTGTTTATTTAAACGTTATATTATTAAAATTAACACAAATTAAAGGAAGTACAACAAACACTATCATGATATATATAAATAAATGCTTTTTATTATTTTTTATTTAAATAAATAGATTTCACCCCTAAATTTTATTGTATAAATTTGGGTAATTTGAGGGTTATTTAAAAAGAAAAAGAAAATAAGCGCATCAACGTATCAATAAAAAAAAATAACTGCATGCTCACTTTATTAATAATAAGTTTATTTTTAAGTGAGTGTGCAGTTATGTGTTTTTAAGTATTTTTCCAGTAACACGGTAACATGTGTAATGCATTATAAAGGGTTATTAAAGGGTGTAATGCATTAGAGTTATTCATAATCTGTGTTGTAATACATTATATCTTGTCGTAAATAATTATACCTGAATTTAAAATGCATAGTGCAACAATGAATTGATAAGTGTTATAATTGTATTAACTGTGGTTACAATAATTCATGAGACTGTACAATGCATTATAACGTGCATTACAAGGCATAATTGATGCATTAAAACTACTTTTATAATGCATTACAATAAAGGCTTTAAACTAACACAAGCAGAAAAAAAACTTGTTAAAAAGCAAAGCAAATTTTGAGGCTGATGCCCCAATTTCAAAATCAAAACAGCCAAAAATATCAGTCAAATAATCATTTTGCTTGATAAACTGGTCTGTGACGAATAAAGATTCCACCCACCAGTTTCTATCCTACCAATTAATTCAGAGATGAGCATAACTACAAAAATGCACATTCACAATAGAAATGTTATGTTTGCACACTGGCAATAGGCTAATTGTTCAAAATTCTATTTCAGAACTCGTTTGTATTCATTTTGTTGATGAAGACCTAAAACTTGCATTTGTAAAATAAACTTTGAAGCCATATATCAGTGTACAGACATTTACTCACTTATATCCACTCGTTTAAAAGCGGCCGTGTTTGACTGCAATATATGGGCTGTTATCGTTGGTTTTAACATCTGAACACCAACACATAAGAAACACAGGGGCTAGTTGTCACACGAGGAAGTTGTCATAAGGCTATTTCGTAGGAATTAGAGGAACGAGAGCAATGGTTTAGTATGTTGGTTTCACAAATCTAGTTTAGATATATTTGTAAATTAGGACACGTTTAATGAACTGTCCTTGAAACTGGGGTCATAATATTTCACTCAAATTAAAACCAATGTTACTTGGAATGCATTAAAGGTAACTTAAAATAAAATATAAAAAGCATAGTTATTTTATTTCCGCAAGTTGCCAAAGCAAAGTAAAAACATTGCACTAAATCTACTAGAAAAACTAAAACTGAAATAAAAATAAAAAATCTAGACATGAACATAAAATGACTGAAACATCAATGCTAAAACTATATAGCTAATATTCTCAATGATAATAAATAACACCGCTTCAAACCAAATTTATAATAAAATTAAATTTATGTAATGTTTTAAGAAATTTTGAATTTTGTCTTAAACAAATTAATTTCATACATTGTGTCTATACAAAAGCTGACTTATAAAAACAAACCTAGACTGAGAAACTGTCAGTAGAGTAAAAACTGTGACAACTAGCCCCAGTGTACTGTGTTCAATATGACACACACACACACACACACTCATAAACAGACACAAACACGTGGTTTGTGTAGAAACCAACTTCCTCGAAACTGACACACTTACAGCTGAAATATGGCTTTGATCGTAAGAGCGAGTAACTAGTAGATCACAGATGAAATGTGGAGTGAATCTGAGGTCAGATCATACCTGCTGTTTATCTGAACTCTCTTTCCCGACGGTGGACACTTTGGGCGCCGGGATCCTCTCGCAGGTGCATCCCTCCAGCAAATAAATCCCTGATGCTCTGGTGCTCTGCTCGTTCTCAAAGCAAAACAGCACATTCTGGTACAGCGCGAAGTACTTCTCGTTCCAGCGGTTGTTTTCTGCGGCTTTTTTACTCAAGAACCCGCGTTTGATTCCCTCTTTACGCGCGACCATGGACAGATAGAGCGCGTGCCCTTCATTATAACGCACGCTCTTCTGCATCTTACAGCCCTGACTGTCACACTGAACCCATCATCCTCCTCCTCCTCCTCAGACACAGCAGCCAGAGATGATGATGATGATGATGATCTAAAGTCCAGCCGAAAGCGCTGATGCTGTGCGTAAAGGAGTTTCCAGACGCGAGTAACGCGTAATTACGCACCGCGATATCCTGAAGGAGTGCGCGGGTAACAAAGCAAGCAAAAACACACTTCAGAAAGTCAACAAATAAACTAAAATAATATGTCTAAAATGCGCGCACCGACGTAAAACAAAAACAGCGTCAGTGAACAGACGGTACAACAGAATCACGACCGAGATCAGCGCTAATCGGCTTTGACACCAACTTAAAGAGACAGAACTATTTACCCCTCAGTCTCTGTATTTACATCACTGTCCACAGAGAATACTCTGGCATCTCTCTCACGCCTCCCTGAAATGAGTTTTGCCGAAAGCTGCAGATGCTAGAGTTAACCTAACTCTATTTTCAGGAACATGACAGAATTTAGCTCTTTAAATTTCATTTACAAAGTGTAGGTTTTTCCAACGTACTGTTTCCAATGATTACACTCTAAAAAATGCTGGGTTAAATGCAACCCAGTGCTGGGTAAAATAGGGACAAACCCAGCAATTGGGTTGTTTTGACCCAGCGGTTGGGCTGTTTTGACCCAGCAGTTGGGTTAAACATTTAACATTTAACCCAACCGCTGGGTCAAAACAACCCAATTGCTGGGTTTGTCCCTATTTTACCCAGCACTGGGTTGCATTTAACCCAGCATTTTTTAGAGTGTAGCATTAAGTCCCGAGTTTCCGAGTTGGGGGCGTGTCAGTGAGAAAACATGTCGAATACAATGTTCAAATTAATAAAAAAAATAGTTTTTCATGTACAATAAAGCTATATACGTTACATATACAAATATGATATTATTGTATAATTACCATGGAATGTTATGATTCAGTTTATACATTGAATAAAAACAGAAAAAAGGAAAAAAAATGCATCATTTTGTAGATGTAGAGTAAATTTTTTTTTTGAATTTTATGTAGAAAAGTTAAATCGCTATCTTGTATAAAGTGACTTGAACGCACCGATGTCGTAATTGCGCGACTTGTCAACTCGTAAATACAAACTTTCCAGGAAGACTTGAATGCACCGTACCATTAGGCTACTAATAATTACAACAACAAACTTTACTACAATCTCTCAAGTAGCCTAGCACTCGGAGATCGAATTCAGTGTAACGTTAGCCTACTGAATCGGTTTCATTTGTTCGTTCAACAACGATTCACCAATCAATCTGGTTCGCTGCCCGCATTGAATCTCATTTGTATCAAACTATGTAAATAAGGTTGTTCTCTATTTAAATAATAAATTAGCATGTTTTCTAAATGTATGAGTTGTATTTCAATGTGAATGTCCATCAGAAAATATATTTTTTAAATAGTCTAGTTTTGGAGCCGTTTTTTGTTTTTCAATGACTACCACTGTGACGTGACAAAATACACTGCTGATGTGCTTTCTACTTCAGCTGAGGTAAACAATACACCTTTTCCACAATAACAACAACAACAACAACGACGACAAACCATAATAATCTACAATCGAGTAACGTTACCGTTTAGAAGTTGGATTCAATGCACGGAATCAAAAACGATTTACCAATTCATTTGATGCGATGTGCGTATTTGCGACTCCTTTGTATCCGCAATTAAATACTGTTGTTGTTGTTTTTTTTTTATTTTAAAGAATGCATGTTTTAAAAGTATATCATTTTTTTCTAAACGTCCGAAATTCAGCAGTTAAAAAAAAAAGTTTTCCAATGAGTAGGCTACCGTTGTAGCACAACAAAATGCTGCACCACTGACTGTTGTGTTTTATACACTTTCCACAACAATAAAAAGAAAAACAATTAATTTACAATATCTCTCAAGTAGCGATCGAAGGCCGGGTTCAATTTACTGAATCGGTTTGTTCGTTCAAAAACGATTAGCGATCGTTACGAACGAACGATCTTTACTCAAATTAGCATTTTCTCTCATTTTTAGTTGTATTTTAGTGTCAAAGTCCATCAGCCAAACTAGAAGAACAACCCATCTTGTTTTTTTCTTAAAAGGTGAGTTTGTTGATCATTTGAACAAGATCTGTTTAAACCTGAAGTTTTTGATACAGTCTGAGCTGCGTAAATATTGAGATTTACGCCCCCTGGTGTTGATTGCATGAAATCACCAGTAAAAACAATGCTTTTACTGCACTGACACACAACACCTCTTGAAATGATCATAGCACCAAATTTATACATTTATATATAATAATGAGATAATTTATGGATGTTGGCATGTGGCGCATGTGTTATGCATAAATAATCTAAACTCTGAGCTCGTTGTGATGCATTGTGGGATTGCCTAGAGTCACGTCACAATGCCTTAAAACCCTATCTATCTAGGCATCTCTGGGTTTGGGAATAGAGCCAAAGTTTCATGTGATGTCTGTGATTAGAGACGCATATTAAAGCTGTTTTCAGACCAGAATAAAGCAGCATAAAGCTTGAGGGACACTCACACCACACCTGCTGGCTGTAAAGCTGACTTCACTCCTACAAAGAGATGAACTTGTGTCTTACAGAGGAAGAGCCCACGATACCAGACGCCCACTTCAACACAACCTCTGCAGGAAACCACATTAAGAGCGTACCCAGCATGCTTTCAGACTTCTTTGGGAACATGCACTATAATATTTGCAGCTAATACTGAATATCCTTGCAGCCAAAATTCATGAATCTCGAAATATATGAGCATGTGTAAAACCGCTCAATTTAACCTGTGAGTTGAAATGCCACAGAAATCCTCGAGATCAGCAAAACAAAGACAATGGGCTAAATTCAGCTTCACCTGAGGTCTAAAGCAGAGCTAGAACAGGATTTCTGATTGTGTCCAGCTTTGCATCGGGTCAGATGAGGTCATAGGCGGAGGGTGGACCAACTCCAGGGTAAGGCTAAAAGCAACCAAATCTATTAACTACAAACATCATAAACCCATCTTTTTAGGCAAGAATCAGACATGGGTGTCATGTAGGCTAATAAAATATGGTTAATGGGACTGAATTTGTATTTAACGGGATTGCAATTTAAAGGGGTCATATGATGCTATTTTAAAGATCATTATTTTCTGTATTTGGTGTAACAGAATATGTTGACATGCTTTAATGTTCAAAAAACACATTCATTTTCAAATACTGTACATTATTGTAGAACCTCTATGCCCCGCCTCTCTCAAACATGTAGTTTTCAACAAAGCCCCCTCCTTTGACAAGCGCAGTCTGCTCTGATTGGCCAGCTGACCCAGTGCATTGTGATTGGCCGAACACACAAGCACTCGTCGGAAATGTAACACCCCTTACCATAATCGCTTCAGCTTTCTAAGTAAATATCAAGACAGTTAATAATGTCATTAGTTTTACCATCAGTTCAAGCCCGAAAGGGCAACAGAGTCGCGTGTCCCTGTTTCCCTCTCTCCTCATCACTCATCCACACTCACTCACTCACACACTCACTCACTCACTCACTCACACACACACACACACAAACACACGTTGACTGCGATGCGCAAAACTCCGCATTTGAACAGTCAATAGCAAATACTTAAAAACTAATAACAAAACAGTAATTACAGTTGCGATCAGAAGTGCCAGATGGCCTAGCAAGTCGGAAGGACCTTTTTTTTTTTTTTTTGAAATTAGCCTTTGTGCACAGGACAGCCTTGTACTCTTCTAGGTTCCAAAAACTGTTTTTTTTTGTTTCCCCCCCCCCCCCCCCCATGAAAAGGCGTTGCACAAATTTGAACATCTGGGTTGTGCTGTTCTGTTGTAAATAAATCTTAACCAATGATTCCTAATTGCATCTACTTCCGGAAGGCCAAAGGTGCTTTTGCTTTCGCACTGAAACACACCTCTGACATGTCTCCCTGACATGCTGCTTAAACACTAACTGCGGTTACTGAAACCAAACCTTCTTTCTTTGCGTCCACATTTGGGCAGCATTATGCAAATATTCCCACATAGTGAGGTAGACATGTGGGGGCGTGTTAGAACAAGACGTTTTAGGTAGGCGAGGTTGACTCTTAACTTTTATAAAGAAAATCTCTTTGGATATGAGACTTTAGTCTGCACTTTTACAGATCTTCTTTATGCACCAAGAGTTTGTAATACTTCAAAGAGAAAGGAACAATTGAAATCGTATCATATGACCCCTTTAATTAAAAAACTTATAAAAATGGTCATCTAAACGTTTCCTTCCAAGGTTATTCAAAAGCGAATAAATTATATATAGAAAGTGACATCGCTAACATTGATCTATCTCGTGTTTAAGCACTCTCAAAAAAACAAAACTATTGTTATAATCACTGAAACTATATACATTGTGAAATTAATCTCTTACTTACATTGTCAGCGAACGCGCGCGCACTCAAAACGGATGAGTTTAAACGATGACTCATCTGAACGCCTCTGATTGGCCATTGCATTCCTAAGATCAACAGAATCGTGTGTGATTGATTACAGTGTGCAGCTGTAAAAAACAGCCACAATTTAAATATGGTGAACATGAGCAGATCTCATTTATGCCGCACTTGACACTTTCTATTCATTTTTTGTGGTAGTAACCGTCCTCCTAGATTAATTGTTGTGGCCGGGGCATTTTTGCCACAATCGCTGGGCCCAGCCTTACACACAGCTCGCCGTGGATGAGGTCTCAAACTCATGATTTGAAATCCTTAAAGGACCAGCGCGAGGGGTTTTCTCTGAGGAGACGGGGAGATTTTGTGGATCAGAAAAATGATCAAAAATAACTAATAAATGACTAAATAAAATATATTAAGAATCTCAAGGTATTATTTATTAGAGATTATTTGTTGATGAGTACAAAAAAATATCTTTTTATATACGCAATGCAAAACATGTGGAATTTACATTATATTAAAATCATATTTAAAACCCGTGTTTTTTTTTAGTTTAATAAATATGCTATAATATAAATATTAGACAAGGTGTATATAAATATACAGCAAAAAAATCTACATACAAAAAACAACAAAAACTACATGAACACTGCATGTAAAGATAATGCGTAGTATGGCTTGCTTGTAGATAAATTGTGTAAATAATGTGTAAATATAACTGGAACAGAAAACAATAAAAATACATTGGATTAAAAAGATAAGTTTAATAAGGTTATTATAAACTACATAAACAATTACATATGTATTTTATTTATTTTTTATTGAATTATGCATCTACAAGATCAAAAGAGGAAAAATTAAGCTTATACACATATGATGCCATATCTGCTTATTTTCCTCCAATATTTTTAGATAAATACAAACGCTCTTTTGTTTTTTTATCTAAAAAAAAAAAAAATTCAGACAAAAAAAAAGAGGTATATAAAATAAACTCAAATATATTTACTCCATTCTTAAATTTTCTTTTCTCCATTTTAGACAAATAATTATTAGAAAAAAATAATTTTTATGTTATATATATATATATCTATATCTATATATATATGATATTATATAGAGAGAGAGAGAGAAGCGAGAGGAGAGAGAGAGAGAGAGAGAGAGAGAGAGAGAGAGACAGAGACACTCAAGTAGCATAGAGAGAGAGAGAGAGAGAGAGAGAGAGAGAGAGAGAGAGAGAGAGAGAGAGAGAGAGAGCACACTCACAGTAGCTAGAGGCGAGAGAGAGAGAGAGAGAGAGGGCGCGAGGAGAGAGCGAGAGAGAGAGAGAGAGAGAGAATATTCTTTGTACATTTTCTAATATTTTTCGATAATTGTTTAATTATTTATCTGAAAAATGTAACTCATTTAAAACTGAAAATGTATTACTTCCAAAAGATGTGGAAGTCTTTCGGTCATAGAACGCTTCAGCAAGGGCAACCCTGTGGGATTATGGGGGATTACTGGTTTGTCTGTCAATCCCAAAAATAGCGGCATACTCATAAATCTCAGAAAAGGGGATAGTGTGGCAATCTGTTTGTAGATGTTGTTTCTAAACAAACGCAAATGGAATGAAGAGTCAAGATTTATGGATTTGGAAAGGGTATTTCCAGGCCAGATGTTCAGATACTGGGAACAAACATCATCTGTATGTGCAAGAACAAACCAAAACTTCAGCGTCAGATTTGCAAAACATGCAATTAATATGATATTCAAATGAATTAGAGCATTATACAAACAAAGCTGTTAAAACTGCTGATAGAGTGCCATCTTCTGGCACATCCAGAATGAATAGGTCATTTTTAGTGGTGTTTGAGAAGCCGAGCATCACCAGTAGCCTACTATTGTTTTGAAACTTCAGATCCTGAAAATCATGACTGGGGTCTTTTGACGCCCTAATCAACTACTTAGCAACATTTTGTCAACCATTCAGACCTTATCAACAGCGTAGCAATGTACTAAAAGCCTCAGAAGACCCTTGTAACTCCACAGCAAAACCTTTGCAACCACCCACAACACTAGTATTGTGTCAGCAGGTAAACAGCTTTCATGCTTTCTTGATCGGAATATAGATTTGACATGTTTTTGTACTGAAATGAAAATCAATCGGAACGGACGCTGCTGACTGCTAATAGAGGAAAAGCATCATTAAATGTCACTCAGTTTACTGGGAAAAGTAGCACCTGATGTTCTTGAATAGTTGCCATGACGATGGCTAAACAATTAGACTGTCCACTGTGAAGCAGGTTCATGGTTTCTATTCTAAAAAATAAAACAAAAAATAAAAAAATAAAACAAAAAAAATATAATATAAACTGACTGAATAAAATGAAATAAATGAAAAAGTTGAAAAATAGAATAGAGTAAAAATAAATGATAAAAACATTAAACAAAAAATAAAATAGAAAAAGTTAAAGAACAATAAAATACAATTAATTTTTTTAATTTTATTTTTTTTTTATTTTTTTTTACGTTAAAAAGCCCGAATATTTTAAAGAGAAAAATCAATTAAACAAACGGACATACAATAAAAATAAATTAAAGAAGAAAATAAAACAGTAAATGACAACAAAAAATATAATAAATAATAATAGTAAATAAAATAAACAACATAAAAACAGACTAAATCCACCCCGAATGTTGAATGAAAATAGAATAGCTAAAAAACAAATAATAACATTGAATGAAAAATAAAATAGAATAAAATCAAATAAACTTAAAGACCAATACGTAAAACAAAGCAAATGAAATGAAAACAGATACCATCCATAGATGAATTGAAATCAAATGAAACAAAAAATAAATAAGAAAACTAAAACATTTTAACAAAAAGAAATTAAATAAAAAAATAAAATGATAAATAATGAATAAACATAACCGTACACATTTGGTAAAAGCTATGGAAAGAAATAGGCGTTCATAGGTTAAACCACTGTGGAAAAATGTAAAAAGAACCCAGCCATTTCATGTAATTTACAGTGTAAATGCTGTTAATTTGTACCATTTTTAGAAGTAAAAATGCACAAATATTGTAATTCACAGTGAGAACTGTATAACTGATATTCCCAGAATTCCCTGGATGACACTTCACATTTGAAAGTATTTGTTTAAATAGTCATGTTTTTAAAATAGTTTTTGTTATTAGTTATGTATAATTGGGCTTTATGTTACATCTTCAGTTGTTTAATGAAAGTTTAATGCATTAAGCATCATGTGTGTTACCATGATGGAGTTTTGTGTTTGCATGAATGACTCTGTACACCTTCTATATATTAGTATATACTTCTGCTTGTGGTGAAGCTACTTGTGATGAGCTTTGATTCTTCATGTGGCTTTCTCTTTTACCACCTGCATTATTATGGTGCTTGTCAGTATGTTAAAGGTACAAAACAGATTTTAATAGCAGTGTGCATTGTTGAATTTACTGCTTTACATTCAAATTTTTCTTGTTTGTAAATTACAGTTTTATACTGTAAAATTTACAGTTTGTTCTGTAAATGTTTTTTTACTGTTTTTCTGTATTTTTTACAAAATTATTCTGGCAACCACAGCTGCCAAAATGATTTTGTAAAAACTACAGATTTTTTTTTTACAGTGTACTTTCTAGTATTCCATTTCAACACTTCCATCTATCAAGCAAAATGTTCTGATAAATGACTAATAAACTAATAAAATCATTGTAATTAACATGCTGCAACATGGAAGGCCTGAAAGGTCAACCAGGTTTGATTAATATATTAGAGACATTCATTAGACTAATAAATGACATGTGCACAGTTATTTCTTAGTCCTTAAATAGGACTCGTCTGACCATGTACTTCCAGCTTTTACACATGTAACATTTCAGTTCTAGCTTTGAAATATTTCTACTTTACATAACTCTAGACACCAGAACACCTAATATCATCACAACCAAAACCAACCACGCTAAATAACTCATTTATTATGTGATTATTTCTCCATTTTTATGCTATTATTGCGTGGTGGTAAAGTGCTGAGTTAGTCGCTGCAGTAATCAGATGCACTCGGTCTGTGGGAGCCATAATCTGGAAGTTCACTGTGAGTTTAGTCCAACCTGTGCAAGACTCATTCGCAGCGTTTCTTTATTCCACTGGTTGCCATGGAGATGGCATTGCTCAAGTGCACTGAAACTACGGCATCTCACCTTCCAATCAACCTGACGACAGTTCTTTCACATATGTAAAGTAGCTACTATTTCAGACCCACCGCACCACATAAGCACCATTATTTCAAAGGTATGATGAAAAAAGACAGTACATACAGCTGTCCCTAAACAAGGTGCTTTTCCTCAGGAGTCGCTTCCTGTTTGGTACAAGCAATGAAAAGCATTTTAAAGTGCTGCCATCTGCATGTCCTTGAGTTCTGAGACATTACACATGCGACAAATGCTGTACAAACCACAGATGAAGGTATCCGGAAGTAGTTTAATGGTGCAGTGTCCCTGTGAAACTCAAGATCTCTACACTGAAGCAATACTTAAACGAACTAACAACATTAATGATGCGTTACAAGCTGCAAAACTAATTAATGGAATAATTGCAATAATTAAGCCCCAAAAACAAAACATAAAATAACTTACTATGTTAAATTAAGTTTACAGTAGTTTTGCATTAATAAAATGAAGCACAGTTGTTTCGAAATATTGTATTATTTTATATGGCAATCAATCACAATAAAAACATACATACACACACACACACACACATGGACTATGACCACAAAAACCAGTAGAGCGGTAATAAACTAGATGTATACATCATCTCAAAGCTGGATAAATTAGCTTTCCATTGATGTATGGTTTGTTATGATAGGACAATATTTGGCTGAGATGCAACTATTGGAAAATCTGGAATCCGTGGGTGCAAAAAAGTCTAAATACTGAGAAAATCACCTTTAAAGTTGTCCAAATGAAGTTCTTAGCAATAGATATTACTAATCAAAAATTAAGTGTTGATATATTGACAGTAGGAAATTTACAAAATATAGTCCTAACATGATCTTATAAGTTACGGATTTGGATGAAAGGAACAAATCTTATATTGGGACCCATACGGTGGTTTGGCTATTGCCTCAAAACTACCCAGCGACTTAACATGCTTTGTGCTCCGGGTCCATATCCATACATGATATATATATATTGATAGATAATATATATATACACACACAACCAACCTACAATAAGAATAATAAATAAATAAATAAAAAAAAGTCTCTGGACAGGTTTTGATGAATTCACTCTTGTGGTAGCAAGCCATTTAATCTTGCTTGAGATTAAATTGCTTCTAAATCAATTCTCTGAAACTCTGAAAGGGTCCAAATGTGTACCTGAAGTTCCTGAGAATCAGGGTTATTTTGAGTGTTGATGTTTTCGTGCTTCTCTCTCTCGCTCTCTCTCTCTCTCCCACCTGCCTGTTTCTCTCTCAGCATGTGAATCAAGCACCTCTCATTTGTCACTTAGATCTGATCAACGTCATGCCTGCAATGCAAGCACAGTCAAACACATTTACACTACAGACAGACGGGCTGCTGTGACACTGGCAAAACATCACCGACTCAAGTCTAAATTTCTGATTACACGGTAAGAACAAAATGTATTTTTTCTCTTCTTTATGCATTTACTTCTGCATTAACACTGCAAGTCTGTAGTATTTGACATTAAACGATGAAACGAGCAGCTTATGATAATCATACCTCATTTTTACCATATGCAAACTGAAGACAGAACATATTCTACTCCCATGTCACGAAGTTGTCTGAATGAGGTTTGCTTAAATGCTTAGATGTATTTTCTTGTGTTTCACTGGTTCAGTTGGCACAGAGCAGAGAGCGCTTTGAACCACAGTACCTTGTTTAGAATAGAAACACTTTGCGACCTCTTCAAAATCTCAAGTGCATACTGAATATGCCATCTCGTACATCATCTTTCCATGCACATTACAAAAGCTTGAAGAATTGAAGCAAATGGCATGGAGACATTTTCTGATTTGTGCAAAACAGCTGGACAGGACTTTAAGTGCATAAGTGGAGCTTCTCTACCTGCTCCCAGTAGAGTTGAGCAGCTCGGCAGAACATCGCTGACAGGGTAGAAGTCACAGCTACTCAAAAGCAATCGTCATTTCCTCCATGGTAACAGCGTGCGAGCTGCTCATGACAACTTGTTCAAACCCTTGTTTTCACAGAGGAAATGCAATTGGTATTTGGACACAGTCAGTACTGATGTTGTTTCACTGGCAGACAGAGAGCTGTGGCTTTGATTTCAACATCTGCAGCATGCAACATGATTAAAGTCCACATTAAATGACATTTGCAAGCATTTTGCTTCTGTAACCTGATATTTCTGAGGGAAACTCGATATTTGATGAGTAAAGGAGCACAAGACACAAGAATTAGCAGAAAAGGAGTCATTTGAGAAGCAAAGTAAAGCAATGTATTTTGGTGAAAGATCGCAAAAACTACAGAAATTATCTCTGAAATAACACCAGGAATGTTTTCCAAGAAAACACTATTTCAGTTTTTCTACTTCAAAATTTCACATGTAATTGCTATTTCTTTGTAATCGATTGTGAAATTGACCAGCAATTTTTTTTCTAGTGCAAAATGGGTCAGTTTTGATTTCATATGGCATCTGGTGAAATTTTGTAAAATATAGAAATTATCTTTGAAATACACAGCATTTTTTTGAGGTTGTAAATAAAGATTGGCGCAAGTTTTACAAGAAAATATTATTTCAGTCTTTCTACTTCAAAATGTCATGTTTAATTCAATGTTACTTGCCATTTCATTGCAACTATTTGTGACATTTACTTGCAATTTTGGTTTCTACAACCATTTAGAACCGTAAACAATAACACCAGGAATGTCCGAATGTGCATTCGAAATGAGTTCATTATGGTTTCTTGTTGAAATTGACATGCAAATAAAAAAAAAATACATATGAAAATGTCTCATTCGCAATTGAGAAGCATGGAAGCATGAAGTTCGCAAA
Organism: Sinocyclocheilus anophthalmus; assembly: GCA_018155175.1. Taxonomy (NCBI): domain Eukaryota; kingdom Metazoa; phylum Chordata; class Actinopteri; order Cypriniformes; family Cyprinidae; genus Sinocyclocheilus; species Sinocyclocheilus anophthalmus. The sequence continues at coordinate 186,308 of JADLZN010009433.1, read as the reverse complement.
AACAAAACTACAAATGCTTTGGCAAAAGTAACTTATAATAAATGCAAGGAGACTTCTTTATAATGCATTGCTTAGATGTAGGACGAAGCTAACTGAATACAGTATCCATACCTTCCTTACATAAGCACCTACCGTCTCTCCAATTGACTTGAAAGCTATTCAAGAGCACTTTATAAACCCCAATCAGAGGCATGATGTTCTGCAGGCGTGTCAGCGCTCTGAGAAAGTAACACCAAGGACAGCAAACACAATGGCCTTTAGAAAGAAGCTGTTCCTAAAGAAAGCGTGAGGAAGGCCAAGCTTTGCGCTCATGCTGAAAAGGACAGGCAGCGCTAAGAATGTTGTCTGGCAGTAATGGCAAACAATAAATCCAAGGTCTGCTTCGGTTTATTGAATTGAGATTTTCAGAAAAAAAATAGCTTGAGAGGGAGAGCTGTAATTCTACAAAAAACGAGCTTGTTGCTGAGCAGAACTGAATAAAGAAACACAGAAAGAGCGAAAGTGCATTTGGCTCCGTTTTATCATCTTGCAGCATTTGTGTGCAACCAATCAAGCATCTAAAAACGAGCCGAACACAATAGGATCATTCAAAGCTACACGAGACTTCCATTGTGTAGATGCAATGTGTGTAATTTGCCATAAGAAGAGCTGGACCGTCTTCCATACATCCCTTGCGACAAATATCTAACCTTATTCCCCTCTTCACAGGCTTTGTCATGGCAGTATACGTGATCCCCGTCAGGTGCGAGTCTCAGTGAAAGAGGTGAAGATGGAAGGTCCACAAGTTGTCAACACTGATGGCAACTCCTTGCTTAAGGCCGTCTATCTAAGTCGTCTCCGTCTCACACGGCTACTCCTGGAAGGCGGTGCTTATATCAATGAGAGTAATGAGTGTGGCGAAACACCCTTGATGGTCACCTGCAGGAGCAGGCATACGGACCACCAAAGTGTCTCGAAGGTGAAGATGGTTGGGTACCTGCTTGAAAGTGGTGCTGATCCGAACATCCAAGACAAGAATGGGAAGACGGCTCTAATGCACGCCTGTTTGGAGCAAGCCGGTCCTGAGGTGGTGGCGCTGCTCTTGGGTAGCGGGGCGGATCCGTGTCTTGAGGACCACACCGGTTCTTCAGCTCTGATATACGCCATCAATGCCAGCGATGAAGAAACTCTTAAAATCTTGATGGATGCCTGCAAAGCCAGAGGAAAAGAAGTCATCATCATCACCCCTGACAAACTTGCATGCGGAAGGCAAACGGCAAAACAGTACCTACCTATTCCTCCGCTTGCAATGGTAGAACAATGGAGTTCCACAATTGTTCCCTGTGCTTCTCCATCTGATATTCTCCTCAGTACCTCTCCACAGGGGACTCTTTCTTCTAGTCCTACAGAGCACATGTTTTCCTTCCAGGACCTCCAAAGTATGACCAATTCCCAGCCAACTTCTCCATCCCACCAGGTTCCCCTGGTAAACAGTCGGTTGAGCAAAATCCACAATCTCCAAAGATTACACTCCGAGCCTTGGCTGAAGATCCCACAGTCTTTCTTGGCCCAACAGCATGTCAAAAGCACCTCTGCTACGGAGGAACTCCCGGACATCACACCCGAAGAGGAAATTACTTTCAGAATGAACAGATTGGCTTTTGATAACATGCCACTATCGCGGCATTGCAGTGTTGATTTGAAAGAAGCCAACTCTTTGAGTCAAACTCTACGGCAAGGAAGCAACGGTTTAAGACCGGAAGGAGCACTGTGCCGAAACATGTCCTTTGATAGCTTATCATCCCTGCACTCTTCATCCCATCCCAATCTTCACTGCAAAAGCAGTGCAGAAGCTTTACTGGCTGAGAAGGATCCGGACAAATCCCTGCCAAATTTGGCCGTGTCCAGTCTCCGTAACATCATCCAGAGAAGGAAACTAGGAATGGACCACTACAGCTCCGATTCCCAACTATCGGTGAGCCTCGACAACTCTTCAGAAGGCCGTAAAGGACAGTTAGAGAAGAGAAAACTTGCTAACTCGCGTTCTCCTACTTTGGTGGGCTCCAGGGAGTCTCTTGAGAATGCTTCGTTGATGCACTTGCACAGGAGGAATCCCATCAGCTACGAGCGGCGAGGCTCCGGGGCGCTTTTGGATCCCATCTCCCATCCTCGAGCTGGTTTCCTCCCTCCGCTGAACCAGCATGCACTAATCCCAAACATCACCGGAAGTGGCAACCCAAGCAGCATCAGCTCCAACAACAAAGCAGTTTGTGGCGTAGCAGCAGGGACAAAGCCCTGTATTCCCTCGGCTCCTGCGGGTTTTCCAAAGGATCTCAAGACCAGGAGGATGCTGATGAGAAGACACTCCATGCAAACCGAGCAGCTCAAGCGACATGGTGACTTCACAGAAATTTTTGGACACTGAATGGTTGCCACTGTTATAAACAGTAACAAAAGCATCGATTTGGACTGACACCAAATGATTGCTGGTCCCTGAAACTGAACAAATAGCATCTATACTTTTCAGTCTAATCAAAAACAAAAAAAATTAACCATGCATCCTTAACTTCATGGACAAAATCCAGTCATTCCAATAGGAATCGGCGTGAAGATTTCCCAGCGCAGATTTTGCACATTCAAGTTGGTTACGTACAGTAAATCTGCTTGGTTTAAAAGTGATTTCTGTGTTGAGCAGTGCTTAACTTGAACAATTGGTTATAAATGTGGATAGCGCTTCAATAGCTAAGAAAACAGGATACAAAAACATTTAAATGACCTGTAGGTTTAAAACACCATTCAACTCGTGGTTAAGACATTACTGGCATAGAAATTCAGCTTGCCAACATACAAATTAATTCATAATACATTTGAGTCATTGTGGATGGAACATACCTTTGCTTGTGTTTGATGTTCACAATGTCTTTTAAAAAATAAAACTATTACAACAGAACTATAGCGCGAGCAGTAAATTTGCAGCAAATCCCTCGCCCATTTAGAAAATCTCACTTCATCTAAATGGCAAAACAAAAGGCTGTTAGAAACATGTCATAAATGAGCATGAGACAATACATTTGTATATTTATCAAAATTTTATTCTACATGAGATACATATTAGAAATGAATGTTGTTTTGAAGAACATCCTTAGGTCCCATACCAGATAATTCATCAAATAAATCTGGTTTTCATGAATAAATAGATATACATGATGCAAACTGGTACATCTTAACAGCTTTTTGTAAAGCATAAAAATACTTTAATTGTGATGATTTAATTAATCAGTAACAGTGAGAAAATAATTTAACTCCCAAAATATTCCACAAAGCCCAAATAAGGATCTGAGATGTCTATAAAATGCTCAACTCATTTCACAGACATTTAATCTCAATCTTTCCACAACAATCATGTGTATCTTAAGAACATTTGTACTTGGTTTGTGACAGAATTATAGAAGCCTTCAGATTATTTAAATATACCAGTCAATATATCAAATAAACTGATTCATCACTGTTTATGTTGTATTTTATCACCATGAAGAAAAACTGAATAAAAAATAAGAAACAATCACTCGTCCTGTATTTCCTTTCACCAACCACAGTAAAAGTGCATTTTGCAAATTAATGAATTTAGATTTTTGTTAAGCTGCAGCATTTAAAAAGTAATGATTTCATAAACTTGGCATCAATATAATCACAATTCATTTGAGGGGGAAAAAAAAGCTTTGTTTTGCAGGTTTAAGGTACATTTTAAGCTGAATGTAAAATTGTAGGATCACAGTCAAGTGAAAGAACTCAAGGTTATTGCATTTATAAAATGGCTACTTAATTCAGAAACCCCATAAAGCATATTTCATTAGGAAAGCGTTTTCATAATTCTTCAATCTGTCAAACAGTTACAGATATTTTAATGTCTGGAGTATATTGAGGACATTTGACAGCCTTGTTAACTCGTATCATGGTGGGTTGACAAATTTAAAAAAATGGAAAGTGTTCAGATGTGTTGATATTTTTTTTCAGGCCAACATTCAAAGCTCTAAGGATTCTTCAATTCCTGGCTGGTTACACCAACAACACATTTGTAGTGTAAACAGATGGGGCTGTTTTTAATTTTGTCCAGTAAAATGAACTAATAGTAAAATAAAGCCATTTAAAGATCTCAATAAATGACATTTTGTTTAATTAATGCAGTAGTGTGAAAATAATTATATAAATGTTAAAGCAAATCTTTTCATAGAGATCATCCTATCGTCCTTTACTCTGAACTTTTCTGGTAACTATAATATGTGGTTTGAAACAATGCTTTCACAAGAATTTCATTTTTTCATGAATTTCACACTTTTTTGGGGTTATAATTGCAGTACGTGTAATAATTTGTAATTTCAATGCCCTATCAAAAATATCACCTTTAATCAACACATGAACTGTCTGTTCCAAAAATAGAATTTAAGCTTAATAAAAGCTTAATCGAATTAGCAGATGATTTCATCTATATGTTTTAAACAATCAAACCGAGGCGTATTTTACCCTCTGTGTATTTTACAGATTGAGAAAAATTACTAATCATAAAATGCAGTACTTAAAAAAAAAAGTACAATAAGCATTACATAAAACGTTCATATGGATTCTTAAGTTCACATGAAGCTACTTCATATGGTAACAGTAAATTATGATGGATGGGAAAAACAGATTGCAGATTCCAGCTCAGAAAAAACAGACATAAAGAAACAGCACTTCATATGCTCGGTTGCCATGTGTGTAATCAAGTAACGATTATAATTACCAGTATATCTGACATCATAGTCATACATAAACAATTCTGTTCACGTTCAAACTAACATTCGTCAATCAGCATCCAACGATCAGACCCTGGAAACACGACTGAAGAAGCAAAGCTCAGCAAAGTTCTCACGTTTTTATTTTTGTTGCTGATCCAAGACCTCTTTCTTTATTCTAAAGGATCGCTAATTTAGTGCCACTTCAGTGAAGCGCTTTTCCTCGAAAATGCATCAAACTCTCCATACCTTGTCAGAGATCAGATACGGAGTCTGTCTATCTGCATCTGTGATTCATTGGTACCGATCGTGAAGGTCTGACAGGCTGCCTGTGGCTGGAACGTTTGTAAGTCACCATTGTTCAAATGCTCAGTGAGATGTAGAAGAAAAACTCCATGTCCATGGCCTGATGGGGGACGCAGGAGCTTCCTCCATGGATAACAGGAATTAGAGCCCCGTCCAGATCGTTCATATACTTTTGAGGCAGGAGGTGGCCACCAGAGCCAGCCTGATACTCAACCTATAAAAATACAATGAGTGATTCTGCTAAATATTGTGATTTTAAATGTAATTTAAAAAGGCTCCAGGTTTGCTGTGCTTGCTTAAAGGGCTGCATAAAATATATAGAAGTAGTAGTCAATATTTGGAAGTGGATCAAAAAGTTGTCCATCAAGTTGTCCCAAGACAAGAACGCATTTTTGGTTTTAGTTTTTAGGACAACTTTGATGAAAGGTTTAGACACCTCAAGGTTTGCTACTAATGAAAAGGGCTGCATAATTTGACCCAAAAGTTTGTGATTATATATGAACATAACAACAATAACTTTATTTTTATTATTATTTAGTATTACATTACTTAACATTTCACAACTATCAACAAATTAGAAATAGTATTATTGAAATATTTCACAATGGGCAATACTAATATTACCCAATTCTAATTTTTTATTATAAATTTAAAATTCACATTAGTAATATAATGCTTTTGGGGGGAGCACTACTGATAAATTAGAAATTTAACTAGCCTAAATATTAGTCTGCAATTTTTACAATACTAATAATGAATATATAATTCTATATATTTAATAGATGAGTTGTTTTAATATATATTATATATATATATATATATATATATATACGAGTTCATTGCAAAACCGATAACGCCACTTTAAAAAAAGAGCTGATTGCCGTGCATTATTTTCCACATATAGCACGATTTGAACCCTAAACACGTTTTGTCAAAAAGCCGGTTTTGTCCACTTTCAAAAGGCATCGCGAGTTCACGTTTTACTACAGAAGCTGAAGTCCCTTGCTGTTTTTTTGCAACAGAACATATTATCCATTTTATATAGCGATCAGCGTGCTATATTCAGGTCAGGTGACAGGGCTACTTTCCTTTGCAAAAGACGTCCTAGTCTGAGAGGGATTTTCTCAAAGTCTGACAACCACTTATCGAGATGGATATTTCTACAACTTGAATGAGCCCGGATGATCGCTTCAATGTGGAGTTATATCTGCTTTATGCTATAACCACACGTTAAATATATATATTATAAAAAAAACATATTTCATTGAACTTTGAATAAATTACCAGTATTTGTTTAAGGTATTATTACTTAATCAAAACAACCCAACTGCAGTTTCATTGATATTACTTGGAATACATAAAAAAAACTATATATATTTTTATGGCTAGCTCTAATTTCTTAATTTTCAAAGCTCAAACTTTTATTTTGCTGGACGAGCCACAGGAAGCCCTTAAAGCTGCTCTTTTGTTGACAACAATTTTGATCTTATATTATAAAATGAGCAGGTTTTAGCCTGGGATGATGTTGTTTAGTCAACACTGCTGTGTAATTTAGCACCAAAAATAATTTACCACGTCTGAGTCAGTGGAGACCCGGAGTGCGAGAGAGTTGAACCCATTAGCCACGAACACAGAGAGGTGCGGGCAGAGGGCGGCGCAGCTAGCGGTGGCGATCTCTCTCTGAAACTGAGCCGATGACGTGAGGACGGCAGACAGAGAGACGTCTGAAGACTTCAGCACATAGAAGACCTGATGGGAGATGAGACATGAAGCAGAGATTACATCAATAAAATCCCTTCTTTTGCAGGCATCATGCCGTACTCACCTCAGTACACCTGATGGTTCGGCCGTCCATCTCAAACTCTGAGTCTTGCTGGATCTTGACGCTGGACACTCCCTCTAGAGACTTGCCATCCACCGGACTGGTGACTCTGCAAACATGCAAACACGTTACACGTTATACTGTCTTAGGGGAATTAAATTGGGCCTGACACAGCATCTTAACAGTCAAAGGAAGCTGAAGGAATGAATATTAAATAGTGCCTAATTAATGCAGAAAACATTTTCAAGGTCACTGGCATCGGCAGCCAAACAGATCAATAGTGATTTATCATTCAGTAAAGTGGTTATTCAGTACAGTATTGGCATACTGAACCTCCACAAGAAAGCATCTGGTAAGAACATGCACTACTGGTCAAAAGATTGGAATAATTAGGATCTTTTTTTAAGTCTCTTCTGCTCACCTATGCGGCTTTTTATTTTATAAAATACTATGAAAAATGACCATTTAAAAAGAACTGTTTTCTATTTGTATATATTGATGAAAATAATGTTAAACAGCAAATCAGCATATCAGAATGATTTCTGAAGGATCACGTCACACTGAAGACTGGAGTAATGATACTGAAAATTCAGCTTTGATCACAGGAATAAATTACATTTCAAAATTATATTAAAATAGAAACTTTATTTTAAATTGTAAAAATATTGCTGTTTTGACCATATTTTTGATCAAATAAATGCATCCTTGATGAGCATAAGAGTCTTCTTTTAAACAATGAAACTTAACTACTCCAAACTTTTGATAGTGTAAATGTATATGATAAATTGCTGGTACCCAGTGTTGACAGGTGTGGTCCAGTCGACCCAGCGTACATTCACATTTTCCCGTGTCTCTTCCGAATCTGCCTTTCCACAGGGGATCTGGAAGTCGGTCTGGTCCCTGAGAGCCTGTCGCAAACCCTCCATGGTCTCCGGAGGGATTTGCACCATTAACCCATCTAAAGATGAAGAGGGACAGCGTGATGATTAAACGTTTTGACCTGAGGAAGTGTTTGAAAGTGATTTGTGGGACAGCATTACCTTCCACAATGCTGCATTTGGCAATGAATCCTGATGAGGCTTTCAGAGCACCGTTAAAAACCACAAAACTTGCTCCAGTCACTGCAAATGAAAGATGGGGTCCAGTGAGACATCCACTTATCATATTACATAACAAATGTTACACAACAAACTACTTGAAGAGTGATTTCACACTAAAACTTTTGGTGCTGACCAAAGTACATTTGAAAGTTTGGCTTTCCTAAAGATTTTGATAATATTAAATAGTCTTGCGATCATTCCTTGTCTTGCAACATGCAACTACCACAACATAAAGATGTTTTAATATCACCTCAGATTTAAAATGTTATTGTTGGTAAGTTTAAATAATTATCTAAATATTTTTGTGCATATAAAAGCAATAAAAAAAAATTTTTTTCATGTTAATTCAGTCAAACACTAGGAAAACATGCCTTGATTATTTTTCAGAAATATATGTAGGTAAAATAATATGTATTATGTAAGGATGTCAAATCGATTAATCGCATTGACAAAATTGTTTTGTTTACACGTGTGTGTGTACTGTACATATTTCTGGTATATATAAATACACACACATGGTATATATTTAAGAAATAGCATATATCTTACATTTTTAGATATATATTCCTATACAAAATATGAAATTATATTTTATATATATTATATATATATAACTATCATAACTCGAACTTATTTTATAGTATATATATATATATAGAACATAATATGAAATATATTTTATATATATATACATATATATATATACAATATACATAATACCATACATACACCACTTAAACGATTCATAAATACATACACTAGTATTGTATTTATAAGATCTACATCGAAATATATACAGTTCACACACATAATTTAAACAAACTTTAATTTTGGATGCAATTAATCGACTTGACAGCCCTAGTATTATGTAATATTTTTGTGCATATAAATAAAAATGATTAACTATGTATTTTTTTCTTTGTGTTTATTCATCCAAAAACACTGAGAAAACATGCATTGATTATTTTAAATTTAAGTTGGAATAATGTGTTTCATGTAATGTAAAAAAAAAAAAAAAAAGAAAAAAAAAAAGTTATCAATTTTCGTGTTATTCCGTCAAAATCACTGGGAAAAACCTGCCTTGATTTCCTTTCACTTGATTTTTAGATTTTCCTTTAATATCTACTTGACTACAATGGCTTGAAATGATTGAAATGTTGGTCCCTCTGATTGAAAAATAAAATGCTTTTAAGACATTCAAAAGAAAACACTACGTTTTTAAAGCTTTTTAGCTATAGCAGTGACTAACTAACCTCTCCTGGTTTTTCCTGGTATACTGTTGGCTTGCGTCTGGTAGCTTCCGTCCTCATTCTGCAGGCAAACCAAGTGAGAATCGGCCTCAGTGCTGAAACAGGCACCGAAACTGATCACATGCTCATTAGAGGAGTTCACCACCTTCAGCATCTACAACAGCCAGAACAAAACAACACATTCAACAACACAACAACACTGAAGCCTGACTGCTACACAATTCAAACATAACTCTGACCTGATTAAACCCGGACTTGGGAATGTCGATGTAGCTGTTGCCCATCTCCATGTGCACTCGCAGATTTTCCACCACCGGTAAACTGTACTGGTAGTTCCTCAGATCCTGTGTTAGAATCAGCAAATCACAAGAATGAAGGTGGATAACAAGGAAGTGGTGTTACAAGGCCTAAAGTTAAAGGAATAGTTCACCCAAAATTGCCAATTTGCTGAAAACAAACACGTAGCTTTTTGCTTCATAAGATGTTAACTGATGGACTGGAGTGGTGTGGATTACTGTGATATTTTTATCAGCTGTTTGGACTCTCATTCTGATGGCACCCATTCACTGCAGAGCATCCATTGGTGAGCAAGTGATGTAATGCTAAACTTCTCCAAATATGTTCTAATGAAGACACAAACTCATCTACAAATTGGATGGTCTGAGGGTGAGCACATTTTCAGCAAAATGTCATTTATGGGTGAACTCTTTCCTATAAGCAATACAGTGTTTCCATGTTATTAGTATGTTATTTTTGTCCATATAATTAAAAATAGTTAACAGGGGCAAAAATGCCTTGATTATTGTACAACTTGATTATTAGTTTTTGCCTTGAATATTTTGCATGTTGGTTTGCTGCTTGAAAAAATTCTTTTTAAGCCATAAATAAACAAAGGATTTTGGGTTACAGGGCCAAAAGTTTGATAACATGTTTACATTCACCGTCATACTAAAATGGATCTGCAAAGTAGAATAACTGGTAATATAAGCCAATTTAGATGCAAAATAAACTTAATTTGCAGAGATGGGCCACATTTTTCCATGCCTGCATCCAGAAAAGTGGCCATAATAAGTGTACTTGAAAGCACTATAGTTAGAATGGGGACCAAAGAAGCTCTTTAATTCTCAGAAATCAAGAGTGGCTCAGAGCTGAAGTACACACTGAGAGGTCTCGGGTTTGAGTCTTGAGCGCTCTCTAATCTCCTTCATTATCGGTCCTGAGCTGAACCCGAGACTCTGATTAGAAAGGTGGAAAAACAGCTTAACCAAACCATCTCTGATTTAAAACCCTTTAGGGGGAAATTACTCGCATATAACATTTTTAATTGAAACCCCATTAAACCTAAAATTTAGATATTGTGTTTAAGTTTAGTAACAAATAGTCTGCATTATGATCTTGGCCTTAACTGCATATCTTTCATCTTTGAGAACCATTAAGCCACAAACAGCTTTAAACATCATATTTTAAAGGTTCAAAAGGGCTTTTTATTTTTTTAAAGAAAGTAATGTGTTTATTCAGCAAGGATGCATTAAATTGCTAAAAAAAAAAAATGACAGTAAAACATTTATAATGTTACAAAAGATTTATTTCAAATAAATGCTGTTCTTTTGAACTTTCTATTCATCAAAGAATCCTGACAACTAAAATGTATTAGTTTCCACAAAAATATAAAGCAGCACAGCTGCTTTCAACATTGAAAATAATCAGAAATGTTTCTTGAGCAGCAAATCAATATATTAGAATGATTTCTGAGGGATCATGTGACACTTGGCTTTGCATCAATGTAATGTATATGTATGGACAATGTACAATGCATCAATGTAAGATTAACTTTAAAAAATCTTACCGACCCCAAAATTTTGAACACCAGTGTACATCTTTGAACAATGCATTGCAAATTTATATGAATAAGTTCAATACTCAAGGGTTAAATGTGAACACGTACTGTGAGCAGATTCATGATGGTGTGTCCCGTCTCTTTAAAAACTGAGTCACGGAAACGCACGCTCACCAAAGTGCAGGGATACACTGTAAAAACAAACACCACATCACATGACTGGAGGAGACGGTACTATGAGCTAATATTATATCTCTTAAAAACAATATTTTAATAAAAACAGAGTCTTCTCTAGTGTACTAAAGGATGTTTTAATGAGGGCTCACCGTTGTATTGCACCCCCAGAGCGAGCAGCAGTCGGAGGGGAAACACTTTAGCCCAGGGAACCTCTAGTTTCTGAATCAAAACACCACAGAGGAACGAGACCTGCGGCAGAGCAAGACCATCCAATGGCTGAAACGTTGGAGTGAAGAACAGGACGCCCCCGTGGTCTTTACTGCCCAGGAAACTGTCAGTGAACGTCACGTTTCCAAGGTGCTCGATGAACTTCCCTTTGGTGGGAAAAATAAGAAAAACACTATAAATATCACTCAATTACATTCTGAATATTTAGTGTTTTTAACAAAATAAGCCTTAAAACTAAATATTTCTGCTGGTATAAATCTATTTTGATACTAATTTATCAGTACAGTAGTACAAAAAAAAAAACTTTAAAACTTTATTTAGGATGGAATATGGACATGAAAAAGCAAATTATGACGGTTTTGTCTCCCCTTTAATGCAAGACACTACAGATGAATAGGGTAATAATTGAAGTAACATATCACCATCTTCAGTTAACTGATTACATTAAGAATTGCAAACATTTTATGCATTACAGGATTTCTGAAATGCAAATGATGCATTAACTAATGAAATATGCACTAATTTGCATGCATTTCTAGAAACAGACATTCCAGAACAGGTTGTGTCAGAGGGGATTTAAGATTTTTATTATCAAAAATGTTGTTTAAGACAAATTCATGAAACTTTAACAATTTAGTCAATACATAAATATACATTATTATTATACAAATACATATATTTCCCCCCAAAAAAAATGCTTTTTATTATTTTGATTTGTCAAAAACGTGCTGCAGTACAGAATTGTATGTATTAATTAAAACTGATAAGAAAAATATTTGTAAGAGTTGTACGTATTCCGTAATAATATATGATATACCTACTACTACTACTACTAATAATAATAATAATTCAAAATAATACTATAATAAGTTGTATTATTGTTATTATTAATATTATTTTTACTCTGAGAAGTACATCATTCTAGAAAAAATATAAATACTATCAACAGCCAGAAAATAAATTCACCATGGTTTTAGCAATAAAATGTATAAAAACTGTAAAGTTTGGTGTATGTCAGTGCGGCTGAAGTGGAGCAAAAAGTCATTTTGAGAAAACAGCCTTTAAAGATATGGATTGTAATTTAAATGTAGAGACACAAATAGACAAACTACAATACAATTAACACTTAAAAGTTATTTTGGATGTTCTCTTTCCACTACTCTGAAACATCACGTCATGAAAAGCCAAAAAGCCCAAGATCTCAAAACCAAGCAGTGCATGAAAGCACAATGTTTTTGCCTGTACTGTGAAGTGTTTTGTGTGACGTACCTTTCTGTGCATCCTGGTATAAACTAACATACAGGTTGAATACGTCTCTAGGCAGGCTGTTCTCCTCTGGGAGACACTCAATTATAAACACCAGCTCCTTCTGGCCCACTCCCTGAAGACCGTTAGAGCTCAGACACCAGCACCTCTTCCCATCATCTTCAACACAAACAAAGAGAAGGCAATGAAGTTTATCAAATGAACAAGCTAACCATGATCACATATTTTCATCAGATTGAGAGTCCGTAACATACATGTGACAATCTTGACGTTCACCAGTAAATTGGCATTGAGCACAAAGGTCAGAGGTTGTGGGCCTCCCTCTTCCAACAGCAGCAATATTTGGCAAGCAGCAGGACGTTCCTCAACTAATACATCTGCAATGCAATGACAGAAAAACAGCAAAAAGACAGCAAAAGCAAAATGACTATTGTGAGGTCACAAAATACCCAAAATGGCAGCAGCTTCAGTTAAAGGTAGTAAGGTAGCTACACATTTAAATGACATTTTATACTCAATCAGGATATTAACTGACTTCTATAAGTAAATAGTATTTTGCGGTCATCTACAAAGCCACACATGGACCCATTCTGGCATTGCAATAAGACACATTTCTGAGCCTGAGGGCATGAAATGCTCGAAATTTCTCACCAAATAGTCCAATGTATTATTAAAGCAATAAGATTCTAGCTAAAAATCACCCGTTTAGTAGGGTTTGACAATATTGCCAAAAAATATTAACAACATTTCCCCCCCCATATCATTCAATATTGATTTATCACAACATTCATTTCATACCATTAATGGGGAAGAAAATGAATTCCAAATATTTGCTAGACCTCGAGAGTAAATCTGAATATTATTTATTTATTTAGAAGTAAACTACAGAATCAGGTGCCCTTTATTCATTTATAAATATTTTTCCCCAAATGTTGTGTTTCTGTTTAATCAAAAAATTCTTAAAACTTTAACAAATAAACAAAAATATAACAACTAATTTACAGCAAAAATATGTTATTTTATGTCAAACTTTTTTTTGTCAATAAATCGCAGAAATTTATACTGTATTAAATTAAACATGATGAAAACAACTGGTTGTATGATATTCCTTAAAAAATAATAATATTATTATTACTTTATAATAATTCACAAGTATGTTTATTGTTGTATTATTATAATTTTTACTTTGAGAGAAGTACTTTTTACTATATAACCGCAATATATTTTTGTAATATTTCTTCAAATTAACATACTTTTATTCTAGTGGGGTCATCGCGAAGACCTTGAGTTTGTGTGTATCTGACACTAGTTTTTCTCAAATGAAATGATGGCAAAAGTAACAGCTCTGGAGAAGAAGTACACAAGTTCATGGTCAAGTTTATTTTTGATCTTGTGCTTTTTTTTTTTTTTGATAATATATATTTCGACTTATAGCCCAATCAAAATGAGACTACCCTCTAGTTTAAGCCTTTGAAAGTGCTCACCCCCATCTTCCTCCTCTCCTGTGGTAATGAGCAGTGGAGGCAGACCTTCATCATCCTCCGGCACCAGACTGACCGCTCTCTGCACACAGCTGCCCACCGCACAGAGCAGGCCGTAGCAACGGGCCTCTGAGGGGCGGGCGGCTCACCTCGGCAGCGCTGTCAGAACTTCCTCCGGCGCTCTCATCACACTCACCAGGCAATTTACCATCAGGCTGAAAGGCAGCAAATCGGTTAATGACTTCAGTTGTCATTATCAGTTCTCTCCAGCATCAGTTAAGAGGATTTAGCAGTCTCACCCCTGGCGGGTCTGGCGTTACTGGGCTCGACTCCTGAGAGGATCGCCGGGTCTGTACGGACAGTTTGGTGGTGTCGGCGACTTCACCGTTCGGCAGGATACCATCAGCAAACCACACATGCTTCTGCTCACGTGGAAAACCTACGAGAACACATAGAGAAACAAAAACAGCAACTCGTTAGGATAAGGCTTGAAACAGGGCTATTTTTTAAACTAAAATAACTAAAACTAAAATAACTAAAACTATATATATACACATACATGTTTGTTACTCGAAATAAAAGGTTAAACTGAAATTAAATTTATATAAAAATCTAACATTTCAGTTAGTTGCCAATGCATCAATTCTTATTTTATTTCAGTTTAACTTAAAGTGCTAAAATAACTAAAATTTAACTAAAAATGAATTACTATAGGCATTTTAAAAAATGACAAAAACAAAACACATTTACTAAAACTTAAAAATTTAAATGAAAACAAATCTAAACTAAATCTAATTTCAAATATTATAAAACTATAATAGTCTATCAATACACTGAAATAACCACTGCCCTTGCCATAGGTGTATCAAATAAAATGTCCATGATATTTGGTGTGATGAAGAGGAAACAATTTTTTTTCTGTTTTCTATTTTTTTCTACACTAATTACAATACCGTTTAAAATTGTGGGTTTTGTTTGGGTCAAATGTTTGATCAAAAATACACTAGAAATTGTGAAATATTATTACAATTTAAAAATCACATTTTTTCTATTTGGATATATTGTAAAATGCAATTTATTCCTGTGATCAAAGCTGAATTTTCAGCATCATAACTCCAGTCTTCAGTGTCACATGATCCTTCAGAAATCATTCTAATATGCTGATTTGCTGCTCAAGAAACATTCCTTATTATCAATGTTGAAAACAGTTGTGCTGCTTCATATTTTTGTGGAAACTGTGATACATTTTATTTTTTAGGATTCTTTGATGAACAAAAAGTTCAAAAGAGCAGAATTTATTGGAAATAGAAATCTTTTGTAATGTTTTAAATGTCTATAAATGCCACTTTTGATCAATTTAATGCATACTTGCTGAATAGAAATATTCATTAAAAATCGTACTGACCCAAAACTTTTACATAGTAGTGTAACCTAGTCTAGCACACTATATGATACGTAGTGCATGCAAATTTGGTACGCAGTCACTCTTTCATTCATGAAGTAATTATATTAAGTGGAAGTCACTGTGTTTTATAGCCATAAGAGCTATAACTCTGGCTCAGAGTGCAGTGCATACCGTCATTACCGGGGTGTTTGAGGACAGACACGGGGACCATGACGGTGGGTGGGGGAGAGTTGAGGGTGCCGGCGGCGCGGGCCTGCTGCATGGGCGGTATGGTGGAGCAGTACTCTGATGGGATGTTGGGATTGGGACTGGGCCCAGTAGGGCTCATCATTCTCTCATGGGCTTGAGCTGCACACAAACACACAAAATCAGCCATTCCTAAATCAGTCTTTACAGTGTGGTGAATGAAAGGTCATGCTGGGAGAGAGAATGAGAGAGAAAGGAACAGTGGGTAAATGTTTTAGAAATGTATGAGGTTTCTCATTAAAGGCTGTACACAACTTTAGTTAACACTAAGATTAAATTAAAATGAAGGCAATTTAATTAATACTTTTGTAAAATATACTACTTCATATCTGACTTTACTTGACTTTTCGAATTATGTAATGAAAGAAATCTAATATGTAACTATCCAATCAAAGTCTCATCCTAAATTATTTTAAAATTAATATTGTTTTACTCACACATACATACTCGCACAAAAAAAGGAGTTTATAACTCAGCCAAAAATTCATTCATCATTTACTCATCAAGTTTTATGACTTAATTTTTTTCTTCTGTTGAACACAAAAACAGAGATTTAGCCCAAAATGTTCCAAAAAATAAGTAGTTATAAGTAGACGTGTGTGCTGTCGTCCATATTTACTGAAAACCCTGCCCTCCACTGCAGCAGAGTGAATACGTTTCAATCTGTTCCTCACACATCTAACTTCTGGATGACTTTCAATAGCACACTGGCAAGTATGAACTACTTTTATGATGCTTTTCAGAGATCGACAACCTCTGGTTTATATGCTTTAATTTTATGGAAAGAAAAGCGACAATGTTCTGCTTTTTGTATTCAATAAAAGAAAGTCATATGGCTTTAGAACAAGAGTTAATGATGGCAATTTTCATTTTGGGGTGAACTGCCACTTTAAATGCAGTGAAAGCAGTTCAAATGTCAAATATATTTATAATACACTACCATTCAAAAGTTTAGGGTGAGTAAGATTTAGTTTTTAAAGAAATAAATACCTTTATTCAGCATTGACTAACTGTTCAAAAGCGACAGTATATTTAAAATGTCATAAAAGATTTCCATTTCAAATAAATGCTGTTCCTTTGAACTTTCTATTCATCAAATAATCCGGAAAAAAATAAAATGTATCACTGTTCCCAGAAAAATATGAAGCAGCAACTGTTTTCAACATTGATAATAATCAGAAATGTTTCTTGAGCAGCAAATCAGCATATTAGAATGATTTCTGAAGAATCGTGTGACACTGTAGACTGGAGTAATGATGATGACAATCCAGATTTGATCACAGCAACAAATTACATCTAAAAACATATTCACATAAAAAAAACAGTTATTTTAAATTGCAATAATATTTTACAATTGTACAGTTTTTAATGGTGTCTGATCAAATAAACGCAGCCTTGATGAGCAGTAGAGACTTTTTTGAAAAACATCTTAAAGACTCCAAGCTTTTGAATGGTAATGTATATAATGTACACTCAAATATTTTGTTAGAAATATCTATTGTCAAGTTGTTGACCTGTGGTAAACCAAACGAGTCAGCTGAGTCATATTCTAATAAATCAAACATTTACAAGCATGCGCACTGAGCGTCAATCACAGCACTGTTGTAATTAAAGTGATGGGCAATGAGCCACCAAACCGAACTCAAGAAACAGGATGTCCAGTGCAGCCACAGCCCAGTGTGCTGACACCTCCTCCAGCCGTGAGTGCATTATGTTGATTAAGGCTCATAGATGCTCATCGACCTGATTACACTGGCACTGCCTGTAACACCCGCAAACATGTCAGCTAGAAGCACGAAAGCCGAATATGCTGGCTCACTGTGAAAACGGCTACGACCACAAGACAGATGGGAACTGTGAAGCCAAGAACCAGCAGGACGGAATGTCCTTCAGCATGTGGAAATTCACTAAAGACGGTGCAAAAAAGTTACAAACTTAAATAGTTAACCAAATTAAATGATCAATTACACTTTGAGCCTCAAGAGGGCTCGATTTCGATTCAGTTCAGTGAGCTTACCTCATCCTAAATTAACTCTCTTCCAGGTTAATCACGGGTTGCCTGTTAGTCTCCCAGGACTGCGTTAATGTGCGCCGAGCGACAGAGGAAGTGTCCCCTGAAGTTAAGCGAGACGCAGACAGTCCCCCCGAGACCCCCCCCCCCCCCCGCCTGAATGAGATAGAGGGCGCATCCTTGAGCCTCTCTCATCCCAGACAAGCTCACACTGAGTTGTCGTCTGTCCTGGACGAGGCGAACGTCTCTGGCTGCGAGTGCAAGCTCAGTCCGTCCGTCTCACACACGCACAGAGGTCGTATTAAATGGCTGCCCTGGGCTGAGAGTGGTGACAAACCCTCCTCGCCTGAAGACGAGATGCGGCGTCCCCCCTGTGTGGGTGTTATGTGGTTCTTGTCTGAAACTCTAATCCTCAACCCGGCGAGGTTGAATGAGAGGGCGAGCAAGAAGTAGTCCGTCACAGAAGTACTGACCAGAATTTCCAGGGTGGGTCACTATTATGTTAAAAACATGCCAGACAGTATCAGTACCGACATTGAAAAAAGCAGAAAAGACTAATGAGACCGTGCCCTGGAGCACCTAGACAGCCCAAAAGGGCAACAGAATCGCACAACCCCCGCGAGGAGGAGTCTTATTATGTGCAAAAAAATGGGAAACAGCGAACAGACAGCAACGGCGCGGCACACACCAAGCCGCGTGCCTGCCGAAGTTTACGTACGGACCGGCCCATTAAACATTTTTGTATAAACTCTTGATCTTAGGCAATTAAATCAGCCTGAAAACATAAAAGAGGCTTCAGATGGTGTGGTCAACACAAAAAAGGTTGGGACCACAAATTAAAAGAAGACGGGCGACCTGAATGCCTTCTTTCCAAACGGGACAGACACAGGGGAGCACCAGGGTTATTATGCTAACGAAACTAAAAAAAGTAGTTTGTAAAAGGTTAAATATATAAATTGTAAAAGAGATTAAGAGAAGGAAAATAAACCATTATGAGATAAAGAACATACAAACTGTGCCTTGGCAAACTAAAGTGAAATAAATTTAAGTCGCTAAAATTGAGACTAGTGTCGATAACGCGGGAAATAAAACAAGGACGACGAGATTTAAAAAACTAATAGAATTGGGGAAGGGACGTTTAGGTGGTGTAGAGAATCACAACACACTGGGCCAGGAACGATCTGGACCATCATGTTATATATAAGGGAGGGGTTTCATAAAACCAGGAAATCATCAGTGTTTATTGGAGAAGGGACAGAGCGATGTAGAATAATGGTAAATTATGTGAAAAATAATGCGTATTTTTATTTATTTTAAAGAAGCATTACAAAATGCATGTTAGACTGCACCCCATAAAAACAATCAAGCCTAGAAAAAAAAAACAGTCAACCACCCATTTAAGTTTTTACGTTCATGAGACTGAAAAAAAGAAAGCATGACAAAATGATTCCAACGATATTGTCTCTATGTGTTATACTTGTATTTGTTGGGTGGAATTGCCACTATTTCTTAGAGTTGTTTAGAACGTTTTTTTTCACTTTAGGGTCTACAGTATAATTTTTGGTGAGAAGGACCCTTAGTAATCCGAGAGTTATATCTGCCAGAAATAATAAAGAACCGTAGAGTTGCAAATTAGTTAAATCGTTCTATTTTTCAAAGAACAGAGTTCTATCAACGAGTGGTTCGACTTTTTTTCCGACATATCGCAATGCCGATATAAGTTTTTCTGTGTGGCGATGTGGTCGAGGGGGGAACTTTATTTTGCCCCCCCCCCCGGTGTGAGAACGGCAGTGCCTGAGGAACACCGTCACAATTCTCCCTCTTGTTCGCTGTCATCGTTTAGTTCTGTTTAATATGGATAGAAGTCTATCTAATAATCAGGTTGAACTGTTAAACAAAGGAATTAAAATCTATACAAAAAAGTATTACAACGATTGCTTTAATATTATTAAAGGCAAACATTATAACACTTTCTCATTTGCCGTCAGCATTCAGCAAATATGCATTTATATAATTTAAAAATCTTTGAATGAATAATGAACATTTAATTTCACAAACCTTCCAGACTTAGTCAAATCTAGTTGAGAGATATTGTGAAGTGTGCATTTGTATCCTGCATGATCGTGTGTTCTCTGCGTGACGGTCGGTCCGTGCGGATTGAATGCGGACAGGAGGAGAGTTCAGCTTCACTGGAGATACGCTCGTGATTACGACAAACTTTTTTTAAAAACTGCATTGATTTCAAATTATGCTGCGCTTTATGCATTTTCCCACTGTCATATTAATGTCATTTTCACTGTGTGCTGTGTGTAAAATGAGTGTTACTTTGGCTTTGTTTGAAAAAATATGATTTCCAATGCACACAACTTCCCAGAATACTAAGTGCCCTGTTGGTTACAGTGTTTACATCCTTTTTAATTAGATTTTTATTAAATATTTATTTGTGTCTTCTAGAGTATAAGTATGTTTATTTTTTAATCCATTTTCAAATTATTTCAATTTTTTTTATATTAATTAAAATAAATAAAATTATATCAACTTTATATCGGCCATCGACCACCCTGCTTTCTAAGATATCGGCATCGGCTGTCAAAAAACCCATATCGTCTCGAACTGCACGAGGAGTGATACTCTGGAATCGCTTTCAGAACTATTTTTTCCCAGCTGTAAATGACAACTTTTAAATCTAGTGTTAGTCGGTTTACGTGCAACAGAATGGCCTTTAGAGAACGGGAGTAATAAAACTTCACAGACATAACTAATACATACTAAGTGCATCAGACAAAGCTCTTTCAAAGATGTAATGCCAATATCACAATACCAATACAATGAGTGCTTTCGAGTAGTTCTTCCTCAAAAGCACTAATTTTATCAACCTAATTTCTGTTTACCACATTACAGCAGTTAAAAATAAACCATGGTTCAATCTGTGGCAGTAGTTCATGTAGGCCTAAGTGTAGAAATGGGTTATACCCATTTCTACACCGACATGAACCACTGCCACAGATTGTTGGGCTTTAAAGAAATAAATCACCCAAAAATGATAAATTGCTGAAAATACACTCCTCAGGCCTTCTAGATGTCGATGAGTTTGTTTCTTCATCAGATTTGGAGAAATTTAGCATTATATCACTTGCTCACCAATGGATGCTCTGCAGTGAATGGGTGCCATCAGAATGAGAGCCCAAACAGCTGATAAAAACATCACAATAATCCACAAGTAATTCACATTAAGGCATTAAGGCATTTTAACTTAAAACTGCTGCTATTAACCAAAATACAAAATTATAATCCATAAGACTGGATTTAGTTTAAGTTAATAACATCTTAATGATGGATTTGTTTTTTACAAACACGCAGCTTTTCATTCTCAAGACATTAACTGATGGACTGAAGTGTGGATTACTTGTGGATTATTGTGATGTTTTTATCAGCTGTTTGAACTCTCATTCTGACAGCACCCATTCACTGCAGAGCATCCATTAGTGAGTAAGTGATGTAATGCTACATTTCTCAAAATCTGTTCCAATGAAGACAAACTCATCTTGGATGGTCTGAGGGTGAGGACATTTTCAGCAAAATTTCATGTTTGGGTGTTGTAATGGATGTTTTAAAGGTACAGTGCATTGCATCCACTTAAACATATTGAATTCATTTTTATTAAGCCAGCTAGGGAGTATATTACAGTGATTTGGCACTCACCTCTCTGTATGGTAACATGGCAGATGACACAAACCCTGGCCTCTTTATCCAGATATTTCAGTCTGCATTTGCGGTTGCAGCAGTTTGCACAGTACACCTGCAAAGCAGACAACATTATTCACTAAAACACTGGATAAACGCAGTACTTCATCAAACATAAACCTGGAGAAAACTCTCTGGTGTCCTTTAGCCCATTTTATTTATTGGCCCAATATGTCTTGAAAACAGCAGCTCAGTGCAGCAATTCAAGCGGGAAACTATATCAGCGCTAAAAATACATTCTGCTGACCCAGCAAATCCGCCTCTATATTTAGCACCTCCAGAGCAGAATAAACCACAAACTGACGTAATACAAACAAAAGACCTCGCAACAATACATAAAATGAGCACTTTTGCTAAGGCAGTGGACTACAGGTTTAAGGCTTTCCTGTGGTTATAAATAAACTAGAACACAATGGCACAGACCTTTGCTCAAAATCAACGCAGCTGACTGCATGTTAATTCATTGATTCACACTGCGGTTATTTGCCTTTCACCTCCAAAAGTCAGGGCACACTCAACTACAACAAAGTTACAAAGTCACTTTCAGAACTGAAGCAAACCCATTACTGACTCTAATTATGTTCATTTATGCAAAATAAACCCTGACAGGGTGATAAGGATTCAAATGTAAAAGGGTTTATTTTGAATAATGACTGTCTGACTGTACATATCTTGCTTATTATGAAGATACTTAAGTGATCAAATAATAAATGGACGTGAAATATTGATCAGAGTTTAAACTATTTTTTTTTTGTTTGCAAGAGAAGGAAAGAAGTACAAGGAATATAGGCAAGTAAATCACCTCCCGGGACAATGGTCAATTATACAAAACTAAACAAAACAAAATAAACTTTGGGGTCGTTAAGATTTTTTTTAAATGTACAATATATTTGTGTTAGATTTTTCATAATAATGTATAGGTAAAATCGCTCAGTTCAGTTTGTATCATGCTGCTGTGGTCACAGGTTCGGTTCAATAAATACTTAATATGCATGCACTAATTAGATTGATTTGAGGACGTCTCAGTGGGTCGGAAAGATTCAGACCCCTTAAATTTTTCAAATCTTGTATATTGCAGCCATTGCTAAGAATCATTTCAGTTTTTTTTTTTTCATTAATTTACAAACCAGCACCCCCATATTGACAGAAAAAACACAGGGAATTGTGACATTTTGCAAGGATTTATTAAAAAAAGAGGAGCGAAGAAAAACTGAAAATTCACATGGTCCTAAGTATTCAGACCTTTGCTCAGTATTTAGTAGAATCACCCTTTTGATCTAATACAGCCATGAGTCTTTTTGGGAAAGATGCAACAAGTTTTTCACATCTGGATTTGGGGATCCTCTGCCATTCCTCCTGCAGATCCTCTCCAGTTCTGTCAGGATTGATGGTAAACGTTGGTGGACAGCCATATTTAGGTCTCTCCAGAGATGCTCAATAGGGTTTAAGTCAGGGCTCTGGCTGGGCCATTCAAAACAGTCACAGAGTTGTTGTGAAGCCACTCTTTCATTATTTTAGCTGTGTGCTTAGGTTCATTTTCTTGTTGGAAGGTAAACCTTCGGCCCAGTCTGAGGTCCTGAGCACTCTGGAGAAGGTTTTCGTCCAGGATATCCCTGTACTTGGCCGCATTCATCTTTCCCTCGAGTGCAACCAGTCGTCCTGTCCCTGCAGATGAAAAACACCCCCACAGCATGATGCTGACACCACCATGCTTCACTGTTGGGACTGTATTAGAAAGGTGATGAGCAGTGCCTGGTTTTCTCCACACATACGGCTTAGAATTAAGGCCAAAAAGTTCTATCTTGTCTCATCAGACCAGAGAATATTATTTCTCACCATCTCACAACTCCATGCGGGCTTTCATGTGTCTTGCACTGAGGAGAGGCTTCCGTCGGGCCACTCTGCCATAAAGCCCCGACTGGTGGAGGGCTGCAGTGATGGTTGACTTTCTACAACTTTCTCCCATCTCCCGACTGCATCTCTGGAGCTCAGCCACAGTAATATTTGGGTTCTTCTTTACCTCTCTCACCAAGGCTCTTCTCCCACGATAGCTCAGTTTGGCTGGACGGCCAGATCTAGGAAGGGTTCTGGTCATCCCAAACGTCTTCCATTTTAAGGATTATGGAGGCCACTGTGTCTTAGGAACCTTAAGTGCAGCAGAAAAATTTTTTGTAACCTTGGCCAGATCAGTGCCTTGCCACAATTCTGTCTCTGAGCTCTTCAGGCAGTTCCTTTGACCTCATGATTCTCATTTGCTCTGACATGCACTGTGAGCTGTAAGGTCTTATATAGACAGGTGTGTGGCTTTCCTAATCAAGTCCAATAATCAAACACAGCTGGACTCTGGATAGTTAAAATATAGGAGTGTACAGCAAAAGGGTCTCTGAATACCTAGGACCATGTGATTATTTCCAGTTTCTTTATAAAAAAATATTGAAAAAAAATGTCAATAATTCTGTGTTTTTCTGTCAATATGGGGTTGCTGTGTGTACATTAATGAAGGAAAAAAAATAACTTAAATTATTTTAGCAAATGGCAGCAATATAACAAAAAGTGAAAAATTTAAGGGGGTCTGAATACTTTCCGTACCCACTGTATACAGTATATAACCAATATTGTAACAATTCAGTTTTTTTTAACATTCAGTTTTTTTTTTTAAGAGGCCCTTTTACCAGACGTTTACAAACATCCATGTTTATATACATTCAGCCCGATAGGTGGCGAACGACCCAGTAAAATACATCATAAAACCAATGCAGCTAATTATTATTATTATAATGTATTATATCAAATGATTAAATATATAATTACTAAAGTTTAAAATTTTATGTTAACGTTAATGTAAAGTCAATGTTTTTGAAAGAAGACTCGTTCTGCTCAACCAAGGCAGGGCCGCATTAACCATTGGGCTAGGCGGGGCTGAAGCCTCGGGGCCCGAGCAAGGAGGGGGCCCGTGATTGGCTGTGGAGTAGCTTGACGGACATCGGTAGCGCCGACCGCAAAAGCCCCACCACGCCCCTCACTTTTTAGCGCTATTATTTAGTGGAGTTTTCCATAAATTCCATGCATTCCCATAAGAGATTAAAACTTCACATTTGAATTTGTTTTACCAATCAAATGCATTTATTATATATTTTACTTTTGAACAAACTGTGCACGTAGCCTATCTATCAGGTGATCGCTGCGCCTAATGTCTGCATTCACCTCTCTTCACTTCGTTCTGGTGTAATCTGGAAATGTTAATGCAAAGAACTATCTTCGATAAGTAAAAATGTCAACTATTCTAAAAAAAAAAAGGTGAGAGAAAAAAATGAGGAGAGAGGGGAAAACATGAGTTAGTCAATAAACTCCACAGTTAGTTTATATTACTAAAGCTGATAATGGAGTGGGAGTCATGGAACCGCAAATGGGCTGGACATATGGAGCAGATAAAAACACAGCGTCATCATCCCACAGATTTTAGGTTAGTTTGATTATTAACTTGATAGATGTAGCTATAGTGCTTTTTGTGTTTGAACAAACTCTATAGGGCTAGTATATTCGCTTATGGGTTGAGAAATTCATTTTGCGTGTCATGTTGTAAGCTTTTCATTTAAACGCATTTTAAGCATTTTGGTTTAAAAACTAATTGAACTATTCAGGGACATTAAGCAGTGGGACAGAATTCATTTTGGCAAATGCATGCGTTAAGACGGTTTCTGATACTTGCTCGTACAGCACCTGACTAAACTAAGAGTTTTTTTTCGCGCCTTGTGTTTAAACGTTTGAATACACATAGTTATGTGTCAAAATGCCTGTCTCCTCGTCAACACAGTTATTTGTGTCTTAAATTAACGTTAATAGTTAAAGATAAAGCATAGTTGGCTATTATGCGATCCTGGCATTATGTGATGAGATTTTAAAGGGATATTCACCCAAAAATGTAATACTGTCATCATTTACTCAATTTCAAGTTGTTCTGAACCTGTATGAATTTCGTTGTTCTCCTCAACATAAAAGAAGATATTTGAAGAATATCCGTAACCACCAGAAAGTTTCTGGTCCCTGTTGACTCCAATAGTGTTTTTTTTTTTCATACTATGGAAGTCATGGGGAAACAGAAACTGTTTGGTTACCAGTATTTTTCCAAATATAGTATATGTTTGCATTCAACAGCAGAAGGAAACTCAAACAGGTTTAGAACAACAACATATACTTTATTTTTGTTGTGAACTATTCCTGCCAAAGCAGCCTACTATAGCGCTTTGCCATTTGCTGTCAATATATGGTCAATTAAACATACCAGGAAAGAAAAATCACTGTAAAAAATGTATTTTTAAAATAATGTATATTGAATTATACATGAAGACTATCAGTCTATTTCTAGTCTATTATTTTATACAATATATGTTTATTCAGTGCTTTATAGTGTTTGTATGTCAATTTCTTTGTTCTATTGTAATTCATGACAGTTTACTTGTCTTCAGTAAGTTTGTTTTTACATAGGCTAGTTTTTATTTTTTATTTTTTAGATATTGGAATTGGTAACAAGAATTATGAAACTTTGATTGGATAAAAATCCTATGTTAATCATTATTGTGACGGGGGGCCCTGCAGTAAGTCATAGCCCCAGGGCCCATTGAGGTCTTAATGCGGCCCTGTCAAGAAGACTGCATTTATTTGATCAAAAATACAGTAAAAACAGTAATACTGTGAATCTACTACAATTTAAATTATCTCTTCAGGAGAATTTGAAATTTTAAAATGTATTTATTTTCTGTGATCAAAGCGAATTTTAGGCATCATTACTCCGTCTTCAGGTCACATGATCTTGGGCGGAACAATACATTCGATGTCAATTGTATCGCGATATATTTTTGTTTTCAATAACGGTGATGATGTGATTTTAAAACATTCAGATATTTCGATTATACATTACCAGTTTTATCACATCTAAAAGCGCCTCCTGCTGGCCGAGGAATGAGTTTTTCCATTTTAAATAGCCTACCTGTAATGGCGTATCACGCACATGGGTTATCTGACGGAGAGATGCAAAGCAGTTTAAAGCGGAGTCCTGCACGGGTGCTGTTAGGTAAACCTGCATCCGCAGTAGCTACACAACAGAACACACGACCCGTTATCCGACAGCAGCCAGCACCAATTTAATTCTGTACCCGACCCGTTTGACATCAAGACCGCGACCTGAACCGCACCTGCATTAAATAGGCTACTGCATCAGTAAGGCAAAATTATTCATTTTCTCATGTGACTCAAGCAATCACACCAAAATAGGCATTTTAAGTTGGTGCTTTGAAGAGAAATAGACAAGCAGCGCAACAGAGGAATGATAAGAACGCGCATCCTTCCTGTATACAATACAAACTTTTGCCTACAACTTGTGAACAATCTGCCAGGCTGTTTTAAACAAATGTGCATAAACTACATACTTAAATCTTCATAAATGAAAAGAACATATTTAGATATGACTTTACTGTTAAGTGCCATTGTCTCCCTTAAACTCTGCAGTAGGCTATGCGGCCGTTAGTCCTTTACAGAAGCATTAAAAATAAATCTTAAAAATGAAATGATACAGTCTACAGAAAGCGAGCAACGAGAGCTCCCAAGCTGTCACTCACTTCAGCTGCAGAGCGAATGGCTAGAATGCGCAACGCTGCAAATCCAATGTTGAGGCTCCGCTATTATTATTGCATTTCATCAGTCCCACTTATTTATGAGCGTTTGTTCTCGGGAAAGTGAGCAAGACACGACAGTGATTATAGTTAAACAAGATGAAAGACATAGGCTATTTTATTGTTTAGTATTAATTGAATTTACCTTGATGCTCGATGCAGCGGGCTGACTAGAATTAACTCATTCACACCCGAACTAATTTACATGTCCGGATCTACGATGCGTTTTACTATATACAGGATGTAAGCTCGAACGTGATGTCGCTTCAGCGCATGTCCGTGCCTCCCCGCGACCCGCTCATTGCTTTTCCGGGTCACTGAAGTAGTGCATGCGGCAAGGTCACGACTGTGTTTAACACCCCGCGCCGGCGCTAGTTCTACCCACGTATCACTGTATCGGACGTGCATCCCAGCATCGGACCGACAGCGACGTCAGCTGTCAACAGCGGTCGTTCATCGAGTGAGAGCAGTGGGGGAACCCAGCTCAAGATCCTGCGAAAGTATTCGTGGCTCAGGCCTGCGGGCCACCGTCTGCCCACATCCGCAGCCCCCCTATCCGGCTACGCACGGCCTCCGATATCACACCCCGAGATGTAGACCTAGAGCGGGTTGCTGTCCGCTAACATCACCCGGAGCGAGCGAGACGAGCTCCTACAACCCGTTCGACACGATCTTAGGATCCAATTCTGGGAGGACACGTCGACAGTGCATGCCCAGCCGGAAAACGGCTGAATTAGTGGAGGATCAAGAGGATAGGCGTGATTAGAACGGATGCGAGTGAGGAGCAGAGAGAGTAGATAAATTGTTATTGCCACTTTGAAGTTTAAGTAACAGCTACGCCCACAGTGGACTGGTCGAGACACGCACCTATATATTATAGACAATGCGCAATAACATAACAACAACTTGGTCTTCAGCAAACATTTCCAGGGTTTGTTGTTGTGTGGGTGTTTTAAAGGAAGAGTACCAAACGGCGGCTGGCGAGACTGAGCGATCTGACAATCACACCAGGTGCAGTTATGTGAGCCCAAAGTACCAGCAAAAAAAACGTAAAAGTGAAAGATTTTTACCATGAAAACTTGTCTCTATTTACATAGATTTTAATAATGGAATACAGCAGCTAAATTATTCAGCATCATTCCTCCAGATCTCAGTGCTCAATGATCTGGTTCAGAATCAGTATAAGATTATAAAACATTGAGTAATTTTGTTTTTCATGATCTCTGGAGAATAAGAATAGAACGATATACTAAAATAAAAAGCTTTGTAAACAATTATCACTATTCCATCAGTATCATTTTATTATTTTTTGGGGCGAAAGGAAATTAATATTTTATTTAGCAAGGATGCTTAAAAATGTTCAAAAGTGACAATAAAGACATTTATAAAGTTCCAAAAGATTTCTATTTCAAATAAATAGTGTTCATATCGATATCGGAAATTATATCGTATCGACCGAAATTAAAAAATATATCGTGATATAAATTTTTGCCATATCGTCCAGCCCTAAATGTCTTCAAAAAACATCTAATATGCTGATTTGCTCTAAATAAACTTTAGTATTTTGTGAAAACAGGTGCATCTATTTCAGTGGAAACTATGATACATTTTTTTTTCAGGATTCTTTGATTAATAGAAAAGGACAGCATTCATTTGAAACAAATCTTTTATAACTTTATGGTCACTTCGAATCAATTAATGCATCCTTGCAGAATAAAAGTATAATTTATTTTTTTTAAAATTAATCCGTAAAAAACCCCAAACTATTAATATCTTCCACATAATTGTGGGTCGACACTGAGAGACCAACAAACTCACTTCCCACATGCTCGGCAATGGTTGGCTCTCTTTGGTAAAGGTAACCTTTTGCTACAATTCATGCAGTGAGGAGCCTCGGAGGGCAGGCACCAAGGAGGTGTACTTTGATTCCCCAGACCCTCGACCTCGAGGCCTGGTGAGATCAGGATCTCTCCTGGGATATGGTGGAGGCTCTGAAAGCTCCTCATGGGTAACTGGCTCATATGCAGATAGCAGGGGGTTCACAGTTATTTTTCATATTGGTTGGGGAATTTGCGGAGCCATTCTCTGCAGAAAGAACGAGTGTACGACCAGCACGTGGTTGGGGTTGGAGCCACAAACTGCTTTGGTCGCGCATACATCCCAGACGAGGATAGTTGAACTCCTGGGGTTAGGGGTTGCAAACTGAGATGAATTTAACGGGCTGGTTGCATTTTCAGGGTATGTTTGTGTGGCATCTGTCCGTCAGCGGGCTGCTCTCATGAGATGAGGACGAAAACGTTCGAGACGAATGGAGGACAACTCGAATTTCGAAGATAGGATGGCGAGCGCGAGTCTCCTCCAGATACTGAAGAGAACCATCGCTCTCAGGAGAAGCAAACGTCTCAACTTTACAGCTCTGCAGCTCCTCATCTAAAAAGCCTTCCACGTTTCCGTTAAATTCTGAAAAGCCGTCATCTACGAATTTTTCTGCGCCTGCGTCGGAGTTGATTTTCACATCCTGACCCATCAGAAAGGCGTCCAGCTCCTCGTCCGTAACCATCATCACAGTCTGGTCGCTTTCAGGAAGGTAATCGTTGGTGATGCTGAACTCGTAGCAATAATTTGGGCTTTCTGAATAGGGCGGAGATGGGTTGCTTTCACACAACTCTTTCTCTGTCAACGACAAGTTGTGCTTAAAGTTTCTTTCAGGGTAATGGCCAGAGACAGCAGTCGCCCTTTCTGTGTTCGACATGATTTGGACAAGCTCAGGTTCATCTTCAGGTGAGGAATCAGGCCTATTGGAGGAGAATGGTGTTGTGGGTTCTTCTAACGGAAGAATTAACTCTTCAGCCTCTTGAATCGCTGAATTTCTTTCCAGTTCAGCCTCATCTTTGGATTCAATCACTCCTGCCTGTGGGTCTAAAGACGCCACAAGGGATCCACACATAGATACGGCCATTGGCAAGCAAGATAGAGAAGGTTCCTTCTCCAGGGAGGGACTTCCAGCTGAATCCTCTGGATTTTTGACACGGAGATCTTCAGACAGTTGGGTATCTGTTGAGTCCGGTTGCATCGATACAGCATGCTCTTCTCTGGTTGCTGAAACATTTGTAGCATGAGGATCTGAATTACTAACATCTTCCTCGTTTACTGAGACTTCGCATGGAGAACTGTTCTGATCATTGGCGTTTGAGTCTTCAGAACGAGAACTTTCAATCCGATTGCACTCCAAAGGTGTGATGCTACTTAAACCATGAGGGTCACCAACAGCCGGTAATATGACATCTAGCAGGCTGAATGAGTTATAGTTCATCTCAGAGTCATGTTTTGGTAATTCACCGGCGTTAGAAGCATCTTCGGGAGTAGATACTACAGGACTCTCGAAGTCCACTAGCAGCACCTCATTAGTTTGTTTCTCAGGAATGTCCAGTTCTTTAAAGTCCTCCTGACTGTCAGCCTGCTGGAGGTTTGCAGAACCCGTATCATTCACCAGGTCACACACAGGCTTTAGGGAGCGGTCCGGACAAGGAGGAGCCGAACTTTTGATGCCTCTGCTATCAACGGAGGACAGGAGGTCCACATCTGTGAGTGGCCGTTCATTTGAGTAAGAATCTTTTTGGTTTAAGGTAATACTTTGTGATGCAAGTCCATAGTGCAGGGCATTGACATCTGGGAGTGTTTGCGAGACCGTGTGTTGCTCTGGTATGAAGTTCTGAAGGTCCAAATGGTGACCTGGGACAACCGTGGCGTCCGGACAAGGAGGGCTTGTAAAAGTGGCGGGCTTGTTCCCAAGCTCCTCTAAAAATAAAGTAAAACATCATATTAATTTATAATGTAGCTAACATTAAAACATCAGCCATAATAAAACAACCAAAATAAATGTTAGGATACATAAAATTATAAGACCAGACAACATACATAGGATACATATTGTTGCACAATATTATTAGGAACTAACATATAATGAGGATTGTCCAAGTCAAAAGTTGGAAATAATTACGATTGTTTTATGTTTTTTGAAAGACGTCTCTTTTCACCAAGGCATTTATTTGATTAAAACATACAGAAAATATTGTGAAAATATTATTGAAATGTAAAAGAACTGTTTTATATTTAAATATATTTTAAAATGTAATTTATCCTGCGATGGCAAAGCTTATTTTTAAGCAGTCATTACTCCAGTCTTCAATGATCCTTCAGAAATCATAATATGCTGATTTGATGCTCAAGAAACATTTATTATTAGTATCAATGTTCAAACCAGTTTTGTTGTTTAATATTTTTGTGGAAACCATGACACAGTAGTGTTAAGTAGTGGGTAAGTACGATTTAAAATAAAAAAAAATGTAAATGTTACAAAAAATTTCTATTTCAAATAAAAGCTGTTCATTTGAACTTTTCCATCAAAAACGCTTTCCACATAGATAAAAATTCATGAACACTTATTAATAATTGAGCACAATATAACTAAGCATATTCTGAAATGATCATGTGACTTCATACTAAAAATATGCATGTTGAAATCAGCGTTGCATCGAAAAAGAATAAATTGACTCAATCGAAAAACTAGCACGCAAGAAGAAGGGACCAGAGGTGCCTGAAGCAAAACCTAGCAATACTTAACTATAGGATAATATACACATTATACGAAACGTGATACAGAATGTATGATCAATTAAATGAATGTCAAAAGTGGTTGAATTTACATCAGTTCACCCTAGAGGAATTGTGTCCTCACCAATTGAGAAGTGCAAACTTAATATTTGTAATACTACAATATCAGTAAAGCAAAAGTCTCAAACCTGCATTGAGTTCAAAGTCATCCAAAAGCTTGTCCAGGTCACACACAGCAGCCTTAAAATAACTGTCCATCCTAGGACGGGGTATGATACACCTCACTTACCCCTGCAGAGAAACTGGGGCAGTCGGGACAGAAAGTTACAAATTACACATTTACAAATATAACATTTCTATATCTTAGGAATCTAACTTGGTAGTTACTGACAGTAATAGACAAAATAATTAGAAACAAAGAGACAAGCTGTTCTCAATGATTTAGTACAAATAAGTAAAAAGTGGGGACAAATATGTATGGCTATTATTTAATACTGAAGATTTGTATAATTGTAAGATTTTCAACATCTGAATTCACAGGAACGGTTTTGGATGTTTACTTTGCTGTGATTTATTGTGAAGTGAAAAGTGGAAGTGTGATTTCACCAGGTCTGACAGATTTGACAAAGAAGTCCCCCACCCAGCTATTGCAAAGAGTTTTAGAATACAATAACCTATGAAGTCGAACACACACAACCCCCATAGCTCGTACATTAGGCCTTGCCGGAGAGTGACGGTGGCAATCACCGTAAAATTCACTCCGACTATGGTAACTATCTACGATTCCTCTGTCATGAGCTATGATATCAATCTTTGTTTCGAAAGGGCTGTTAATTATTCATCTAAATGTACCGGATAACGTTTACTTAGTGCTTATTAGTCCTATTATTTTCACTATTAATAATAACATTATTTATCTAAGATAAAGTCTCTAATTACCCATATGAATATAATTTGCCTGCTCACTGCACTGTCAGAAACTAATAAAGCACACCATTCAAACCGTTTCAGCACACAATAATAAAGCTTTCGTAACGTCAACCCCAAAATATCAAAAATAAACAATACGTTAACTTACTATTTTCATAAAGTTATATTAGCTGTTCAGTTATCATTAGCAATCTGCTAACTAGCTTCTAGCTGTTAGCGTCTAATCACACACAAACATAAATACAACCCAGGTGGCTGGAATATTACTTTTTATTATATCATTCCGCTCCATTAGCTACCTTAAGATGTGTCATTGTTCAGTCGTCTTCGTTTGTTGGCTGTATTCAGATGAAATGTTAGTGTATTTCACTGTTAGCAGCTAGCTAATGCTTTCTTTTCCCTCAGTTGACTGCGCGAGCGACCATTTCCACCCGGCGCGAGACTCGCTGTTTAAAGGGGACGCGCACAATTTTTGACACAGCGTCATATTAAAGTGGTCATATGATGTTG
This sequence comes from Sinocyclocheilus anophthalmus, assembly GCA_018155175.1. Taxonomy (NCBI): domain Eukaryota; kingdom Metazoa; phylum Chordata; class Actinopteri; order Cypriniformes; family Cyprinidae; genus Sinocyclocheilus; species Sinocyclocheilus anophthalmus. The sequence continues at coordinate 152,964 of JADLZN010009433.1, read as the reverse complement.
CTAAAAAATATCATTATTTTGTGTATTTGATGTAATGAAATATGTTTATGCGGTTTAAGGTTCAAGCACACATTATTTTCCATATAATGTACATTATTGTTTATCCTCTATGCTATCCTTTCTGAAACGCATTGATTTTTACAAGGCTCATCGGTCTGAAAAGTGAGGTGTGTTGTGATTGGTCAGCTATCCAGTGCGTTTTGATTGGCTGAATACCTCAAGCGTGTGACGGAAATGTTACGCCCCTCACCATACTGTGATAATGCCGAGTGACGAGACAAAAACATGAAAACCCATTATAAACGAGGCATTTGTTGCATCTAGTGGGGACATAATTATGGATTATAAGGACTTATACTGTCTTTTACGCTTTGCGTTGCATCGCGCCACGCCTCGTAAACATAAAACCATGTCTCCATTTGGTGCGAAGAAATGACAAATACAAGCCCTATCTACACTGCCCAAAACCTCGCTTTTCAATATTAAAAAATATTAAATATTAAAAAATCTGTTTAAATATAAAAAAGACTTACAGTCGTGAGTCAGAACAGACGGCATTTGTATTAGTCTACTATAACCTGGTCAGGAAACAGTGTTTCCTCCATAAATGTGCTGGCACACTCTGAATAGATTTGGGGTTGAAAACTGTTCTGGGAAACAGTGTTGTAAATACAAATAACCACTGATTTCTGACGTGGTCCGTTTTTGGAAGACCACCACACAAAAGTAGTTTCGAATGCACAACGAAAAACAGCGTCACACCAGCCACAGTGGCGCGAGGCGGCGGGCTAGCGTTGAGGACACGGCCGGCGAGCTTTGGAAAGGTGCGGCCAGTCGGATTCGATGAAGGAGGCTTGCGGCAACCAAATGTGACGACCCCAGGCTGGACTCCGCTACGTCCACGGTGAAAGCCGATCCGGCGATACACAAGTTGATGTCTTTCCCTCAGTGACCAGCAAGGATAGCTAGGCATGCACGAAGCGGTATCGCCTCTTTTGGAAGACCAAACAAAGCAGTTTCGCTTTCACAACGAAACACAGCGCATTAAAGGGGGACAGGGATGGCGGCAGCAGCAACAATACTACAGAGAGAATAAAAGTTACGCCTTGTTTCTTTGCGGGAACATTTGGGCGGCGTTATGCAAATCTTATCACATAGCGACGTAGATATGTGGGGCCGTGTTAGAACAAGTCGTTTTAGGTAGGAGTGGTTAACTCTTAAATTTTATAAAGAATATCTATTTGGATTTAAGACTTTAGTCTTTGCAACTTACAGATCTTCTTTATGCACCAAGAGCTTGTAACACTCCAAAGAGAAAGGAACAATGAAGTCGCATCATATGACCCCTTTAATTTTCGACAGGAATAAAAATTTTAAAAAAGAGTCAGTAAGGGACTGAAGTACAGCGTGTTCAATGGACTGTATTGCTGTTTAACAACTCTGTCTGTTAGGAGAGGAAGAAGAAGAAAAAAACTTCCAGGAGACAAAAACTGCATACAACAGTTTTGAAAGCTGTGACTTAGCTAAAATCACGTGATCTTACGTGAGCCTTTATACAGTGCGTACCGTTGTAAAGACCATTAAGTCATTCACAAACAGTTTTGTTTTTATTGGTTATGCTAATGTTAAGGGAACATTTCATCATTTTGCAAACTTTACGAGAGCGTTACTTTTGAATGTTCTCTATTCATTCTTAGACAAACGTCCAACTAAANAAACATAAATACAACCCAGGTGGCTGGAATATTACTTTTTATTATATCATTCCGCTCCATTAGCTACCTTAAGATGTGTCATTGTTCAGTCGTCTTCGTTTGTTGGCTGTATTCAGATGAAATGTTAGTGTATTTCACTGTTAGCAGCTAGCTAATGCTTTCTTTTCCCTCAGTTGACTGCGCGAGCGACCATTTCCACCCGGCGCGAGACTCGCTGTTTAAAGGGGACGCGCACAATTTTGGACACAGCAGTTTTAAAGGGGTCATGTGATGTTGCTAAAAATAACATTATTTTTGTGTATTTGGTGTAAGGAAATGTGTTTATGCGGTTTTAAGTTCAAAAAACACATTTTCCACATAATGTACATTATTGTTTATCCTCTATGCCCCACCTTTCTGAAACGCATTGATTTTTTACAAAGTCATCGTTCTGAAAAGCGAGGGGTGCTGTGATTGGCCAACTATCCAGTATGTTGTGATTGGCCGAATACCTCAAACACGTGACGGAAATGTTTTGCCCCTCACCATACTGTGATGATGCCAAGCGACAGACAAAAACATTAAAACCCATTACAAAAAAGGCATTTGTTGCATCCAGTGGGGAAATAATTATGGATTATAATGACTTATACTGTATTTTTACGCGTTACATTGCATCGCGCCACATAAACATAAAACAATGTCTGCATTTGTGATCGAAGAAATGACAAACGACAAGCGCTACTCTACACTGCTCAGAAAACTCGCTTTAAATATAAAAAATACTAAATATAAAAACTCTTTAAATATAAAAAAAACGTACTGACACAGTCTGTGAGTCACAACAGCCGGCATTGTAGTCTACTCTAACAGGATCAGGAAACCGTTCTCCATAAAATGTGCTGCACACATCTGAATTTGGGTTGAACTGTTCTGGAACAATGTTGTAAATACAACTTAACCACTGATTTCTAGGAGTGTCGTTTTGGAAGACCAAACAAAGTAGTTCGCTTTCACAACGAAACCGCGTCACACATGATCAGCCTACAGTGAGCGGCGGCGGGCTAGCGTGAGAAACGGCGGCGAGCGTGAGAAACGGTGCGGCAGCGGCTTTCGATGAAGGAGGCTTGCGGCAGCCACATGTGACGACCCAGGGCTGGACTCCGCTTCGTCCACGGTGTGAAAGCCGATCCGGCGATCGACAGAGCAAAGTTGATGTATTTCCTCATCGACCAGCACAGATCAGCTCCAGGCACGACGAAGCGGATATCGTCCTCTTTTGGAAGACCAAAAAAGTAGTTTCGCTTTCACAACGAAAGACAGCGTCTTCATGACATGGCGGCAGTGGCAATAATATTACAGTGAGAATAAAAGTTACGCCTTATTTCTTTGCGTGAACACTTGGGCGGCATTATGCAAATATTTCCAAATAGTGACGTAGACATGTGGGGACGTGTTATAACGAGCTGTTTTAGGTAGGCGTGGCTGACTCTTAACTTTTTATAAAGAATAACTCTTTGGATTTGAGACTTCAGTCTTTGCAAATTTACAGATTTTCTTTATGCACCAAGAGCTCGTAACACCCCAAAGAGAAAGGAAAAAATGAAATCGCATCATATGACCCCTTTAATAATTTTCGACGGGGAATAAAAATTAAAAAAAAGAGTCAGTAAGGGACTGAAGTACAGCGTGTTCAATGGACTGTATTGCTGTTTAACAACTCTGTCTGTTAGGAGAGGAAGAAGAAGAAAAAAACTTCCAGGAGACAAAAACTGCATACAACAGTTTTGAAAGCTGTGACTTAGCTAAAATCACGTGATCTTACGTGAGCCTTTATACAGTGCGTACCGTTGTAAAGACCATTAAGTCATTCACAAACAGTTTTGTTTTTATTGGTTATGCTAATGTTAAGGGAACATTTCATCATTTTGCAAACTTTACGAGAGCGTTACTTTTGAATGTTCTCTATTCATTCTTAGACAAACGTCCAACTAAAACATTCAAAACAAACAAACAAAAAACATTCCATGAACAATGTATAGGATAAATGTTTTTGTGTTAACGTTTTGAGAACGTTATTAAAGACCAGATAACTTTAAATGAACATTCTACATTTGTTCATAATGTTCATACCCATTCTGTTCTCTCAAAAGGTCTGTCCCTGTATAGATGGCTGGTATCCGGGATGTTTAAATATTTTAATCAGTTTTGTGTGTGTGGTGGTGTGTGTGTGTGTGTGTTTATTCCTACAGTAATACAAACACTCAGAATATTTAAAATTAAAAGTAGTCTTTGGATTATTCGCTGTACGAAAGAGTCATATCATTATTATTGCCATGTAGAAGATGAGGTGGACCATAAAAAAGACATAATAGTTTGCAAATCAGTTATGCAGCTCAATAATAGTGTGTGTTTTAGCATATTTTAAAATCATATATCATATGATTTTTTACAGATCATATTAAGTAGCCTAACTAATCTTCCTCTTCAGCTTGAGAAATAGTTTTGTTTTCAGCTGAACAACACTACATCCTTGTTTTAAAGCAGGTACTGAGCCTATTTTCACATATTCTTCCTTTAAATGCTTCTTTAGTTCCTCAACTTACTGAATGAAAACTGCTTTCCATGTGTCAGCTGAAAGTCTCTTTGCATTTTCAAGTTTTATCGAAAGATGTTTGGAAATGAGTCACACTGACAGCACATGAAGAGATAACTCTTGTTTACACAGTAAACACAGCATGCTGTTTTTCCCAGCAAATAATGTAGAGTAAGCAAGACGTGACTGCACAATACTGATGATTTACAAATGTGTCAATCCCAGAAATTTAGGTCAGGAAAGACTGTAGACATCACCATTGAAGACGGCATGAGGAACAGCATCCACAACATGAAACTCTCCAGATACCCACCTTCTGATTTGAATATAAATGACATCTTTATAGTGAAGAGGAAGCACAAACTCTTCCTTTAGTGAGTCACGTGTGTGATTTATTCAAAATATATAGATATTAAATATTGTTAATATCCCCAATGTGCACTTTTATAACTACTTTAGTTTTGAAATTACTTCAGTAATGTATTATATTACTCTATTACGTAAACCAATATATTACTCTTCAAAAAGTGTAGCCTGTATACATTTGTATATTGTTTTATTTATTTATTTTCTTTAGTCATGTAGCAAACCTTATCCAAAGTGACTTACATGAGACAAGTAAAAGCAGTCAAAACTACAACAAAAGAGAGCCACAATTATAAGTGCAAATGACAAGTGCCGGTTAACCTAACACAGTCACGTAGCAAGGTGTCTATATCTCTATATACGATATATCTACATACATACAAATTCTACCTCTTATATACATACCCATACACACACTATATATATCTAGCACACCTTACACACAATACATACATACTACATTTCAAACAACGCACCCATTACTATATATATAGTATAGACTTCCACCTACCCATACATAAATATACACATATCATATATACACACATAACACACCATATATACTAATCTATATATATCACACACACATACATACATATATTATACAACACACACAACACACACACACACAAAAGGATAAATATAGATTAAAGTAGAATTAAATAGGAATAGAAAGTGCTCGAGTAGCGGGTCAAATAAAGGTGGAACAGATGTGTTTTTAGTTGTTTTTTGAAGATGGTTAAGGACTCAGCTGCTCCTATATTGTATCTTATCCAGTATATTGTATACTGTATACAACCTGAGAGTCAGTTTCAGTCAGTGTCGTCATTGCTCTTACAGCCTGTGAGAAGAAAGAAGAAGTTTCTAATGAATTATGACAGCAGGTCAATATTTTATTTCCCTCTTCAGGTAAAGTCTTCAAGTCTCTGACGTCACGCGCAGGGATAGGCTGCGTCACGTGGTACAACTTTCCAAACCTGTGAGTGTTTTCCGAAAAAAATGTAGAGGGACAAAAACCTCTTTGATGGTGGAAAAGGTAAGACGAAACCATCCTTTAAGTGTATTATTTAAGCTTTACGTATAATACCCTTATATATTCAAACGAAGCCGCATTTCGAAAGATGTGATCGTTGTTGTTTTATTATAAACACATCTGTCTGTCAGTGCTGTTGTTGTCATGTCGTTTACTTCCAGTTTGAGATAAAGCAACTAAGAGCTCTTAGTTTTGAGAGTATATCTATCTACGCACTATTGAGTATAAATAACCATCATTTACACTTCGCTGACCTGTTGATCCCGCGGTGTTTTTCTTAAGCGCGCTTTGTTTCAGTCTGGAATGGAATGTCTGAATAGATTCATTGTAGCATTTTAAATGGCGCGAACATGTTGTATTATTCATTACTGGTAATTAGTTACATTGTTGAATTACTGCCAGCAACCCACAAAAAACGACTAGCTTGTACTATGGTATTAATATATCACCAGTGTTGGGGATAACGCGAGTTATGTAATCAGATTACTTTTTTCAAGTAACTAGTAAAGTTAACGCATTACTTTAATTTAAAAGGTTACTTTTTGAAATAAGTAAACGCAAGTTACTTTTTTTTTTTTTTGTTTCCATTATTGATTAACAAGTCTCCTGTCGCCATTTTGAGAGAACTCAGAAGATGTTACTGTAGTTCTAAAATAAATATGAATATGCATTAATTCATCTCACTCACACAAAAACAAGCACACAGATTCAGTATTCCTCAAAATGAATAAAAATAATGCAACTCAGAATATAACACAAACCTGCAATAATTAAATGTTAAACGCCACAAATATCCTTTATGTTATTAACCAATGTCTTTGCTTCTGACCTGCGATGATCCAGTTCAACCGTACTAATAAGCAAAAATTACTTTAGACAAACATTTGTGTCTTTTTTTACTGCTGAAGTGTGTTGATATTTCTTTTTCTGCATTCTACTGTACGGATGTAACTGTACTTTCCCTTCAGCCTGAGGCTCATTCATTTCACTTTTGGTGTGAAAAGGCTTTTATATTTGCCAAAAATATAACTTTTTTATTTTAAAAACAAACAAGCAAGCCCTGTCAAGATTTAAAAAGTAACGCAAAAGTAAACCTAGCGCAGACTTTCCATTTAAAAAGTAACTAAGTAACGTAATTAGTTACTTTATGGAGTAACGCAATATTGTAATGCATTATTTTAAAAGTAACTTTCCCCAACACTACACACATATGGTCAAAAAGCATAGCATTACTTTTGGTACCTTTTAGTACTTTGTTTAGTGTCATGTGATGTAGATACAGGTATTTTTGGCTCTTCGTGAATGTTGATTGCTTTTATTAATATATAACATTCTTCTTCTTATTGGCTGTCTTTCAGGCCTTTGGATTCACATATATCAAATGAAGTTTTACACACTGAACTCAAGGCCAATGTAAGTCTTGCACAGTGTCTGCGTGTGAAAGGTATTCTATAAAAATGTCTTGTTTTTTTCTCATTTGTAATACCTTTCTCTTGTTGTTTCATTAGGTTAACTATGCTTAAGGAAGAATGTAACATGGAGATTGTTGTTTTCTTTATTTTATGCTGTTGACGCAGCGTTAGTAGTCTGTGATTACCCAAATCAGACGTCTAGTTCTTGAACAGGCATGTTCATTTCTGTCTCTGTGGTTGCCCTTGATTCTGTCTGTGGCGTAAATCTCCTGTGGGTTTAGAGTTAACGCTCTTGCAAGTGGATGATGGGTTACTGTTTCAGTCGTTGCTATGTTCAAGTTACAAAGTTGGACCGCCTGACCTGGGGAGCACCTGTGTCCGAGAACATATATTGTACATAGATCAATAGTCAAATATATTTGCATAATTATGCTAAAGTGTATAATTGTCCCACATAGCAGTTCTAGTTTCTGACTCTGCGTTATTACTTATTACATACACATACTCAACATATAATTCCATTTATTTAGCAAGTTCACGTCTTCATCGCTTTAAGACACTGTTGCTCCCAAGGGGTTTGTTTCTTCTACCACTTTCTGGTATCCCGAATGGTGTTTTTTTTGTGTCGATAGCTTCTTGTCTGCTTTGGAAAAGGGTTTTTGCATAATATCTTCATGCTTTAGCTTTTTCTTGTGCTCTTTCACTTGTAGAGAGGCATTTCCTGCACTGTAAGTGGATGAAATCATTAAGCTTTATCTTGGTTAGTAAAAACCAATATACAAGCAGACAATTTCGCATACTTTGTTACAGTTTCTGAACTATTAACATGAACATGTTCTAGCACACAATATCTGCTCTATAGGCCTAAGAGTGGTTCTCAATTGGTTTTGCTTCATGACCATTTTTACATTTCACATTAACTGATGACCCAAAAAAGCAAAAAACATATTTAATAACAAGCAGTGTTTGATTGGATGCACTTCCTTTGACGTCAACAACAAAGGTTATGGGAATTAGGAGTTCCTCCTATTTAAAAGTTAATAAAGCTACTTATTTGTTATATTTGCCAAACTAAAATGAAAAGCAGGTGCTTGACCAACTGTAGAGTAGGCTTGACTCGATCCAAATCTTAAATTTAAGAAGAAAGTGCAATGCTCACTCTACAAGCTAAGCTTAATTATAGTCATTTGCATTGTTCACAACAGACCTGTGACCAATTTTTGGGTCACAAACCACCAGTTGAGAACCACTACTCTACAAGAACTAAAACCAGTTTCCTAGATCTTTTCCTAAACCTTTTTACTTCACGTTCCTTTAAGGATAATTGCATATTCTGGAGGAGACGCCATTCGTCATTGTCTATAATAGCGGTTCTCGACTGGTTTTCCTTCAGGGCCCAGATTTCACATTGCACATCAACTAGTAGCCCATAAAACACTTTAATCCCTAATGCTGTAATGTATTTAATTTCACACTCTCTGATGCCGTTGCCCCTTTTTAGGATTACTGAGGGTGGGGGTTGGGTCAGGGTCTGGGACAGAGGGGGCCACTCAAGCCCTTCCAATGCAAAAGATGAAGACTGAGGACGCCGCTCTAAAACAGTTGAGCTCTTCATAGAGCCGGATCCACAGAATGCCACTGCGCTGTTTGGATGCATGTATTTAAATTGGAGCGGAGGGCTTTAAAGAGCAGGGGAATGCAATGATATTTGCATTGTCCTAAACCCATGTTTGAGAGACCCGGGCAAATCCCATTGTATGCGTGTTACTATGGAGCTTCATAAAGTTGAAGACCAATATAGTTGCGCCTTTATTAGATGAGGATCTGCACAGGCGGATGGGATATTGGATGCAATAATTCCCTGCTAGGAGCGCACACATAGCCTCTTTTATATAGCCCTCTAATATCCAATTTAAGGGGTGAGAGGACCTCAGCCAACTGAGCCCACTAAGTTAAAATGCAAAGTCTTCAGCGTGAGATGGAATTAAAGCCAACTTTTCCTCTCTTCTGTTTGCCAACACTTTTGAGGTTTAAAGAAATATGAAACTTTTCCCCTTTTTTCTTATTTTCCCCTAGTCTCATTCACATGTGAGATAGATGCAACTGAAAACAACAACTAACTTGGTGTGAGATGAAAACCTGCAGCTTTGTGGTTTCGCATGGTGTTTGGTAAAGGGTTTGTATCATGCTTGGATAACTGTGCATTTAATTAAAAAGTAAATTAAGAAGATGACTGGCAATATTAGCACTGTTGGGCACACCAGCCGTTAACAGTTTCTAGAATCCTGTTATCCGGGTTAGGAAAATAACTTGAAACTTAACTTTATGCTCTTTAACAAAAAAGAACAGGACTTCTATCTGTTTAGACAAATCCTTTAGTACCATTGTATTCAAGTGCTTCAGTTCCCCAGATCTTTGCTTGCATCTTCTAAGAGGTTTGTTTTACACATACACACACACACAGTCACTTTCCACTTTCTTTTTCTGTCTAATTCTCCCATGGACTCTGATACAATCACTGCCAGCGGATGTATTTACTCATAACAAGGGCTTAGCTGCAGTCCTGTAAATAAGAATATATGGTGATTTATACGCTAAGCAGCAAGGATTGTGTTGCCCTGCTTGTTTAAGCATTTTACACTTTGATAAACTCACCAGAGACTCTCTGCCACTTTGGGTACTAAACCCCCAGTGTTGACCCAGCCCTGCTGCCTTTTGCCCTATTAAGCAGGCAAAACCAATCTGATAAGTGCACATGCTGTTTTTGGCTCTAAATGTTGTTAGAGCTCGCCATTAAGTTTTTAGTTTGGAGTTGTGGAGATGACCTTTGCAAAAATACCACTGAAAACATCGATGTCACAGCCGACACAAAAGCTTGAGATGGGGGATGTTTACTGCATTTATTATTTACTTTCCTGAATGCAAAAGCTAATGACAGTGTGCAGAAGTCATAAAACAATCCTCCATCTTATTATTTGATCATTTCTACTTGATGGCTTCATGGCCAAGAAAATGGAATGAAATACTGGCCATGTCAATAGTGGATCCATAAAGATTGTGCTATTTGGCTTTTGCTTTAGAATAATTGAAAAGCTCAGTAATCAATAACTAATCTTGGCTATAGTCAGATTAAATGAAATAAAGTGGTAAATGATGAGGCACACTATCATAAGGTACACTCACACCTTCCTTAGAAAAAATCACTATCACAATGACTTAATGGAAGAGTTTTTTTTCTCTCTGCATTGTCTGCTGTTTTAGATGAAAAATCTGCTCAATTCTGCGGAATAGATTGAAACATGACATAATTTGTTAAATGAGCTGAAAGTGCTAAACGCTGCATAAAATCATTCTCTTAATGACTATCTTTGTCTTGTTTTTGGAGACAAAATACACATATTAAATCTATGAAATTTTTTTTTACAATTGTATGCAATTTTGCTCTCTGTTTTTTTCCCCCTGTTTATTAGTTCTTAAAACCAATAGATTATTAAGTAGTAAGATTAGATTTTTAAAATGTATTATTATTTATTTATTTATTTTATTTTATAAAAGAAGACATGACAATTACAAGCATTATCAAATTGCCAAAATATGCCAATATAGTTATATAATATTTGTTAAATTTAGTATAGTGGTGCCAAATTTCTCTAATTTGTAAAACAAAAAACTAGTTGCTATAGATGCTATAAATTAACATATTGGTGTTATTATTTTTATTAAAGCCAGTTCTGCATGACCACATTCTACATCCCTAATCACCAATACCTAAACTTAACAACTATATTACTAAATAATAAGCAGCAAATTAGAAGTTTTTTAGGCCAAAGTTGTTGTTAATGGGTTGTAAATAGCGATAATTGGACTTTAAAATAAAGTGTGACCAAATATTTTGTAGAACAACTCAGTTCTCTGGAAATCTGCAAAACATTCTGCAATTACAAATTCCCTTGTGGGTCTGCTCATTTCTTAGGATTTTAAGTTTCACAATCTGGAGTAAAACAGAAAGTATCTACAACTGTTAGGCTTGGGATCATGTCAAACTTCTTTATGTGGGAATTTAAGTAACCCCAAAAGTGAGTAAGTACACTCTAAAAAATGCTGGGTTAAATACAACCCAGTGTTGGTTAAAATAGGGACAAACCCAGCAATTGGGTTGTTTTGACCCAGCAGTTGGGTTAAATGTTTAACCCAACCTTCTGGGTAGTAACCCAGCCGCTGGGTCAAAACAACCCAATTGATGGGTCAAAACAACCCAGTTGCTGGGTTTGTCCCTATTTTACCCAGCACTGGGTTGTATTTAACCCAGCATTTTTTAGAGTGTACTGGCAATTGTCTGAATGCCACTACATTAAAATATCAAACCAAGTTGCATCTAAACACAAATGCAACAGGCGACTTTTTTACAATGACTTCAAAGTAACCACAGGTGTAGAGAATCACATTAACTATCAACCTAATCCACTAACATTTGACAACCACAAATATGTTTCACAATTATTTGTCCTAATTTGATCAGCATTATTGTATCATTTAAAACCAACAAACATCTTTTGTTATGAAGTCCAAAGACTTTTTGGGGCCACTGTATGTAAAGGACATGCCGTTCACAGTGCAACATTGGAGACATGCACAGTGGAGTTCAGCTGCTTGCATTTATTAGCACAAGCCCATCTGTAAATGTTTCTGGAGCTTTAGAGTGTAGTATTTAGTGGACACGCTCACAGCTGCTTTGAAACAGACCACTGCTTTGTGCAGTCACCCTGTGCCCTCTATGACCTCTACCTGCACTGCAGAGCAAACAGAGAGTCAGGAGAAGAGAAAGGATGAGAGGGAGAGAGTAGAGCGCCGGTGGAGCTCTGTTAATTCTTCCATATCTAAGCCTCTTTGCTGAGGCTCTCTTTGTCTTCAAAGTCCGAGTCATTAAGGACTAATCCTATCACTCCACCTAATCTGAAGTCGTGGAGTCAGAGTCCAGCTTTCCCTAAAATGGTCTTTGTAGAGGCCAAATAGACACGGTTAGGTTTTAGTCAAGAGCATCCAAAAGTGCCCCTCTCCTCTCTTTTGTGACCCCGGCTTTTCAGGCTCAATCCTCCCCAAGAATTTAATGGAGTGCTGTTAATGAATCTTCCCCTCTGTTCCTCTGTTCACTACAGAAAAAAAGAGCGCCGCTCTCTTTCACTAAAAAAATAGCCTGGTTCATTTTCTGGAAACTACATGGACAGCTCCCTCACTACACTGTAAAAATGATTTTTAGAAGTTGTAAATAAAAGAAAAACACAATTTCAGTCTTTATAGGTCAACATTTTACGTTTAATTCAATGTGTTACTGTCATTATTTGTGAAAGTTACTACCAATCGTTTCAAAGTAAATCCTACCCCAGTTTTTTTTTGTGTAATATTCTCTTTATTCTTGAACTTCCTATCCCATTTAAAATCGAATATGTCCTTACATCCTCGTTTTGTAGCGTGCTTTATAGCAGCATGACATCTGCCAGCGTGGATTTTCCCCCGGCTCTGTTTGAGGACAGCTGTTCCTAAACACACTGTTAAGGCATAGTTGTCTGCTGTATGAAACCGTTAAGAGAGGATTGCTCAAATAGTTCAAACCATTTGATTCTGGAGAGCACTGGAGGGAAGTGTTTACATAGTGTCTTTCTGGGGCTTGTTAGCCAGGCCGTTGTGGAGAGAGCTGGGTCTGCTCTGGTCAACTGGAGTGCTTTTGGCAGTTGCCCACCCTATTCGACTAGATGTGGTTTGATTAGGCTCAGACAAAACTTTGTAAACATCTTAAGGTAGCATGCTAGTTTATGTGTTCCTTAACAGGAGCTGAAGCAGGAAATGAAAGATCAAGAAGTAACCCAAGCAGATACTCTATTGTCTGGTAAGTGAAGCATTTTGATTACTATATGTTTGTGAGTGCCAAGTTTGTAAAAATGTCCTGACAAGAAACCTGTCAAGGATTTGTCCAGGTCGTATTTCATGCCAAAAATCAGAAGAAAGAAATAAGCATATTTTTAGGACCATTCAAAAAAAAAATTCTGCATCTGTTGGCATGGCAGTTAAGCATATTTTCAAGATATAGACACGCCTTCTTTGCAGTGTAAAGGCAATTATAGGTGCATAGAAAGATGCAAAAAAGAAATGACCAATCACAATTCAGTATGCAAATAAACACAGTAAAGAAGACCAATAACATTTGGTGTGCAGATGTTTCAATGAGGTCACTGCTGTTATTTTAAAGTTGAATAGCAAACAATAATGTAGGATTTGTAAACTTTAATATAAAGTTTCTTATGAAAAATAAAAAAATCTTACATTTACAACTGTAATCAAAAATTAATAATAATAAAATATACAGTAGACCTAAAACTGAAACGTTCAAAAGTGTGGGGTTTGTAAGAAGTCTCACCAAGGCTGCCTTTATTTGATCAAAAAGACAGTTTGATGCACTCCTTGCATTATAAAACAAATACAAATAAACTTTTGAAGTGTAGTGTATCTATAATGGTAATAACATATACTATAGAATTGCTGGAGGTGTGAAAATTACAATTTATATTGTAATGCAATATAAAGACCAGCGAAAGTAAATTCATACATTTATTTGAAACACAGATTTGCATTATACCCACTATGTAAACATGAAATTCTCAATTATTATCAGATATGTTATCTTGCATTATGGTTATTTATTTATTTAATATGGTATATTGCACATTAATTTCATGTAGAGACTTGCACATAACTATGCACATATACCCACCTTCAGCGATAAAGCCTAGTGTCTTTCCTTCTGCTTTTATCGTCACTGGGGGAACAAATGAAACCCATGTGTTGTTCAAGTGTAATTATAGTGTTGTAAAGTGACAGAACAACAAGAGTGTAGTTTTACTGTGCCGTAAATGCAGGTACGAGTCTTTATCAAGGGATCTCATGTTGCAGGGATGCTGGTCTGGGAACTCTGATCCTGCCCATGGAGACACAGACGGCCCTCGCTGTGGCTCCAGGGCCCCCACCCACACCAGGCATTACACCAACACCGAAGGGTCAGGGGTCAGTCTCTAAAATGTTTATTCTCCGTCCTGTGATTTTGAACTCCCCCCGCTATTTTGGTAGGAGCCCCAAATTTCAAAATGACTTCAAATGTGTATTTTTGTTGTCACAGACTGGAGCTCTGCAGAGATTGCTGGGGTGTGTTTATGAACACTGTCTCCGATGGTAAAGATCAGCGGCTGCTGTCTCCACAGCCAGTCGGCCGGTTATGGCTACACCATTAACTGCATTAACTGCCATCACTATGGTGTATGAAACAATGGTGAACATAATGGAGGTTATATTTTATTTTAGTCCATTATAAAATCAGGGTTATTATCGTTAACTAAACTAAAACAATAAAACCCCTATAAAAGTAAATAAATAAAACAAACAATGTCAAATAAATAATAATGCAATTATTTTATTTCAGCAGCATTTGTCATTTTAATTTAGTTAAACTTGAAGAAAAAAATGGTTAAGTAAAACTATATTGACATATAAAAAAAACCCAAACAGACAATTCATTAATAACATTTCATACTTAAAAAAATGACAGAAACACACAACAATATTACTAAAACCTTAACTAAAATTAAAGTGAAAGTATAAAAGAAAATATGAAAATAAAACCTATTTCAAAATTATACTAAAATAACACTGTGTAAAATCAACCATTGCTAACGATGGCCTTTTTTTAAACTGAACTGTTATTTTAGTCTATGAAGTACGTCAATGACACACTTCAATAAAATATCCGTGAGGCACATCAGTTCATGAAAAAATAACAACAAGTGCCATTCACACAGGCTAAAATTGTATTTGACATTTTTTTTTAGAATAGATATTTTTATTAACCGCAAAAAATCCCCAGCATTGGTTTTTTAATAAAGAAAATATAATCTATATGTCAACAAAGTCACAGATGACAAAGACGGCTAGCTCATGCCCGTAACAACCTTCTTGTAAAGCCACACAATCACTATAGGGGTGTAAAACTCTGACAGCTTGTTATCTTTCAGTGACAGAAGCCAAATCAGCCTGGCTTACCGCCCCAATGTAAATCAGCAGCGTAAAACAAGCAGTGGCTAAATCAGCCAGAGACAGAGAGGCTCTTTGTTGCAGCGTGCAGATTAATATCTTAAGCGTGTACCATTGTTCAGAGTTATGTCACCAGTGGCCGTAATGATATCTTAAATTAATGAAGTGATGAAAGCGGCGAGGGAGAGGCCTGTGATTTACAGGATTGCTTTTAGCTGATGCACACCGCCATCACTGGAGATAAATCAGCCGCTGGGAGCCATGGGGGAAAATGAATGGATCTGCACACAGGTTTACAGTTCAATTAGTAAGGCACAAGGACGCCAGCGCAATGTAATTCGCCCGGCCAGGTGTTTGGATGAAATGAAACAATGGAAGATGTATGTTCTCCTGATGGAGGAACGTCTTAGGTCTTTGCTGAGTTTACATCTGAGTTATGCTTGTAAAATAGATATACCGTAAACACATTATTTCAGAATTTTTTGATGTTATGACTTCATGACTGCAAGGCAAAGTGTGTTATTCTTGCACAAAATAATTCTGAATAATAATTTCTAAACACGAATTGATTGGTTGCCCAAACAGAAAGTTCCGCCCCGAACTCACGCTATTGGACCAACTGATCGAGCTGCAGTGTTTTAATAGAACCAGAATTGTTGTCTCCATATGTTCCGCTGAAAAATATTTTAACAGAAAAAAAGATCAAACGTGTGTGTAACTGATAATGGCTAAAGTTCGCCCTGATTACTACCAACCTGAGCCGGCTCCCCAGTAAAGCAGAATGACCTCCACATGCCCTGACCTTCCTTTTATTCTGCTTAAGAGGCAGGCTTAGGTAACTGCTGTGGTAACTGATGCCATTTTCTCAGAAAATCAATAATTAAATTCGGTCGTACATGGACCGGTGGCCTGCACCTGAACTGGAGTTTTGTATTCCATTCCCCCCCAAAGTGGTCCAGCATTCGCTCCAGATTACTTTCCGCCATGTCAGATCACATACACCACCAGTCAAAAGTTGGGACACATGTACTCATTGTTTATTATTACTATTTTACACATTTTAGTAATAGTAAAACTGTAATGAAATGTTATGAAATACACAATTGGAAGTGTGGGAAATTATAAAATGCTCAAAAAAATTAAATAAAACCAAAATATGCTGCATGAGGATACAGATTTAAAATATTGAGGAGATTACCATGCTGAACACTTGTTGACGATTTCATTAATTGTCACTAATCTCAGTATTTCATTGTTCAGTGTGATTATTAATTGTTAGTTTTTTTTTTTTTTTTAAATGAATGAATGAGTCAATCAATCAATCAATCAGCAAGCAAGCACAAGTAATATTACAGCATAAGCATTCAGATAAATATCTGTTTTAAGATCATGAGAAACATAAATTCAAGTATGTTTACACTTCTGACCGATAGTGTACATAATCTGTTGCATACAGTGTTGTAGCATTTGTAAGTTTGGGTTGAGGAAAGGAAAAATTATTACTATTATTCAGCAAGGATGCATTAAGTTGATCAACAGTGACAGTGAAAACATTTATAATGCTACAAAAGATTCCTATTTCAAATAAACGCTGTTCTTTTAAACTTTATATTAATCAAAGAATCATGAAAAAAATGTATCATGGGTGCACAAAAATATTAAGCCAAGCACAAATTCTAGTTCAGTTATGAAACTCTAGATGGTGCATTCTGACAGGGTGTTAACGTAACTGATGATACACAGAGAGTTAAACGACTTGGCACAAGATGATTGGTTCATGCTGCATATGCAGCAATGAGCTTACTGCCTTGCATTTATATGGCTGGCTAGCATTCACTTGAGAATCCTGCAGCACACTTTCAGAGTTCTCTGAAGCCCTCCACCTTCCCCAACTCCACCTGCATAGATCTGCTACGGGTTATTTTATATACTATTTGTGCAGCAGCAGTATGTCTTAAATACTCATGCCACCGTATCGCCATATGCATTGGCAGTAACAAGTTCCTGTACTTGCTTGCAGCAGAGCAATGATCTACAACTACAGCAATAACCACAAGCAGCAGCAGTGTAGCAGATCTATTTTGCCAAGACCAAATACATTAACATTGTATATCCATTACCATGCTAAAATCTTCAAGAGTTGTCATGATAGAACTGTTTTCAACATTGATAATAAAAATTATGTGTTAAGCAACAAATCAGCATAATTTTAATGTTTTGTCTTTGGGGGGGGGTGCCAAGAAGTAATGATGGTGAAAATTCAGCTTGCATCACAGGAATAAATTACAAAATATATTAAAATATGAAATAGTAAAAGTTATTTTAAATTGTACTAATATTTCACAATATTACTGCAGTTTTGATCATATACATGAAAGCAGCCTCTGTGGAGATAAGAAACTTTACAACTTTTAAAAATCTCACCGACTCCAAACTGTTGAACGCTAACTCTTTGAGGTCTTGCTGTAACATCAATTCTCAGCTGTCAGTTTCCTGTATATGTTTAAAGGGTGTTGTGGCATTACTGTGCTGTAGTTATCACCTTATCTGATGTTGGTTTTTGTTGAAGTGAGCTGTAAACTCATTTAACGGGGTGCTGCATGTGACAGTGGTGTAAACTTCACTCTCCAGCAGCACCTCAGTGTAAACCACATTCCCTGTGGCCCAGTTCAGCGCTCCTGTTCCCAGACCATTTGTTCACAAATGTCATGCTTTCCCGTGGCATGAGAGCTTCACCTTGCGAGTGAGAATAACTTTCTCTGGTGAGCCCTGTTTGTGTAATTTGGCTTGTGTGTTAAACAATCTCTTACTGATTTTACTTCTCTGCAGTTGCTTTCATTGTTACACTTATAGTGATTTTTGTATTTCAAAACTACTCATTTTTTATGTTTATTTTCATAAATTTTATAAACTGTAAAATTGATTACAGATCAGCACACACACACACACAACCACAGCACCACACACACACAACACACCCACACACACAGTCGATGGCCAAGCTAAGTTTGTCGGAATGCAACCCGTTTCGCTTTGGAGCACCTCTCTCACTCTCTGGTTTAAGTTTCCTTTAGAGATTCGGAGAGACCCACAGCGTCAGACCCCATTCAGTCTATTGTTAATCGAGAGCGTCTACAATCAAAGTGAGGAGTGTTTGGGTCAGAAGCCTCAGCGATTGTGGCCTACCCCAGGGCAAGAGTGTGGCCCCCAGAGACACAAGCTCACCAACCTCCTTTACACCGCACAGCTATGAGGTTTAGCCTGGGGACTCGAGTGCTTCGAGAGCTAATGACCCACTCCAGAGATGTTTGCTTGATTGAGTACGTGGTTGACTTGAAGGCTACCTTTTTTTTCTCATATTGATCCACAGGTGAGGTCTTCTGTTTCACTTCTAAACAGCCAACTCATTAATCAACCTTAACTATTAAAGTGAAATTGTAGTAGTAGATGTTCATTCATTCATCCATCCATCCATTCATTTATCAAATATCGAGTTTTCTGGCTTTCATTCCATGTCTGCTAGCATTACGATTATCTGTGTGTTAGTGTACTTAACTTAACTTGGCAGATATAAATAAATAAATAAATACACATTTGTTCAAAAGTTTGGGATTAGTTTTTAATGATTTTAAAGAAGTTTCTCATGCTAATCATGGCTACATAATTATATGATAAAAAATAAAGAAAACCAAAAGTAATGTTTAATGTTGTATTTAAAATAATGGTTTTCTATTTTAATTTACTTTAAAATACAAATTTATTTCTGTGATGCAAAGCTGTATTTTCAGCATCATTACTCCAGTCTTCAGTGTCACATGATCCTTCAGACATCCATTAATATGCCGATTTATTATCAATGTTGGAAACAATTGTGCTGCTTAATATTTTTTGGAACCTGTGATTAATTTTTTCAAGATTTTATGATAAATAAAAAGTTCAAAGACCGGGGGTATTCAAATAGAATATTTGTAACAATATAATCTTGTACTCACTTTATCAATTTCACACATATTTGCTGAAATGAAAAAAAGTACTCGCCAAATTTTGGAATGGTAGTGTATGATTGTACAAAACGTCTATAAATAAAAAATGCCAAAACTATTTGAGGATCGCTCTTGACCTTGTGGGGTATCAAATGTTGGTCCATGAAATCTCATAGCTGAGGCTGTCTTATCCTGTAAGACTCATCATACAAATTTTCAACTATTAAAGTGAATTGCAGGCGTAGTAAGTGCAATCAAAGAGTTATAAAGGTAATAAAAGTGGTAACACTTACTTAAGGGCATAAGTAATTTTAAACTGCATTAACTAATATTAACTAAAAAGCAATCATTACAGAGGGATTAATATGGTTGATGTTAGTAAAAAGTAAAACTGTTCATTGTAGTTCATGTTTAGTCCATTAATAATATAACCAGGCGTAAAACTTGGATGTTAATAATGTAATTAGTAAGTGATGTTTGAGATAATAAAGTATTTTAATGTGTAGTTAAATTAATTTGTACCAAATTAAAACTTATTAGACGATGGTACCACAAACCTTTCTTTTGGCTTTTTTCATGTTGTGGCATGAGAATCATTCTGTATGTATAGTGTACTTAAATAACTTGACAGAGAATAGTCAAATTAAAAATAATATTGCTGACAACTCTCTTGCACCAATGTGCGAACATCCAAATTGTGTCCAATGAAATGCAACTTAGATATCAACCAGCTAGTATGGGTCAAGGGCTTATGAGATAAATGAAACAGGCGTGGGCTATTAAAGGGAAGGCCATTCAATCATTGTGAAAGAAAATATATAGTTCAAGCCATTTCGAAGGTTTCAGAGTGGGTAACCTCATGAGTAGATTTATATTTTTACCCTTTAATAGACGGCGTACTCATTATACGGTCCATGCTCATGTAACCTTATTGGCCGTGGTGGGCGATCAGTACATGTAATCCAAAAAACCATGGGCCTAGTTCAGTATGCAAAAGCGATGAACGTAAGGAGGCGGATGTGCTGATGAATCAAGAAGAGCGCTTGACCGGCCCTCAAGGGTGGTCTGAATTTTAAGACACCCTTCGGCGTGTACAGACAGAGCTCATTCAGAGTGGGTGGTACTCTGAGCACAGCCTGTTCCCTCCTGTGTCCTTGCACGAATATCTTCACACGTCCCCGCAAAAAAGCACGCCCACCCCCCACCCCCCCGCACCCACTTCTTTTTTCCAATCGTCTCTCTTTCTCTCAAATGTGTGATAAACTTTCACAGCATACTCTGGGAGGGTGAGGGAGAATCCCTGCACTTTGTGATTGTCAGGCGTCACAAAAGCCCTCGTCGTTCGCTCACGTTCTCTTTCCCTCGCGCTATCTTCTCATTGAGGGCAGCGGCCTACCTTTTAACTCGGGTTTCTGCCAGCCTGTGGCCAGGGCTAGGTTCAAAGGAAAATCATCACTAATCAAACTCCCCCCTATCTTCTGCCTTCCTCTTCCACTTTCTCTCCTCTCCGTGGCTCTGAGCCCATTAGCACCACCTGAAGTAATAACTCAAGTGACAATGGTTGGCACTTATGCTGACTAGCACCACGAGAAAGGGTGGGAGAGAGAACACATGCTCTCAGAAAGGGGGGGGGGGACTCCGACATGGTATTTTCCAATCCAAACTGTGTCCACGCGCAAGATGACAAAGTCAGAAATCATCTCCATGAGAAAACTCCAAAGGCTGATGTTATAATTTTAAAAACAAATAATAAAAACACAAATTCAAGTGCAAGTATTTGTGTGCTGCTTTAATAGAAATCTCATTTTCAAGACATTGACAGTGAGTTTCATTGATAACATGTTGTTTTAACAGTGCCCTTATAATGTAACAACATGCTGATATCTCACAAGTGCTTTTTTATGCTTGACAATAATCGACTGATATTTATTGGAAACTTCGCTATGCGTTTTTCTTAGTGTAAAATCCAATAATAATCCGTAGTAAATCAAATGTATTATAATACTTAAAACTTAAAGGAAAGTAAGTAAACGCTGTCGTATAATTTGTGAAGTTGTGAAGTCTAATTTTTAATTTTGACGCAGTCGTGCGTAGATGAAAGTGCGTAGATTATTATAACCTGCATGTTCATTTAGATTTATAATTGTAATGTTACTGTTTGTGCTTCATTCCTAACTGATGTTTGCTAGTTACGGGAAAATAGAACATCATTTGCAACCGAAAACTTCAAGAAGGCAACAGGCTATTGATTTAATGAATTTTAGCTTTAGCCTATTAATAAGGCGAACAAAGGTGAAGTGAGACATTTTCTGTTGATTTGCCATTAGCGTTCTTCTTAACAAACATTATCCAAAAGCACATCAGTATCATCTCATACTACTTTGATAAACAATGCAGATTTTTTTTTTAATTAATGGAAGAATAAACATCTTGTAAAGATGATTAAGCCTAGATTTTAAGTTACCATATCTGTCATCCGTCATCAAACAAATACTTTGTCAAGTAGTTTTATATATTAATTAATACAGAGCCTATACAGCCTCCTAAATTGTCATAATTGATTATCGTCATTATTAAACTAAGAATTCGTGTTTTAACAGTTATTTAAGAGTGGCGCGACATTATTGACTGCATTTCGCCTGATTTTGTGCGTGTCGGAAAAGTCATTGAGTCTCATTAGGAAACAAAGAAAGAAAATTCTGTAGGTTTCCAGTAGAAGGCGCACATGATCAAGCATACAGGTCACTGCAAGCCTTTGCATATGATAAATATGTTTTTCTGTTGGATCTTGTGTAGTAGTTTACATTATTGCAAATCCAATAGACCTGCAGTACGCTTCTCAATTAAGAGCGTTTGTTAAAATAATAAGATTAAGCATAAATAAAGCAAGCATAAATACAACAACAAACTGAAATAAAATAAAACCACAACACCAAATAAAATAAAAACAGACCTATGAATATGTACATTAAAATGCATAAATGCTCAGTCAAAATAGCTCGTTCTTTTTAATCTTTCCAATTAATAAAATGTAAGCAAAGGCTAAAAGTAATCATTTGAACTACACCTGTAAAAAAATATTTTAGCCAGTGTGTTTTTCCTTCAGACTAATCGTACCTAAAATTCCCGGACGCATGCACGTATCTGATTAATGTACGTATAGCCTAAAAAACGTATGAGCTATCCAAAGTGCCCAAAGTTTTTTGTATAGTTTTACAATTTTGTCATCATGTTATATGCGTAACCTTGTCAAGTCAATGAATTTAATTTTCCTCACGATTAGTAAAATACGAATTCCCTTTTATTATTTTATTAGCCACTAATTGTCTAAAACGTCTCTGTTGCGCGCTTGGATAAGGGAACTCTTCAAATAAATAGATACACGATTATTTGAATATTTACACACTTCACAATTGACAAGCACTTGAAACACGCTGTAAGAGCATTATAACCAGGCAGTGGCGAGATCAAGAAAAAGTTAGTAGCCTGCTGTTTTATCCCAGTGCGTCTTACCCATTCCCGATAGTCTTGTAACTTTGAGGCAGTTGTCAGCAGTGGAGATGGCAGGGTTCACTGCTGACTGGCCCCTGGTCGCAGATTGCTGCGGGGGGATATGAAGGATGACCTCCGTTTGACTTCTGAACCACAGCGGCATGTTGATTTCAGTGGCGACTTAGGCAGAGAAAGATTCAAATGAATAACAAATATTGAGGCAGAATGGGAACGTTCCTGTAATAATGACTTTATGCGTTCCAACACGTTCTTGTTAGATGGAGCTGTAGATTTATTTTGAGGCCCCTTGTTCTAAAAATAGGCATTTTTATATGCCACTTTATACTTAATCTATATGTAATGTATTATTTAGTATAGTAAATATAGAACATATTTTCCTAATTATATTTGAATTAACAAAATAAATTAAGTCTAAATTAAGTTATATAAAATATTTTAAGCATACTCAACCCCATTGCGCAGTTGTACAAATGTTGCCATTGATGCAAATATATGCTTTATCTTTTTGATTTGATAATGCATCAGGCGCACAGTTCA
The DNA here is from genome assembly GCA_018155175.1 of Sinocyclocheilus anophthalmus. Lineage (NCBI taxonomy): Eukaryota > Metazoa > Chordata > Actinopteri > Cypriniformes > Cyprinidae > Sinocyclocheilus > Sinocyclocheilus anophthalmus. Next base: position 129,754 of record JADLZN010009433.1, on the reverse strand, counting down.
ATTTCCTCGGTAAACAGTCGGACTTGTTTTTAAACTCCCAATTTAATTTCACCTCGAACGACTCGGATCTCTTTCTAAGCCCAAATTATCCGAAACGATGGCATTAACTCACTGATGCGTGCTGCAATCTGCTGACCCTCACTAAAAGGCAACCTAAACAGTGAAAGTCCTTGCCCTCATTGTGCTCTATAGCGTACTTTTATAGATGCTAATTGAAGGAACTTAATTACTTTATAATGCTATTCTGGTACTGTGACAGCAGTTAAGCGTTTGGGTAAGCACAGCTTTCATGTCATCCCGTTTGCTTCTCACATAATTGAGACAGACACAAAACTAATGTTGAGATTACAAACATCAATAAAACAATTGTGTTAACTAACTATAATATATATTAAATCTCAACCGCACATACTCAACTGAAATTAAAATAATGATTTAGATAAACTGAAACTTTATTGTCATAGTATATACATTATAGCCTACTTACCAATAAACGCGAGCGTGTTTATCTGTTCTACGGCGTCGGGTTAGGCATGTATCTGTTCTATCTGTTGCATGAATCCTCCTTTCATTTGTGTTTAAGTCCACATCAGATCCCTCGCCCGCGCAACGCGCACACTTCGTTTGCCGAGCGCTTTGGGAATTTGACAGTAATTTCTTGCCTGTAAATGTGCGCGGCGGATCCTACCGCTGCTCTTCCGAGGGAAGCGAGGGTTGTGTGATGCTCAAGGCGGCTGATAAGACACTGTTCCTTGCATGAATCGCTTCTGATCGGTGACAGATGCTCCTCAGACAAACTTCATTGCACCTTGTCACCGGGTCAGTTGTGTGCACTTCAGCCTAAAACAGTCAGTGTGTGTCTGAAGTCTCTTATTCAGCTATTTCATTTGAGCATTTTATGGAATGTGTATTATTTATATCAACAGAGAGGTTCTTTTGTTTAGGCAGAACACAAACCACTTCTCCAAATTGTAAATCTGAATATTTTGCACTGTACAGACTGACACTGAAACTACTGGAATGCCTGTTAAAAGTTCTATCCTCGACTTGGAGTGATAAGAACAGGAATATGATGACACGAAATAGTTATTGTCGGGGGTTATTTATTTTGTAGTTCCTTTAACCTACAAAATAAATAAGTATGCATTCACATTTTGATATTATATATAATTATTATCTTTTCTCATTGAGTTGGCTATTATGTGTGTTTGAGTGTGTGAGAGAGACTGTGTGTGTGTGTGTGTGAGAGAGAGAGAGAGAGAGAGAGAGAGAGAGAGAAAGGGAGTGAGAGTAGCATTAGAACAAAACAGAATAAGAAGACTACATTTTCCCTCCAGATTACAATATTTACATTCCAGCCTTTCTTCATTTATGGAAGCATATCGACCGATAAATTAATGATTGATCATTCTTTGAACCAATAGACGACTTGATTCACTGTAGCACGCTTTGATTGGACACTGCACCAAACTCCTTAGATCCTACAGTAAGTGGATGAGCCCATTCACAAATGGCGGGGGTGTTTTGGCTGAGAGCGCACGCAGCACTGCTGAAGCGCACGCAGCATATGCTGTTTCTGAATAATGATGTTTGTGTGAAATGTAAAGTACACAGGCATATGGTAAAAACAATATTTCGTATTATTAGTGCAGTTCATTTATACAGACTTCCGCGTAAAACACAGGCGTGCGGGAAAACTTCAATACGCACACTGAACATGGTTTCCAAGTTCCTCGACTATTGTAAATGACGCTCTCCCATTTGGATACTCTGATCAGAAGTGATATTAAACAGTGTGTTGAGAGTGAACTGATGTGAAAGAGCCCACGTTCCATCTGTAGCTATATTTAAAGCATTGTTTTATATAAACACCTACATGACTTTATAGATTGCGTGTCTTCGAGCGCAGTGCAACCTAAAGCACAGCGCGGTCTCTGCGTGTTAGAGTTCGGTTCATGTTGAATCGTGGTAGTAGTGGTCTGCGCTTTTCTGCTTCCCACACATCTCACCCCCCTGCTTTGGCTGGAACTTGATGTGGCCCATCGCATTGTGCAAGACGCGACCTGTTATGGCCACCACTACTTCCGGGTTTCAGCAGTCTGGTCCAGATTCAGCTGCTCGAGCCGCGTTCAACACACACTCATTGTACACAAACGGGGAAAGGCAGCTCGCAGCATCGATCGTGGCTCCTTTAAGAAAAAAACTAAGCCAGAATTATCAGCCCACCTCCTCTTGATCTCATTTAGAAGCTATTGCATAAAAAATCAACTCAGGAGAAGAGAGTGATCAAAGAAACGAGAGAGAGCTTCATTTTTGTGCATTTGAGTAGTATTCTCGTTAGGGGTGCTAACCAGTGGAAGCGCGCAGAGGATCATCATTCATTCAGCACTTTGACAAGCTCGCGTTTGATTGATTGACAGCCGGAGTGGCAAAAAGCCATGAGATGCGCTAGTTTTGTTTGAGGGGCTATTTTCATACTGCTTTGGAAAAGAAGGTTTTGCTCGATCCTTGTCGCTGTCCACGGGAAAGAAAGCGAAGGGGACCTATTCGCTGAACGCGTCTGGCTGAACTTGTGGTGAAGGACTGGCTTCATCGCTCGCTTGAAAGAGGCAGTTGGATTTTTTGGGAAAACATATCCCACGTTTGGAATTTGCGTGCTAATTTGCTATTCACCCTGGCCTCATAGGGGATATATTTTTGATAAAAGGAAGCCGAGGGAGTGTGGAGGGCGATGGCGCAGAGGGTACGTATCCCGAAAAGTTTCTTCGACTCCGTATTGTTGAATGCAGTTGGAAATACTGAAACGTGGCCGATGACATTCAGACTCGCAGTCAAACTTTCTCTTCTTTTGCCTACCAGTTTTGTTGTAACATTCAACTTTGCATCGCTCACATTCATGCATGTGTCTTAGTTTTTAAATAGAATACTTTCTAATTACGTTTGACAGGGAGCAATTCTTAATTTTTGTTTAACCATAGTTTTTCTATATGCACTGCATTTGTTTAAGTTTCTTTAGTTTCGTCATGAGGACACATAATTAAAAAAAAAAACTTTAAAACTATTGGACTAGTTCAACTCTCATAACTAAAAGTTATTACAATACATGATATGATAATACATTGTTCAGGAATATTATTAGGGAGTTCAACAAATTCAACTCAGCTATATTGTTTATATATTCTATACAAAATAGTCTTTTTTTCAAACAGCATTACAATGAAACATAGTTGTGCGCTTTAACTCGTAAAGTTGACATTTACGGGTTGGCCACTTTTTCTTTGTATTTGTAATCAAATGTAAACAATCACAAAGTAGATTTCAACGCAACTCTCCGACCTTTTGCTTTTGATGGTGGATGTAGCACCCTGCTGTCTTGCTTACACTCTCTAGATTTAGATTTGAAATGTGTTATGGTCTCATCATCACACTTTCCCTGCAATATCATGGAACTTATAATAATTATGATAAATTATCAATGTCATTGATTATTTTAAATAAACTAATCAAATATTACATTGAACTGTTAGGCACGATTGGACAATGTAAATTAGTGTTTAATTAGACTAATCCTAAAAGTGCTACGTATGTTAATATTGAACTAGTGTGTAATTAATTTAGTTTGACAACAGTAGGGTATAATAATCTATATAATACACAGTTATTACATGCAAATGACATTACTTATTACTTCAGTTGCATTTGTAAAAATAAAAATTCACATAAAAAGTGGCACAACACAACACTGCTCAGTCGTGTGATATTTTTTTGTGATGATCTCAATAAAGCTGTAGCTCAGTAGTCGATGTTGATGTGTCCGACGCTGTATTCTAAGTCTGTCTGTTTCAGTCTGTTTTTTTTTTTGAGTTTTGCAACATCTTTTTGGATTTAGGGTTAAAACCACGAGATAGTCTGCTTGTACACTTGATATATTTAATTACTTTGTAATACCAGAACAAAGTGTTTTCATTTCGCAAAAGCCATACTGTTTTGTCCGAGAATATTCGATTTATATTTTCTTTTAGTGTATTTTTTTCCTATGTATATATTGTGTAAGAGGTAAAAGTGACAACATGGGAATGTTACCCTTCGTGTGTGTGTGTGTGTGTGCAGTACGAAGATATAACCCACTATGGGATGGACGGAGTAGGAATCCCGAGCACGATGTACGGGGACCCGCACGCCGCCAGATCCATGCAGGCTGTTCACCTGAACCACGGGCCCCAGCTCCACTCCCACCAGTACCCGCACACAGCCCACGCCAACGCCATGCCGCCCAGCATGGGCTCATCCGTCAATGACGCTCTAAAAAGAGATAAAGACTCCATTTACGGGTACGTGTAGATAGCCAAGACATATTCTTTATGATTAACTTTGCCAGTAACACATTATTTGACCTGCAATAATTTCTGTAAAACATATTGAGAACTTAGGGCGCCATGCATGTTTAATCTTTGTAAAAGTTACTTTTATTCTAAAAGTTTTCTCCTCTCACTTTTATATTAGTTCACCGTCTGACTGCTCGTTTTGCCTTTCTTTTTGTGACAGCGTTTTTTTAAATTAGTTTGTTTTAAAAATCTTACTAATATTTCGTTTTATACTTCAAAATTAAAGTTGATAAATACTGAATTTTAAAAAACACGATTGCGCATAAAACATCGATATGTATGTTATGTTTAAGCTATAGCTTTTTAATTGTTTAAACTTCAGGCCTAGTTATTAGTTAAATGGATAAAATGCATTTTTGGACAGCTGCGTAAAGTGATTCCCGTGAAAATTACAATGAACACTCTCACACAACCATAAAGGATATTTTCCACATAGCTCATAAAATGTGCAAACATATCTGGATGTGCGGAGTTACTCCAAATGCGCCTAGCATACAAAAGCTGCTGGAGCACAAGGGTTCTCATCACAGCGCTGGGTATAAATGTTGTTGTCGTTTAAAACAGCAATTTATTCGCAGAACGCGCCGTAGAACTTACTCGCATTCATTATGAATTAGATACGTCGCTAAACATTTACACAAGATATAGGCCCACTATTTAAACCATGGTTAAATTGCATGCTTGGCCTAGACTCAACGTGAGCATTTCTTAGATGCTGTGACCTCGTAGCCCACTGTTTATATTGACTGTTGTATTTCAAGTTACATGTGATCTGACACAGTATTAAACACAAGTAAAAAGCTCGTTATAATGTAAGTGACAACACACTAATCGACATAAACGTACGAGTAAACACTTCATATCTATATGATCGTGGCGCAGTGGTACGCACGTACTTTTGATTGGTGACAAATTAAAAAGAGTTAATTAAAGCTAAATTTCTCAAATGCAAATTAGATTGTTCTAAAGCTTCCAGTAGAGACCGCTTATACACCGAGAAGGAGTTGTAAACTCTTATAAAATGTCATGTGCTAATCCAGAGCTTTCCCCGCATTGACCTCTGTGTTTTTTTTTATTCCAGGCACCCTCTGTTCCCACTTCTAGCACTGATTTTTGAGAAATGTGAATTAGCCACTTGCACACCTCGAGAGCCCGGTGTGGCTGGGGGCGATGTGTGTTCGTCAGAGTCTTTCAATGAGGATATAGCAGTGTTTGCAAAACAGGTCAGAAACTGTTTTATGGCGCAAAAAGTTTTTCCATGTTTTATTGTGTAGTTGCTGCGTTGACGTATTCTCTGTAACTTTAAATAATAGGCTACTACTAAAAAAAACCACACACGGGCTAATTAATGCTTTTACATTTATTTATTTATTAAGAAATTTTTTTGTCTTATCTCACCCCTTTTTAAATTATTTACCTGCACCTTCAATCGTCTCAGATTCGAGCAGAAAAGCCGCTATTTTCATCAAATCCCGGAGTCGGGATAATTTGGTGAGTGCAATAGCTATTATTATTTTTGTCTTTGCACTCAAGAGTTTTACTGATATTCCTATAAAATATTCAGAAAAAGTGTTTTTAGACAGAAAGTGGTCGGCGAGTTCTGGATAGGCTTGCTATTGTCTATGGATGTAATTTAAATTTTTTTTTTTTAATTTGTTTCCTAAGAGTTCAATTTTTTATGCTAATTGTTTTTTAGCATTAACGCTTTATGTTGGCGGAGGACACACGTCCCTCTCATTAAAACATGGATTAAAGTGATAAATTATTCATAAATAAAGTATAATTGGACTTTACATGAAGTGCAGTGTCTAGAAAGGAATCTCAAGTCAGAATGATCCAAAAATATAAATCACGTAATTTGTTGTAATTGTCTTGGGCCTCCTGTTGACTCCGTCAATTTTACAAGTGAATTTTTTCTTCAGTGTAATTTCCCAAGATGTACAAGCCATTCAAGTTTTACGGTTTCATCTTTTGGAGCGCGAAAAGGTAATCCAAGTTACCCCAAATTGGAACGCGGTCCTCTCTTCAAACCTATGGGCCTCATCTGCATAAATGTATTTTTCCTGGTCTGTTGTAATTAGTGTCAAAATCAATCATGCTGCCTATTTCTCCTCCGAGTTAATTACAATGCAACCTGCCACCACGGCCACAGATATTTCATAGCAGTAATTTCAATGTTTATCTGCACGCTGTGCAACCTAACGTAGTCGTAAGCGCTTTTTGTTCATTTATTCTATTATATTGACTATCGTTATTCGGGCATACAGTCGACCACGTTAATGGCACGTTTTGCGCGCTTATCTGTTATCAGCAATACTCTTTGGAGGAATTTTATCAACACCTGTTTCCACGTCGAGAGTGGGCCTATCAAGTGATTTATCGCCAAACCATATCGTTTTACAGTATTGAATACACATCCATTGGCTCCAAATCTCCAGATATTTGCATGATATGTGTGTTCAGATAACACGGCGAAGCAATAGTTTGAGCATTCAGCCATAAATGAAGAATTCTCCCCTCGCCACTAAATGCCATCCGCCATATTATTCCCTTGTAAAGAGACGGTAATGAAATAACTAGACGAAATTAAACAGTTTACCTTAAATGTCAGTCAAACAGGTCATCTCTCTAATGGCCACAACCCCGGGAGCAGATGAATTTTACACGGGTGTTGAATACGGTGTAGCCCGTGAGTCGTCTTGTCAGTGTCAATTTTCGGCGATATCTCTATTTTGAGAGGGAGTAAAGTTATTTAACATTCTGGATGCGTCTGATAGCTATCAGAGAAGGCCATTGGGAGAGGTTTTCCATGTCAATAGGAGTTCTGGATGCACTTGTCAGTTCGCTGTGATGACCCTTTGTGATTGTTCCCCCCTCCTTGCTTCCCTTTTATCTATAGGTACATGAACTTTGTGACAATTTCTGTCATCGGTACATCAGCTGTTTGAAGGGAAAGATGCCCATCGACTTGGTTATAGACGACAGAGAAGGAGGATCAAAATCAGACAGTGAAGAAATTACAAGATCATCGGGGCCCCTTGATCAGGTACGTGCAGGAGTCCATATCTTTTCTGGCCATTCAGCTCGTCTTTTGGGTCACTTTCTCTGCCTCGCCGTTATTTGCATACGATTAAGGCTTTTAAATTCCATCGGATTGAAAAATTTGGAATAATGTGGCCCATTATTGCTTCATTACGGTTTGATCCCGGAACTGACCCGAGGAGATTAGCTCGTGAAAGCATTGCCATAAACTTGACCTGTTTCTTGTCGATTTTAATTTAGTCCTTTCCCTCTTCTTTTCTCTCGCCCGCCTTCATTTAACCAAACCAAACGGTTGGGCTATCTGTGGTATCTATTACTATCAAGAACCAAGTGGAGACATATCTATAGTAGACATTTAGAGATTTGGTGCTTTGGTTTTCTGCTTCATTAGTTGCCTTGTTCATGTTTTTTTTTTTTTTTTTTTCCTCGACGAGTGCCGTGCAATGCTTAAGCGCAGCGTTCTACTCTCAGCCTTTTGAATAGCATAAGCAGCGCCGTCGTGTTTTAGTACTGTGCCATACAGTATTTTGCGTTTATTGGAAAATGTGTGCAATTCTGTTCCTCTGTGCCTTTTTAATATGCGGCAGCTCATACTTGTGGATCCTTTGACGTTCTTCAACTCTAACGCACTTTTAATTCAACTATTACGCGTTGTTCAATGCTTTCATCTGGACACGCTGCATAATATGTATATATCTATTTTAAATATAATGATATAAGATTTGGGGAAAAATTAAGTGGTCATATTAAGGGGATTAGCAGATTCACCAGCATAAAAAGTAATGAAGCGATTAGGCTAAATAATTTAAATCCGTCATCTTCCATATGGCTGAGTGATCGAATAAAGCATTGACCAGTCGTAGCTTTCCAATGACTGCGTCGGCCACCAGTTTTTATATGAGGGAGAGAAAACCCTGTCCCATTCATTACCAAACAGGGACTCTTAATAAAACGACCTTTGGCTGCTTTAGTCTTTTCTACCTCGGCTGTGTTCATGATTATGTTAATGCGCGGATCTGTACAGATAATGCATCTAATTCAAAGGAAGCATTAACTAGCATAATGCCAATTTTGTTTATAACTCTTTGAACAAAACTCTATCAGAAAGCACGTGTCAACATTTTTGAATAAATGAATTACTGAGCAGAGATGAATTTAAGCGATAAAAATAAATTAGGCTTATATGAAGACCCCTGGGTACGTAGGTATATAACTTGATAAGAACAATTTATGCTTTGCTGGAGGCCACGAATACAGATCTTTAATTGACTTTAAGATGAAGACATGTCCTATATATTTTTTTCTTGACATGTAACACCCAAATATTAGGGTTAAGTATTAAATATTTACGTCTTCATGAAAGTCTGATTCCTCAATGTAAGCTGACCAACTTTTCAGAAGTTTGCTAATGCGAGGTAGAATCTGTTTTTATTTGATTATGAATCCTAAAAAAATGCCGCTAGGTTAGAAATGTTCTCATTTAAATTTGGATGAGCTGCAAAGAGAGATTTAACACTTAAAATAAAAGTGTTTCTACATTTAAAAATAAGTTTAGATAGCCTACGTTTGGGCGGTTTTTGGATAACAGCTACAGAGTTAAAGTTTGACTTTAGGTCCTATATGCATTTCACATCTAATTTTTTTGTGGTTACATTTCTGAGCTTGCTAGGCGGTGACATCCCTAACGAATTTGCGTCGCTCATGCATTATCTCGTTCCATATGTATTTTTAATATATGCCCTCGGGCATAAAGTTGAATTGGACTGGGAAAAAAAAAATCTCCTTTGTGCAAATTCTCAACAATGTTAACAAGAGGGAGAGAGGCGGTTCATTTATTCAAAGGCCAATTTATTCCAGCAGGAATACTGCAGCATAAGAAAATCAGAAATATACATAGAATTTATTAAACTCCGTGGTCCAGCGCTGTGCTGTGTTTTCATCCTCCGTGCAGCGAAGCATCGTATCAATAATGTCTCAACTCCGGCTTAGCATTGTTTTGCAAGTATCGAGTGAAGAGAAAGAGGGGCAGAGCTCAAGGGTGAAAAAGTCAGAGCCTCTCTCTCTCTTCACTCTGGTGAATGCGGCCCAGCCAGTTTGGATCACGTTGTTTTCCTTGTACTGCCTGATAAACGCGCGGCCATATGAGCGGAGGGAATAGTTAGCAGCTAGTTAACCCCTTCACTGCGGTCTTCACTCTGAAGAATCAAGTTTTTGGTTGTTTGACAGCTACCACGTCACATTAAGTAATTACTACACTACTGGGGAAAAATAGTTTTACATAGGCTATTAGTATTAAGTGTAGTATAATATTAAACAATATGAGCGCCACTGTAGTAGGCTAGTGTCTAAATATATACATGTATAATGGTTAAACTTTATAAACTATGCTTCATACCGGAATACTTATAAAATAACAAGCTTGATCAAACTTCAAGTGTATTTTTGTATAATGTATAATTCGTGTAATGTGTTTCACTGACTTGTTGGAGAAAGTTGGATAAGTCATCTCTGAATTAAAATACTGACTGGATTGGTAAAAACACATGGCATTTTCATTCAACCTGAAACTAAAATATTACTACTACTACTAACAAAATAAATAAATAAATAAAAACTCTAAAATGATTTGTGTGATGGTAATGACAACAGAACTGACAACCATTCTTTGTTACAAAACATTACGTTAATTGAGATTATAAATTAACTAGAAATATTAAATTAATTTTACGTTCTTAGGAAGTAGTACAAAATAGAATTTCCCTGATTTAACACTGTTTATGCATTTATTATCAAGAAGACAAAACAACTTATGAAAAATAGTTTTCTTAAAAATATTTGAGTTATTTTCTTTTCTCAATCTAGGGTACAAAAAAAGTTATCCTAGTTAAAGAATCACTCTTATGATATATTCTTCTTACTATTCTTGTTTGAAAATAAAAAAGTGTGCTGTGTTACAGAAATAGTTAAGTGAAATTAGTCATGAATGATTGATTTTGATACAACATTTACCAACAAATACATTAAATGTCGTCAGAGTGCTGACTTTATCTTTTGTTTCGGCATGTTTATTGCCTTCTTGTGCCTCAGTGCAAAGCAGGCTAATTTGTTTTCCGATGGGCTGGCTCATGGCAACTTGTTTATGACGTATTTGCTCCGTGCTGACGCTCACTGAAGGCAAAGTAAAGAGTCTGAATGCATTTCCATGGGCTGCAGCGTTTGCACAGTTGTCTTTAATTGCAGAGAGGCACTGCCATTTGCTAATGAACTCAACGCCATGAAAACCTCCGCAGTGCTTAAGACTTCAGTACTCGAGGGCTCTTTAGATTATTCCATGCGGCCTGAAGAGGGGATGAAATAATTGAAATGCTGAATAGTTTCTCTGTTTGCAGTTTCCTTTCTGTTTTGTTCAGGGCCAATTTAAAAACTAAGGGTGTTATTACAGAGTAAGCTATGTTATTAATGTATTGCATAGAGGCCACCCAGAAGTTACGTTGTTTTTGTGCTTAATAATTTGTGAAACAAAATATAATTTTGCATGTTTGTTTTTTTTTGTAATATGCTCAGCTTTTAGTGAATGAGAATATATGGGCCTGTTTTAAAGCGTTGCATAAATAATGTCACTGTTTCCCTGTCATGAGAGATTCTTTCAGTTGTTGTTATATCCTCACTGTTGAATGTATCACTTGTGCTCAAGAAAACATCTTTTTGCACTTTTGAATGAGAACCGAGTGTACAAAATCTGTTTTTAGTCACTCTGTTTTTAGTCAAGTAATATTTCACGTGCTTTTGTTTTTCTTGTGAACCAAAAGTATTGTCTTTTTAAGTGTAGATTATTTGCTTCTTTTGATAGTACACTAGTTGGGCAATGTTGAAATTATTACTGTGCTATAATCATAGTCTTTGTTAAAGTAATGAGAAGGTGAGATCCCTCGTTCTTTATCTTGACAACTGTTGGCTGCTGTCAACGATTCAACAAGTGATATAAAGAACAGACATGTGACTATTTTACCCTGGCACGGGAATATCAAATTGTGGTTACTTCGATCAGTTACATTGAAAACAGGCATTATGCATTGAGTTAACTGCTCTTTTTAAAGAGGTGCTCTGAGTTAAGTTTCCAGATATTGGTTTAAAAAAAATTGCCGTATTCAATTATATTATATATAAAAAAAAAATATATTATATATATATAAATACCTAAATTATCCATAATATATATATAAAGCATATAATGTGCTTTGTGTGTAACTTTCCCCCAAAATGATAAGTTTTCCATAGTTAAACTTCTTTGCAATTCCATATTTTTTAAACATAATTTGTCTAAAAGAATGGTCAACATTGTATTTTTAAGAAATTATGCTTGAGGATCACACTATGAATTGTTTTTAAGCCAGTGATGTGAAAGCTATTGTAATTAAAGGAGATGTGTGATTATCCTACAGTGCCATTAAGGGTGACTCTACTGGTTTTTAAACGAGATCTCACCCACAGGCCATTTTAAGAGATTTTGCTTTCTCTGTAGACCAAATCCAAGCAGATTTTTTTTTCAGCAATTATTCCCCCCTCCCCAATTTTGCTTTGTAAGATTTGTTAAAGGAGGTGTTTGGGGGATTGGACTGTTCTAGCATTCACCCTCCTTTTTTGTGTGTTTCTGTGCATGCCATTACCACATCCATTCATTTAAGAAGCCTTAATGTTTTTGCACAGAGTTGAACCAACAGCCACGTGGTCTGTTATCAACATTGAGGATCTCAGCCTTATCAACAGCCCGGAGTAAACAAATAAACAAGTGTCCTGAACAGATTTAGTTTTTGGTTGCAATCCACTGGGCAAAGTTCATGTGTGAATCTTGTGCTTCCCAAGTATTTCCCAGCAGAGCTTGAGTATTTTAGTGAGCTTGTTCAAGTGTCCTTGCTAATCTTGTTTGATGAGGCATATAAAAACTCTCTCTCTCTTTCTCACTCTGTGTGTGTGTGTGTGTGTCTCAGTCCGTTTTGTTGTGCTATCTAGATGAAGCCAACACCAAAAATAGTACAATGTGACACTGGTGGGTCTGTGTTAAAAAAAAAAAAGGGGAGTGAGAGAGAGCAGTCACTGTGGCATGGAATTGTAAACATATACTGTTTATGAGTTTTCTTTCCCCTGTGAAGTCTACAGTAACCTGAAACATTTCTCTTTATTATTATAAATGAATTGGAAGCCCAATATTCTTTGCATGAGTGCGTGTATAATGTGCAGAGAAAGAGAGCTTCCATCTAAGACCCAACACAATGAAAATGCAATGAATTGGAATGCCTCACCGATCATAGCAGAATCAGAATTTCCAGCAAGGAAAATCTTTTCATGGCGAATTAAGTGGTGGAGGAAGAAAATGGTAATGAAAAAAAAAAAAAAAAAGGGAAAGGCACAGATGACAAACGCTGCTCCCTGGGCTACGCACTGCAGATTTAAGAACTTTAGCTAAAGCTATGCAGAATAGAATGTGGAAAATTGAATTTACTAAACAATTAAGCATTGAATTAATCTACATCCTGCACTTGAGAGAGAGAAGGACACGAGGAGGGAGAGAGAAAAGGAGCAAGGGAAGAGAAAACATGTGGAGGGGGAGGGGACGAAGCCCCCCCCCCCCAAAAAAAACACGACTGAATAAATCCTAGCTAGCTCATTAGAGGGACAGTGAATATATCAAGTGTGTTGTTGTGTGCAGCAGGACAGCATTCTCTCCGCCACGGCACTCATCTCTCTCGTAACCATCTGCATCTACACCGCCTCCACCCGCTGTTCATTTTGGCCCACATATTTACTCCTTCGCTTATGCGCCTGTGTGGTTTCCTCCGGGTGTCTGCTCACTGGTGGACTGCTCTGCATTTGGACATTTTTTTTTTATTAATTAGTTGTTAGATCTGTGGTGGATGAGATTGTTGGGGCAGTTATAAATAGACTCGAGTGCACCCTGGAGATGTCACTCACCCTCGGACGAGACCCTCCCCCATTCCCATGGGGCCGAGCGGCAGCCTCCCACAAGCCCCGCTGCTCTTTTGTTCAATTACAGTTAATGCAATAGTTTGCTATTTTCTCGTTCTAATTATATTTTCGAGTGGGATTTGTTGTGCGTTAAAAAACATCCTTTTACGTATGGAGGCTCTGGGGTTCTCGGTCTCCAGGGTGCTGTACCATTCTTTTCCACAAAGCTCTGAATAAACAAGTTCCCTCCATTTTCTCTCTCTCTCTCTCTCTCTCTCTCTCTCTCTCTCTCTCTCTCTCTTTCTTTTACAAAGGGTTGTAGAAACTGGCAATTTCAGTTTTAACTGTTTGCTCCCTGGGCATGTGTTCTAGATTACCTCTTACGGCATACTTTTGGTATGCTGCAGAATACACAATTTTTTCCCCCTGGATATTAAAAAAAAGCATATCTGGAGTGGCTGGCACTATTATGCCTGAGGTTTCTAGGAGACTTGTGGCAAGTCTATAAAATGCAATTTGGATTGTTTCAGAATTTTGGATTTTTTGGATTGTTTGAAAATTTTATTTTATTTTTTACCTAGAAATATTTTGAGTGGTTTTAATTCAAAGAGTACCATATAAATAAAAGAGAAGAATATTCTCATTTCTCTATACATTGGTTACATATTTTTATGATAATAATTTAACTTTTTTTTCACAAGCATGTTTGTGCATATATGTAGTAATAAACAATCTGTGGAGCAAAACCCTTAATAGATTTCCACAGAAATCGAAAGCAATTCATTCCCAGAGTTCTACTCATTTGCTTATGTAATATTTGGATTATAGTTTCAGTAAGAATACAGTATTTTACCTACATTTAGGACGTGTTTAAATCCTGAGAACTGTGAATATTCATGTCAAAACCTGCATTTAAAAACACAAAATATATTTTCTGGGCCAGAATTCTCATCTCTGATACGCTTTTTACATCAGAAAAGATGCTGTGGCCTTCATCTCATATTTTCCTGCTACTTTTGTGGAGGCAGCCAGTGATAAGAGGCAACATCTGTTTTGTTCTATAGTACAAGTAGACCCTGCATGGGGCTGAGTGTGTGCAGGCCCCGGCTCGCCATTGTTCCGTCCACTTCTCTTTATCCTCATGTCTGCTCCATTTGGCACATACCATCCGCCTAACAGCTGACACTTTCTCTCTATTATACACCTAAGCTTAATTGTCAATAGGATTTCTCTCTGTTTTTTTCTTCCTCCTCTTCCCAACTTGAAGGAGAATGGCTCTTATTTGATTTCATTTTGATTCGCTAGGCCAGCGAACTGACACATACGCACACACTTATTCCCTCCCTCGCTCTGGGATATAAGAGTGGTGACTGACTGGCTCTTGTTGTATTCAGAGATCTCAAGTTAGCTAGTGCATGTGAATGGACAAGCATGCACATCTTAGCTGCTATTGCTAATTCTTCTTTCTTTGTTTTTATATTTCGTTTCTGGACTATGGATATCCTGTCACTGGTAATACAATGTTTTTTACTTACAGTCTAGTGTGTGTTCTTTAAAATAGTGCAATTGTGCATTCTGCTCTGTGAAATGAGAAATGTGTATAAGGAAGCCAGTGATTGTGTGGCGTCATTAGAATGCTCAGTGACAGGGTTTGGTTCAATCGTTCTTGTAAACTGTGCTGACTGAATTGTCGTGTGAGGTTGTAGGGCCTGGAAAAAGGTTGAAAAACAATTAAATGAGGAACATGTGATAAAGCCAGCTGTCTTTGTAGCATGGGACTGTAGCCTGTGTGTGTTTCTCTGTGATCTGATGCCTGATTGTGTGCCTTATTCCCTCTCTGTCTCTCTCTTCCTTTCCGCACAGACTTCATGGAACAGAGACCATGACGATACAGCATCTACACGCTCCGGAGGAACACCAGGACCATCCAGCGGAGGACACACATCACACAGCGGTGACAACAGCAGCGAACAAGGTAAGGATCTGAGACACCCTATGATGCATATGAAAGGGATAATGTACAGTCAGCCTGTCATTAACAGTTACTTATCAATTAAATGAATAAAAGGGCAAGGAATATTGATTTGAGTTTATTAAAGAGACCACAGAGTGATAGGACAGAAACTAGCACAGTTAGGTAGAAAATACGGGACAACGATTAGTTGCACAATACTTGATTGAAGCATCGACCAATCAGTCAAGAGAGCAGTGTAGTAAGTATGCTTCTATGGAAATGTCACTGACTATGCAGATGTGTCCAGCTTACCATCTGAAGCCGAGCATGTGTATGGAGAGAGTTAAAGCAGATGTTTAGGCCGCTGCTGGCTGGTCATGTGGCGTAGGTCCATCAGCTGGTTATGATAAGACTGCATTAATGAACCTTCCTCTGGGCCCATTTGGACAGGGTGTCTGAAGAAAGCCGCTGGTGATGACAGTCTAACAAAAGAGCTTTTACACTGATGGAGCTTTATGCGTTCTGTTATATTCCAGATGAAGATTCTGGAACTTTCAAAGAGAAATTAAATATTCTCAAAAAAAAAAAAAAACTCTCTTGGGTATCTTCTTGGTAGGATTTGACGAAAGCCAACTTCACTTCAACTGTAAACTGAGTCATCTACTGTTTGGCACTGTGATTGGCTAGTTCTGTGGTTTAGCCAATGAGAACCAGTGTGGGAGGTGCCGGATGGAAGGGTGGAGGAGGGTTTCAAACAAACTGTAGGCAAAAAGCAACTTCATTTATTATTGAAAGGGATGTCAAGGCAGCAGTTTGAGGGCTGCACAGCCAGCAGGCAAAGCAGGTTGAGAGCAGAAAGGACCACATTATGTTCCAGATGACTGAGCAACGATTTATATACCAGCACCGGTTTTCTCCCCCCTCCCCCCCCTCCCTCCGCAGAGAGATAGCAAAAAGAAAAGGCCGTCCTGGCCCACAAAAAACAAAAAAAAAAAAATAGTCGGTCAGATGGCCAATGACTAATGGCCCAGTTGCTCACAACACTCTGATTGGATGCCTTAATGAGCACATTTTGTGCCGAGTTTGGGCTCCTGCTTGTGGTGACCTTTGCTCTTTATTGACCAAAGTGACACGTCATTTTTCACATACTTCCAATTATCGCCAGGCTTTTAATGTTCACCCCCTCCTTCCTCCCCTCACGTTCCCTCACCCAAGTGTTTTGGATGAGTGTTTGTTGTGTCATACACTAGTGGGAAGAGGCTGAGCTATGAACCTGGACGTATGCTGAGTGTGTTCAGCTTGAACAAATGACCCAAGCACTTCAGACCCTTCAGTCTTATTCACGCCAGTGAAGGTTTAGTGGAAGTATTATGCTAATGTGGGTTAATTTCTGATTGTGTAAAGCAGTGCTGCTAACCGTATTAGCATGTTCTGTAAGGATTGACTTCATAATCCCAATAAGACCATTATTCTGCTGTTGGCCAAGAAACTCCTGCCGGGGGAAGTAGGGGTGGTGTCCCCAACGGGGTGTTGCGCGGGCCAGTGCGCTGGGGGTTATCGCTCAGGGGGGGGCCGGGGGTCGCGCCCCCCCTTCTGTATTGTGCTTCTTTCTATGTGCTTATGCTTTATAATTAGCATTAACAAGCTATCTATGATACAAATATCTGTACAACTTCTGTAAAAAGGCTCTTGTTGCTACTGTGCTGTTCCTGCATCTTTAAAACCAAAAAACATCAGTGAATGAAATGAGAATGGCTTCTATACAGAAACAGCATCATAACAAACAAGGATATGCCTTCGAACTGCATAGGAACTTTGTACCCACATGCATAACATAGTAAATCTGTAACCCATCAACATAGAGATTGGCACCATAGGTTATGGTTCTAGTTGTTGCCATCCGCACCATGTTTTCCATGCTGCACCTAAATATCATCTCAGTATGACCGAGGACAGCATTTTCCTTGTTCGTGATTCTGTACGCTTCAAAGTGCGAGTGTCCCCTTAAGGGAGGAGGATAAAGCCCGCTCCTCCCTCTCTGCACTCACAGAAACTTTCTTAGTGGAGTCCAGCAGAGACTCAGCCCGGCCTATCTCTAATTAGACCCCGTTTATTAGTGTAGCGTGCTTGTATGCACCCGCCTTTGTTTAACAGCCACCCACTCGGGGGACATCTTCTTGAATTGTATCTTGAAGCCATCTTTTCTGAGTGTCCACCATCAGTGGGTAAAAAGAAAACAAATCATTAGTATGGACTGCTGAGTATTGCTCGCTCTGGACTCTTGGCAAGGCCAGTGCCCACCCAGATTAAAAGAGACACCCTTGGGGTGCAGCGGGAACGCAGGCGATATGAGCCCCTACCAAAAAAGGGCAGGGCACGTGGAAAATGACATGCTCTCACATACGCAGAGATCATGCTGAGTGTTTTGAAAGGCTTTGGGTTTCCTCTGCCTCATCAAAGGGTCTGGGAACAAGGTGATGACTACAGGAGTCAGATATGTATCAGCAATTACCAGGACCCATTTGTGAAAGGCCCCATGTGTGCCAAGTCAAATAGTTCCTGTGAGGCTCTTGTTATTGTCTGCATAAATTTACATGCAGAGCCGTGGACTCCAAAACTGTACTGCGGTAAGACTGGGGGAGCCAGTGAGAGCTCCAGCGAGTTACTCAAAGCGAGTTAAGAAGTTCATTTACTTCGACCGAACTCGACAAGAAAGACTATTGACAAATGTGACCATTCAGCTGCGGTGTAAACAGGTCAATGTACATTAAAAACCCACTGAAATATGTGAAAAAGTCTTGTGCTGTAATGTTACATTGACTCGTCAGGTGCTTTTACTTATGTCGAAAACAGCTGCAGCTAAACGTCATGCATCAAACTGATCATTATTTTGTTAGATTGATTGTGGTGAGTGCTGTTGTCATCATTGACTTAATGGTCAGTTTGCTAGCGGCCTGTGTGAAGGTCAGTCTGAGCGAGAGCTCTCATTGGCTCCTGGCCACCATTTCTGATCTGCGATTGGCTGGCATCTGAGACTGACCAGCAGACACGGCCTCTGACAGGATGCCAACGAACCTCGGGGCCTGGATCCACCCACCGAGTCCCCGCCTCACGTGTTTGTCAAAGTCACCCGTTAATTGCAACGATTGTCCAGCAGACTGGAAGAGCCCAGCCCCTTTCTCTCTCGCGCTTTCTTTCTGTCTCTGAGTGCCGCCTGCATGCCTTTGCATTTCTCATGTGCTATTTTCAGTGCTCTCCTCAATTGCTGAGTGCACTACAATGCTGATCACTTTCCTTTTTGATTTTACAGCAGGGTCCTGGCTTTGTTTAGCTCAGTCACTTTGAGCTGTTAAGAGGACGCCTCTCCGCTCACTCGCTCGCTGCTGTCTGGATGCCCTCGCTCTTTGACTTTGTTTTTTTGCTTTAATCGTGCCTGGTGTGTGCGAGTGTTGTGCTTCAAAGAGCAATAGGAGCTCTATGTTGTCATTCAGGTGTAGTCAGTCAGTGGTTGTTCCTGCCTCACTAGATTCTCCTCTGTGCATGCAAAAGTGCTGCACGCAGGAGGGGGAGGCTGAATGCTCTCTGCGCTCCCCGTGTATCAGTGGCAGCACGTTGGTGGAGTAATCTGGTTACATAAGAGGCATAATGGCTGATAAAAGGTGTGCGGTTTTTATAGTGCAGGGATCTAAGAGCGGCACCGGGCGGCCCGAGCAGCCCCTGCTGTTTTTCTCTCTCATTCACATCACACATCACATCATACACACCCACAGAAGGAGCAGAGAAGAAAGAGAGAAGGGAAAGCATAGAGAAAGCAAGGGATCACAGGAAAGAGAGCAAGGTGCCAATTCCAGTAAGTGTTTGGAAATGCATGTGCTTGACAGGAAGTACGAAATCAAAGAGCAGTTTTTATTTCACATAACACATCATGTTCTCTCTTTCAAGCCCCTTTGCATGATGCTGTCATGAATTTCACATTGTGCCTGCAAATGGCTAAATTTAGCTATTACGACAAAGTCAAGGAGATGCCAGCCGGTGTCAGTGAGGGGCACGAATGTTGCCGTGTCCTCAAGAGCCACTTGGTAGTTTTGTCAGGTTACCTAAGGGAAGGATCCAGCATGGTGAACCTTGGGGAATCCAAACCACTGGCGTGTTTATGACCCCACTGAATCTCAGTAGTGATGGCACAACCAACAAGCTACCACTTGTTTCTCCAAAAACGATCAGCGCCAATTGTTTTATGGCCCCACTCCTGATAAGACTCTGTGTACGCAATGTGGTCCCATGGTGAAAAAAGGGGAAACGCCACCGGTTCCCACACCAAGGAGCAGTTTGCCTTTGGGATTAGGCTGATGTCCTGTGTCATGTGGGAAAAGGAGAGTGAAAAGTGAGAAAGTGCAAGCAAATAACCTGCCCCCCTCCTTTCCCCATATATCAGCTGTTTCTTCTGCTTTCCTAATCATTGCCTTTAACTAGCTTTCATAGCCTGATTGAGCACCTTGTCTCTGGGCAGATAATACTCATAAAGCTGGTATGATAAAGTGTCACTGTTGTGTTTGCTCTTCTGTTTGCTCTGGGATTTAACTACTGCTGAAGTACTTCTCTTCTCTCCCCCTACCCACGATCATGTGAACTCTGGGAGATGGCTGGCTATGGCACTGTTGACATCTTTCTCTTCTTCTATCCACTCTTTTTTATTCTTTGATATGAGAGTTTGGTTTAATGTGACAGTGTTCCATCTCTTCTTGTCATTTTGAAGTGGGCAATATCTGTGCCTCTAGTGGCACCTAAAAGAATTGCAAGTATTTAAACAACCCAAAATTGTCTCAAGCTATGTTGTGGGGCAGGACTGCTTGTTTGTTCTAACAATGGAAGACAGGGGAGTGTTTGAAACTGCAATTCTCTATGGTACCACTAGTAGTGCAGAAATTACACTCTTCACCTTTAAGGATGTTTAACCCCAGGGAGAGGGAGTTTTGTGTTGGACTCATTTGCTATGTGATGTTCAGTTTAAGTGGGAAGCAGATGTTAAATTTAGATCAGATGCTATAATTGTGGCGTGTTAATGATGTAGATACTTTGCATCTGTCTCCATGTGTACTGGAAGTCCTTCAAAACCAGTCCTTTTTTTCTTGCCAAAACCAGATTTTTGGTGTTTGCTAAATATTCCCTTTACAGCCACTCACTGTCATCATCGCTCATCTGCATGCACATTCTCAAACTTGAAATTATTTTATCTCTTTTCTCTCTTCATTAGATGTTCTGGTTAGAAACATTACTGTAAGATCAGAGCAACTGTAGAATTATTACATTGTTATTGATAGAATGGTGATGATTTTTGAAATAGCTAGCAAGAAGAGCTCTTTTTCTAATAAATACTTGAGATGTCCACTTCATTCATCGTTGATTCGTCAGATGCAGGGTCACTGTTAAAAGGGGTCATGTTATGTTTCTCAATTTATGTTAGCTTTCCCGATCTGCCTCTAATAGCTGGGAAACCCCATTGCTCCGTCTGAAAAATCCCCATGCCGTGCCCCGTCATCTGATCTGTGCTGGAGAGGTTCATGTGAATTTGACAGAAATCAGCACAGCTCATCACTGACGTGTCACAACGCACTAGGTCTGCTGTAGAAGACCGGAGTGAACATTACTCAACACGACCTGGGAGGAGCAGTGCGCGCCCACCAGGCGACTATCAGATACACACACATCCAACTTTTCAGGAAAGAGCTGATATAACCCAAAGAGATATGCTATCGCTGCTTGGCTCGCCTGATAGAGAGGGCAGGAAGGCCAAGGAGGGAGGTGAAGAGGAAGGGAAAAGAAGGGAGGGATGCAGGGGATGTTGGGAAGGGAGTCTGAAGAACAGTGAACGACAGTAAACAAACAGGCTTTAACTCTTTGTTCATTAATCAGATGCTCTTGTGTGGCTGTGTCACATGCAATCGCCCTAGTTTATTTAGGGATTTGATAAAGAGATTAGCAATCTCTTTTTGGGGTTATCCTCTGCCAAAAAGATGTCTCTTGTTGACGACTCTCTTCTACAATATCCCCACTGACTTGTAGGAGCTATTCTAGTCAACCACGATGAGCGCCTGATAGGTTGTTTCCAAATAAAATTAGATTAAAACTATAAAACTTTCTACAGTCATCGCAGGAAAAAACATTATCCCAGCAGGATAATCCTTCCGTGATCTGTAGGGATGTACATTTTTTCTCTAAGCAGGAGGCCAGTCTTTTTATTAGCGGTATCACAGTGGATTCGAGTCCAGCTTAAAGCCACAAACAGTATTGTGCTAATTTTAGCCTCTAAAGAGGATGAGGATGAGATGCCTGCTGCTAGTTTGCCATATGCTGCCCTACCGATAATACTGCGTGAGGAATATTTTCCTGCCGATAGCGACTGGGACTGCACGTGTGAGGTCCTGGGACTGTTACAAAGATACGTGAGCTGTCCAGAAGAGATATGACGAAGAGATGCTTGGTAGTGGGTCAAATTGTACTGATAGACCAAATTGTATTCTCTGACAGTCAATTTATTCTTCCATATGTCATCCTTTTCAAATGTATTGACTTTTCCAGAGCATTTGGTGTGTCAATTGCGGTTTTCCCTTACACATAAATTTATCCTGATGAATAGCAATTTTTGTATACCACTTGAGACCAAATAATTACATTTGGGCACGTCAGAATTCCATCACAAAGACCATTAATGCATGAAGCCTAACAAAGAATGAAGGAATTTACCAGGCCTGTTTGGAGAAACCCCAGAAAGCCAATTTCATGCGAGCAAACACCACCAAAGCTCCATATTTGGGGAATTTGGCTTCCCTTGCACTGTGTGCTAAAGCTATTTGACCTTTGTATTTGTCACCAGAGACTTCTCACAGAGAGGGATTATTTGCTGGGGTGCTGGAGTTTTGGAGTGACGGTGGACGAAGGTGTGTGCAGATGGAGACCGGTGCAAAAAGCACCAGGGGGAGGGCTGTGTTAACAACAGGCCGAAAGCTTGACCCAGGACTGACCCTTACTAAACAATCCTCTCCCAGATCCCAGCCCTGGTCTATTGACATGGATACCTGCTGAAGGGATTTAGGGGAAAAGATAAAGACCTCCTCAAGCGTTTTTTTTTTAAGATTTAAGGAGTGAAAGAGAGATAACAAACAAACACAATTGTGTATGCTTTTAGAGGGTGTGTATGTGTATGGAGAGAGGGTGTGTTTACCTTAATGTGTGCTTGAGAGAGTGAATACATGTGTGTGCAAGCATGCGTGCACGTGTGGGTTGTTTTTTTTTGCAAGAGGTAACCTGATCACCAGCCATGCCCTAGGAGCCCAACGAGTCAAAGAATGGCAGGAACCAGAAAGATTCCCAGGTTGATAACCAAAAAATGCCAAAAAGGTCCTAATAATTTTTCCTGCTATTTGTGAATATATGTGTAAGTGCGTGTGTGTGTTTGTGTTTTGTGGTCTCAATAGAGGACTGCACAGCCGAGATGTAATGGAATCGCCCACGTCCAGCCGTCCCTGCTCTGTTGCTGTCAGGAAGCAGACGTTCAGCCTAGCTCTGTTTCTGTCACTTCCAGCTCTGAGCCTTATCTCCCTAGTTCAGCCCAAGCTGATAGAACTACAATTCCCCCACATTCCCTCTGCTCCACTTCCTGTGGCCTCAGCACGTCTGACAGGGGTGAAATTGAGGCCTTCGTTAGATTGCAATATGTTTAGGCATAATGGATTTGCCACTTTGAATGAAGGACAGCATATGAAAGACGGAAATGCCCCCTGATGTTACATTCATCCTTGAATGACTATTTTTCCTATGTCTTTATTTTCCTGTCTTTATTCTTAACCATTACTCAGAATGAAGCGGTCAAGGTTTGGCTGTCCGTATGAGTCCATTAACCCCTGCTTGTAGATGCTGTAACTACACTATTTTTCTACTGAGAGCCAATCAACATAGGATTTGTATTCTGACTGATATAGCCAGTATGTAAATCTATACGGTAATGGTAAAAGACTGTAAAAACGCTACAGTAAAAACCTATTTATTGGTTAACGGTTAAGTTCCCCTACAATATTTGGTGAAAAACTGAATTGGACATTACAAAAACTGTAAATTGACATTTCGAGAAATTCCTGCGTTACATTTCACATTTGATATTTGTTTTTTTTGTTGTTGAAATAACTGTTTTTTTCTTTTTTAAGGTTGTATGTTACATCTAATGTTGTTAAATTATTGTTTATTGCATTATTTCAGTTTCATGTGTGTTACCATGATGGTATTTAGTATTTATGTGACTGACACTGTGCACCTTCTATATTTGTTAGTATTTTCCTACTCGGCTTGTGGAAAAGCTGCTTGTGATGAGCTTTGGTTCATCATGTGACTTTCTCATCACCACCTGCTTTTGGTGGGTATCAGTGTATTACAAAGGTACTAAACAGATTTCAGCACTTCTATAGATTGGAATATTAACATTATATCAGTTAATTAAATGTTTTTTTTTTATGTAAATTTGAAGTTAAATCTGTAAAATTTAAAATGTTGCCACCATATTTTTTTTACAGTAAAATTCGGGCAACCACAGCTGCCAGTTTTTACCATAAATTTTACAGATTTTTTTTTACAGTGTTTATTTTTTGGCTCAGATGTAACTAAGATGAATAGCAGTGCTAACTGTTAGGTTTCTCCAGCTTTTATAAACTCTTTGGGTGAAACGGGGGTCTTTGTTAATCTCTGGTATGTTGAGACAGGCTGCTCTTCATTCAGATTGGCGGATGCATTATATCAAAAATAGAAAAGCCATTTGATGTTACAGTTCACTTGGATTACTTAATTTTTTTCTCTGTCTTTTCAGTAGTAACAGTGCCGTCCTTTTCTTTATAAGCGGGGCTCATTGTGTGTAATTCTGCCATACAATTCACTCTCGATGTTAACTACATTTAACAAACGCAGGGGAAGCCAAGCAGGCTATTATTAGAAGTGAAATACCCTCACATTATCTACTGTACTACAGCCCAATGGATGGCGATATGCCGTAGTTGGGGAAAATCCCTATGCATTAGAGCACTTATTTCAGCCTGTGTCATTTAGATAACTGCCATGTGGAAAATTATCTGCCAGAAGCCAATAATGAAGACCGCCGCAGTTAACCACACGGCTCTGGTTCCGTTTCGCTCATTACCAAAATATACCAAAAAAACACAAATGAACAATACAAAACAGTTTGTCTCCAGGCCCCTGTCTGTTACCCATATTAAAAAAAGTTGCTATGCACAATTTAATTATATATTTCAGAGTAAAAGGATGGGTGTCATCTTTTTATTTGGCTGTGTGTGTATTGTTTCAGATTCACCTAGAGTAGATGATGAGAGGTTTAAAAGCGTTCAGATGAGTTGAATTCCGGGCAGATTGCTGCAGTAGTGCTGTTGTTGTGAGCCAGCGAAGGCTCTTAGCTTTTGTTGCGAGCCATGTTCCTTTTTTAAAAAACACTTTCCTCTCAGCCATCCGGTCTGCCTGGATATCGAACAAAGCTGGCCCTGGAGAAGGTGTCAAAAGCTGTCTGAGAGAGAGAGTGCGAGGGAGAGAGAGGGAGAATAGAGTATGTATACTCTTTGTGAGTGTGTGTGTGTGTGTTGCCTCAGTGGAATCAGAGGACTCTTAAAGTGTTCCCGTTTGAACCTCACCCGCCTGCCTTTTCTGCCCGCCTTATATCTTCAGATTTAAAAAAAATTACAAAGGAGAAAAATCAATAGTTACACAGTAAAAGTGCTTGACATGAAAGGGTAAACTCAGGGCCCTACACTTTCATTTGACCATTTTCCCCCCTCGACACACGGACTGGAGGAAGAATAAAAAGAGGAGGAGGGGAGGGAAGGGGAGAGAGTGAGAGAGACCTCAGTTTAATGCTGTGTTTGTGCCCCTGGGCCTCCATACGCTTTCCAACGTGTCGGGGGTCTTCAGTGGAAGTGACCCCAACACAGACACGGACGAAAGAGAGCCGTAACATTTGCAATGACATTTTTGCCATCACCTGTGGGTATGTCAGTGGCCTGATCCCTGAGACCTGGGAATATGCATGAGGAGCTCTCAGCTAGGACTCACGCGGGTGACTCCATTTAATTAGAGGCATTATAACACTGAATATGAGCCACATTATGCACGTATTACCCTCTCTGTTAGCCCTGCTGCGAGGCGATGACAGAGACACACGAGGTATGGCTGAAAGACTTGTAATTACACTCTTTTTTCACCAAATTATGAATTACAGATCTGTCATTGTCATCATATGCGTAAGAACAGAGGGAATCAAAAGCACCGTCATTATTTAAGATGCCTGCAGTTATTTAAAACTGTCATTATTTACTGTCATTATTTAAAATGAATCCCGGGTAATTACGGATTGTAATTATGACTCTCCGCAGATTAGTATTTACAGAACAATTTTTTTCTACATAATTATAAATCGGAAAACTAGTTATCTTAGCAAGTTCAGCATAAATACACAAATATGCACAGCTGTGCATGTAAATATCACAAGACACACGCGATCAAGAGGCAAAAAGAGTCGACATAACTAAAGATCTGCTACATTGCCACCATGTCGCATCTCATTAAACCCTCGACTTTTCTTTATATTTTTCTTTCCAAGTCAGAAACTAGAAGAGCTAGGGCCATTTTACTAGAGGAGCAAGTGATTGCAGTCAGTAGACCGCTACTAATGTTTGTATGTATTTTAGGAACAGAAAATGTATAGTGGGGCAAGTGTCCACGGCAAGCTCCCTGCTAATCTGAGTGTCTCTTGTTGGGAATCATACCGCAGGAATTCCTGCATGTTCAGAATATTTTTGAGGTGGGAGGCGCTTGTGACCCATGCAAAGGGAACCCCCGCTGCCTGGTCCATTCTAACCATGTGAATGGCCTGAATACAATGAACCCGGCTTTATCTTTTCTTCCCCGACCCTCCCCTCTTCCCATTCGCCCACTCTCTTTATATGCAACTCTCTGTGTGTGTGTTAGAATGGCGAGTGTGTGAACATGTGTGAATGTGTGCATAGTGAAAAGAAGGCTGAGGTTTTGCAGGACCAGGAAAACCATAGTACAGTGTGTGTTTGAATGCTAAGGGAGAGTGAGAGAGCAGCACAGGTCGCCTGACTCCCTCCACAGGGAGTGGCCAGAGGTGCTCTAGAAATCATCCATGGACCAAATGTGGTGTAAAGCAAAAGCCAATCTGTTTCCACAGCTTGGCCCCATCCATCAGACCATGGCCAATAAAATTCTGTCAAAACACTTCTTAAAATTGGGCAAGAAGCTCTACTGCATGAGCTATGACAGCCTGACTTATAACCAGGGCCTAAAATTAACACTCGCCAAGCGCCAAATGCAAGTAAAAATCAGTGATGTGAGTATATGTGTCGCCAGTAACCTTTTTTTACTTAATTTTTAACAATGCATGAGAATGTGATATGGTTTAGCACAATTATCAACAGCACTGCTGCTCCACACAAACTCCATCTCTGCAAGTGATGAAGTTTAAGTCACCTATAACGTGCATTTGAAAATGCAACGTGCCAAGCATGTTCCCAAGTTTGTAACGAGAATGGTTGTTAAATCTGTCACAGTTCAATAGTACTTATGGATATTTCTGTATTGATTTGTTTAATTGCAAAAATAACATTCCTCTGTTTTCCATTGCTTGGACAAACAGGTAGCCCCACCCCCAAACTCACAGTATTGGTTTATCCAATGCTGTTGTTTTTGTAATCCAGTTTGGTGCCACTATTGGCACATACATTGCATACTTCATCTTCTTAAAGTTATATAGGATCAATAGGAGCCCCCGTCTAGACCTAACCAACCAGCCTAAGCTGGTCTTTTCAGCAGAGGTGGTGGATCTCAATCTCAAAAACGTCATGTCAACTTCTTCATGGCATGTGAATAAACGCTTGACATAGTGACATGGAAATGTGCTCGATGGATCGGAAGTGCCATTCTGCTATTTTGTAAAGCAGCAGAAAAATGGCTGACACTGGAGTTTTGGATGCACAAGGCGAGAGGAACAGGTAGTGTCCTTTTTGAGTAATCAGATCATAACAGATTAGCCCACATCTTTCTGATAATGTCAGAAAACTCCTTGAGTAGGTAAGAAAGAGTGGTGGAGATAGAGAGAGAGAGAGAGAGAGAGACCGGCTGGAGAGATCGAGAGAGCAGGAGACCGGTATCGAGATGGAGCAGATGAGCCAATCAGAAGAGCTGGCTGACAAAGGCATGTTGGGAAGTTAACCTGATTTTAGCAGCAGCCAGGCAGCTAGAGCGTCACAGGCTGATCTCACGCGTGGATGTGTGTGTGCGAGTGTACGAGAGGGTCATAAAAAATTCTTTCCCTGGTTAGCCGCGGGGCATCCTCCTCAGCCTCTGGCCTGCTCCAGTCACTGGCCTGCTCTCTAATTGCTGCATAGACTCCACCACACATGGCCAGATGAGATGACATTTTCCTCTCTGTCAGTGGCGAACCGGACCGAGCGTCCCCCCTCCCTGCAGTAGTTGCTAAGACGCTGTCATAAGCCATTAGCAGTTGGCCAAAGTTCGCCCGTGGCATTTCCTCATGGCATCAGCGAAAAGGAGCATAAATCTGCCAGTGGAGCCTGCTGCTGGACTAATGAGGCTGTGAGCTTGTTTATGGACTAGCATCATTTTTATGATTATTTCCACCTTTTCAGCCTCGCCGCCATTGCTCGTCTTTATTTGGCGCGGGAAGAGTGCAGAAGCTCGGCAATGCACTGACATTTTGACACAACAGTGCCGTATAGACACTGCTATATGTCTGTGCCGACACTCCGGTGCTAAAATAGATGAAAAATTAGCCCTAGATGAATAAGGTGAAGTGTTGAAAAGAGGAAAATGGCGGAAGTTAGCATAACGACTAAAGTCACATCATATTTTTCATAGCATATATACGATTTTTTTTTTAAATAGACACTGCCATGTGCTAACAATGACAAAAAAAAGAGGCAAAATGAGTTCCAGACATGAGTTGAATCACTATCAAATTGCGTCAAAACTGGAAATCCCAATAAAATTGACAGCTTTTGTTTCTCTCCCCCTCATTTGCCTTGAAGGTCCAGGCCATCAGAGGTCAGTTTTTAAGGAAAAATATTGGGGAAGGGAGGTTAAATAGTTCAAAATGGCTAGAAGAGGCGGAAGACAAAAGCTCAAGAGAGCACACACGCAACAGTTACCTCAGACATCACTCAAACGCCCCCTGCCCTCTTTTACTCTTTTGTCGTCCCCCCCCCCCCTTCTTCCTCTGTCTGACCTGATATCCAGTGTGCTTCTGTTTTGCTAACTCACATGGGACAAGCCCTGGGTTTATTATTTTAGGCTTTGCTGAACACGAACTAGTCTTTACACCGGATTTGGAGCATTTGCTTCTAATGAAAATTATGTCTTAGATTACAAAACCAGCGGTGCCACTGCCTTCCCAAATGGGAGCTGGGAAGTTCTATTTGCCTAAAAACAGTCGGAAGACAAACTGCTCTCTAAGCCAGGGCTGTTTTTGGCATAAGTTAATGATGTAATCGACACTCCTTTGACGTCTTATAGAATTTTTTTTCTCTTGTGTCTGTGTGTGTTGGGGGAGGGCAATTCAACTCTGGTCAGTTTCTCAGTAAGTGACTGACTGAGGGAAAGTGCCCTTGTTTAAAAGGCAAAGCCACTGTATCTACATAAGTCTTCACTTAAAAAGTCTCAGTCTTTTCTGGGGCTTCTCTCCTAGGCGGAGAGGGCTGGCAGAGTGTTTTATATGGAATATAGAAAGCCTTCGCTCTCCTAATGGCGTATATAATTCAGGTGCCTGCAAGGCATGCTTTTAGGAATTATTTTGCCTGAGGTAATGGGGAGCAAAGACTCTTTTAGACCCTTGATTATTCTATTGATGCATGGAGCTGGGAAAAATTTTTTATCTCCAACCGGATTACTGCAGACATTTCCATTAATTATCAATGATACAGGTGCCTTATGTCGCTGACTGAAAGCTACAGCGAGAGAAAGAGTTAACCCACCATAATCTCTCTGTATGAATAGCACTGGGGCTTTTGGAAGTGCTTTATACGTAATCAATAAGTTACTCTCTCCATTCCTGTTCCTCTGCTATTGAGACCCTTGCAGTTGTGCGGTTGTTTGCCTCGCTCGTGTTTCTTTTATGGTTTATTATCTGAATCGTGGCTTCATAATAACAATTATCAGAAGTCTTCTCGGTGGCGTGTTTGGGCTCTCGTTGAGGGAGAATGCGTACAATAATTGGGGATCGGAATAAAATCAGCATACGCAAGCAAACCGGCAACATGAAGCTAAAAAGGCGACGTAAGCCATCTCCTCTGCTCTGGTATGTTGAACTGCCCATTATAAATCCTTATCAAGCACCCACAGGTTGCTGCAAGCAGCCATGCAGCATTGTTATTAAAATGCAGCTCTTTGAAAAGCTGCCGTTTTGTGCGGCAGCCATATTCACCCCCCTCCTTCCTCTTTTTCATAGTGTGTAACTCTCCCACCTGAGGTAAAAAGACACCGGGGCGAGCTTCAATCAATATTTCCCTGGGATAATGAAGACTAAATCTCTCTGTCATTCTCAATTCTTTGGTGACTCACTGTGTTGGAAGGCAGGGGGGAAATGCGAACTTACAAGTCCATTGTACTCTCTCTCTCTCTCTCTGAGCATTGTGTGGGGATTGAGAAAGGGGGGGTTATTTATAAAAGTATTAAAATGAATGCATTCAGACGTGACGCTTCAAAGCTATACTGAAGCACTGTTGTTGCCAACTTACCCTGTTACCTAGTTTTTGGAAAACTTAAAACAAAAAAGATTATGCAAGGCCTGCATGAGTGTTGAGCGAGGAATTGACCATTTAAATGACTCCTGTGTGTATTTTGACAGGTGACGGACTGGACAACAGTGTGGCGTCACCCAGCACAGGAGATGATGACGACCCCGACAAGGAGAAGAAGAGGAATAAAAAACGTGGTATCTTCCCTAAAGTGGCGACCAACATCATGAGGGCCTGGCTCTTCCAACACTTGACGGTGAGTGGTCAAATGTAGTGCTAATGCTATGCACATGCTTGCTCACACACACAATTTATTTTATCTTGCCTAGCCTTAACCACACACACTAAGTTTGAAGCCAAGAAAAAAAACAGCCTCAAGCTAAAGATAGCAGAGATAGGATGAGACAGAAGTAAGCTGTCATTTTCCATTCATTAAACTTTTATTTGTGGAGAATTTTAGGAAAACTCTGTGCAATGTTTGTCAGGGAATTATCTGTATTAACAAAGACTGGAGATAGGGATAGGGTACATACAGTGGTCCCAAAAATATTTGGGTACTAACTCGACATTTCAAGATGTAGGGATGTCATTTAATTGCTGGTATATAAGGAAATATCATACCAAGTTTGTTAGGCTGTGGGGAAAATAAAAATTATATGATGTTCAAAATGAAGACTAAAGTAGTTGTAGTAACATTTTAAACAAAGTGGTGTAAGCATCTAAATACTTTTTGGGACCATTGAACATCTAAGTCACATGATCAAAACTGAGTTAGCTGGTTAGTTGAATGTGTTTTGGGAACTGGTGGTTAGTTCTCTTACTGTGGCTGTCCACACCTGGTATAGAGAAGTGATAGAGCAGCATGGGCCATTGATGTGGTTGGCTCTTCCTCTTGCTTTGATGGATTTCACTTCCTCCATTTCATTTACCACAAAGTAATCGGAGTGCTGTCAAGACACCACTTATCTCCATATATCTACCCTTCTCACAGGCTTAACGCACCTCTGCCAGCCTGTCTCTCTCTCACATACACATGCACACTCTGCACAACTCATAATAATAATGTCTCTTAATTAAAG
Source organism: Sinocyclocheilus anophthalmus (assembly GCA_018155175.1). Taxonomy (NCBI): domain Eukaryota; kingdom Metazoa; phylum Chordata; class Actinopteri; order Cypriniformes; family Cyprinidae; genus Sinocyclocheilus; species Sinocyclocheilus anophthalmus. The sequence continues at coordinate 98,511 of JADLZN010009433.1, read as the reverse complement.
ACAGTGAAATGTTCATGTAGGTGTATTTTCAATAAACATATTACTTAAGCCTTCACTTGTTTGCATTACGCTTTATGACTGAAGTAGCTATTATGGCTCAGCAACGTGTATTTTAGGTGTTAAAAGGAAATGTGTTTCTAACCAAACTGGAAGTCAAAAGGGAATCCATTTGATCAGTGCCAAAAGCCCCCACATGCTCGCTCCCCCTTGGCCCCTCCATTCCTACATCTGTGCCACAGAAATGCGCCTAAGCACCCCAGAACTTCACCTGCCCCAAGCATGCCCCCAACACACACACATACACACTCTAAAACCCCCACCAACTACCACCTTCAGTGGCCCCAGGAGAAAGGTGTGTGAAAAGAAAGCCATTTGCCCATTCACACAGGCACACACACGTACACACAAACAACAGTGTGGAATACCCACAAAAGCACAGACTGATGGAAGTTTAGTTTCCTGTTTGTCTTGGCTGACCAATATGGTGGACAGTATGTGTCATTGAGGGCTTGTTCTGTCTCAAGTGTTTGTGTTTAACTATACTTTAGGGACAAAGCTGTCACAAGGAAGTTTGCTAAATCTGACAAAACCCTTTTAAGGACAGCTTGAAAGTAAAACAAATATTTATAAATAGTAAATGTTTTGTTATTATTACTATAGAAATTGCCTAAAAATCCTAATACATAATATATTAGATATATAGATCCACACACACAAGTATGGTTAGGGTTTAGGTAAGGCTTAGAATACTAGTCATACTATTGCTTAGACCTTAAGTATACCTTAAGTCAGGGGTGTCCAACCCTGTTCCTGAAGAGCTACCATCCTGCAGATTTCAGCTCTAACCCCAATCAAACACACCTGAACCAGCTAATCACGTGTTCAAGGCTGCTTGATAATTACAGACAGGTGTGCTGGAGCAGGGTTGGAACTAAAGTCTGCAGGACAGTAGCTCTCCAGGAGCAGGGTTGGACACCCCTGCCTTAAGTAATAAAATTATGGATGTAACTTTTCATTCATGCTCTGTATATCTTAAATCATGTGGCTTGTTAAGGAAAGGAAAGGAAAGGAAAGTGCTATTACATTTAAGCACTCAGACGTAGTATTTTTTTCACCCTAGCAAGCACTTAGCAGTGCTCTACCAACCACTTAGAACACCTTTGCAAACAACCACATAGCAATGAACAAGAAAACACCCCTAAAAGCCTAGTATCATGACGGCGAGTGCACAGAACTCTTTTGCAGCAAAAGGGTATTTACAATGACAGTGATTGCTTGTAGACGTTCCTACTTGATTGTAGTATTCAACTGTATCAGGCTGCTGATCTGTTTCTGTACTCTCATTAGTAGTCACAGAATTGTGTCCATGCTTATTCACACAAAGTTGAACTATTTTGCTGTATCGCCAACCGTCGCTATTGCTCGTTTAGCAAAAAACCCCAGTTTAGTGAAAATGACTTATTATTGCTGTGCATCTCATTGCCAGTGTAAACGTTCCTTAAAACTCAGTGCGTGAGATGAAAAACAAAATAGAGAAACCAATAACATGGAATCAGAGTTCCTGCTAAAAGATTGTCTGAGAAGAAAGTGTGAGAGAAAAGCATGGATAGATTGAGAGACAGACCTAAAGAGAGAGAAAGGACATTGACTTTAATACAGAGACAAAGAGTCAGATCGAAACATAAATGGAAACACTTTCAGTCTCTGCCGTAAACAGGTTTGCACAGCACTCCTTACAGCAAACTTGGGAAATTAGACTTATTTCACTCCCTGCTCTGAATGCTTCACTCTGACAGCTCAGCATTTGTGTGGGGAACAAAACAACACACAGCACGTGAGGCATGGATGATTGACCTTACGGACAATGCAGTCGTCTCACCTTCCGTCTCTAACTGACTTTTACTCAAAGGACGTCAGAAAGTCTCAAGTGGGGCCACAACGATGTGGGAGAAAGTGGGAGAAAGCACAGGATTGATGGAAGAGGTATTTGCTGAACCTCTGATGTCCCTTTTCCTCTGAACTGATGTGTGAAGGAACAGTCTTCAGGTCTGGCCCTTGGAGATAAAGACAGTGGCAATTAGCAAGCGGCACAAACAACACACACAGATGATAGCCTTCTGTCTCAGGGAAATATAGATTACATATGTGTCTCGCAGTTCAACTACAGCAAGAATGCCCTCTTTGCATGTCACATGAATCAACCAGCGAAGCCATTGTGCCGAGACGGAAGTGTGAAGTGGGTGGCAGTATAAGATTATTCTGACGAGCCATTCTGTGGAAGAGAGGAGGAGAGGAAAACAATAAGCGGAACGGAGAGAGATACAGAGGAGACGGTGAAGGCTTATGGGGTAACTACACCCTGAAGCTGCACTTTAATCAGTTGTTTTCAGTACCCGGTTATTAGCCGGCTTGCGAGGCAAGTGGAAGCGGGCGTTTGCAGGTCTGAGAAGAGTATGGAGGAAAAGAGGGAGAGATGCTATCTAATTACTTGCCACTCACAAGTGTTTTAGCATGCTGTAAACCGGCGTGAACACATTACAATAAACTTTGTGGTGAAGTAAAAAAATACAAAAATAAAAACAAGACAAGAGGCCCTAAACGTCTGTTATTTTTCCTGCTTTAACTTTTGTTTGTTTTTGTTTTTTTATTTTATCTGAACAAAGACAGTGTGATTGTGCTAGGCATCCTGGAGGGGAATGCTGGGTGCACTGAGCAGCTTTCCTGTTCCTGTGGCCGTGAAATTGGACTCTTTGCCCCCCCTCCTTCCCATTCCTTTTCCCTCCTGATTTTCACCCTCTATCTCACAAACAGTATTTTCTTGTTTAATTTAACAAGAAATGAGTAATAAATGGAAGCCATTGCCCCAAATCCTGCTGTGCTTATGTTTTTGCACTCAGCTCCCCAGTGAAAGGGCAATTTGCTAAATTATGTGATAGAGTAATTAGATGAAAGCCAGGCTTCAGATTGTTGCTATGCAGCCGCAGTGAGGACCGATCCTGGAACAGCCAAATATTAGGCTGGCACGCCAGGCTCTAGGCTTCGTTCTGTTTGTACACAGAACCAGAGAACGGGAGGGAGCCTCCATCACAGCTCGTAAAAAGCAAACCACAGCACAATATGCAATCACCCGTTTCCCCCACCCCCCATTTTACGTGCTGCTTGTGTTCAAAATGAAACTGGAAGGCATAATCGCTTTTAATGCAATTAGGCTCCAATTTAGCACCCTCTTCACACACATGTAACAATTCTGGTGGAGGCAACATTCTTGTTTTTCTCTTACATGCTGGGAGCACATTTTGCCAAACCTCAACTGTGCTGCATCTTGAGCAGAACCAGGTGTGAAAAACGCTATAACTCATTTCTGCACTCGATGGACTGAATCGTGCAGAGGGCCCTGAGCTAGAGGGGGAACGGGCTGTGTCCTCTTCAGGGAGTTGGGCTGAATTTGCCCCATAGTTGGAGGCTGGAGTCAGGGGGAGAGAGTCGGGTTTGAGTTGGCCTGCTGATGATTTCCTGGGCAAAATTACAGATGTTCAGCATATGACCTCCTCAAAAAGTAGTGCTTGGAAAGCTCAGAGGGGTTTTCAAGGGGCTGGACTTCTCGGTTTTACTTTAAAACAACACTGGCAGGGAGTCATACATTTGGCACAAAGCAGTGAATTTTCCTACATGTCCATTTTAATTCACTTTTTAAGTCAAGTTAATTTACTCACATATCTCCCACATGAATCAAAATTTAGGACCTTGTGCAGGGCAGAAGAATATATGTGGTGTAAGTGTACTGCATATCAAAATATTAGCATTTGTAATTATATTATTATGACCAAAAGCTGAATAAAAATGCAGTCTTATTCATAGTGCTTAGCATTACATACCATCCTAAAAGTTGTCTGTGAAATGGAGTGCTGCTGCGTGTTGACATTGTTCAAACAGTAAGACCCTGCCACTCATATCGCCATAGCAACCGGGTGCCCCGACAGACCTTATCACAAGGGTTCGGACCAGAAGATATGCTGCCCTGACCACCTTTGGTTGTCATGCTAGCTTGTTATCATGTTATCACCTCTACAAAAAATAACTTGAATTACACATAGCAAACACATAAAAAATGGATTGCCAAACATAATTTTAGAAAAATCTTTACAATGGGACAATGATGTTATGCATGCCATAATATGTACACGTCTCCCAAAGACTACCATGGAATTACCATCATGGTAGTTTTCAAAAACGTGACAGTACAGCAGAAATTTTTGTAAAGGTAACAAGTATTTGTACGGCCCTCCCAAAAAACAAACACCCTCAGAATGGCTTTCTACATAACATCACAGCATCCCTTTTGTATTGCCTTAATACACGGATGCCATTATTGCAAGTGAGGTTCCTTTGTCAAGAAGAGTGACGTCCTTGTAAACAAACTTTAGGCATGGTAACAGTTAGCCAAGAGCCCACTCTGAATGGCCTTGTCAAAAAAGCCACCCCAGCCATTAGAGGTCAGAGGCCAGCCAGACCTCAGATGCCATTAGTCCATGGTTGTTTATTGCCGAAGTCCTTGGATGTCAGCGCACTGGACACCCATGGCAACCCCAGTGTGGCACTTCGCATTTGGCCTGGTAGGGAGCCTACTCTCAAGTTTTCTCTCACCTTTACTACACAATTCCAAACCTCATCACAAATCAAATGACCGCAGCCAGTCACTCCTAAGAAATTGGAGCTCCGAGTATATATTGTTTTTACATTCATTCATTCATTTTTTTAACAAGAGCAGAAAGTCCATGCAGATTAATATTTGCAAATTTAATTTAGCAGCCTAAGGTCGCTGGTTATTTCTTAATTTCATCTAAGTAACAGTGAGTACTACAGGCGCCACAAAATTGAAATAGCATCAAGGAATTCTTCAGACAGTGTGGATCAAGCCTTGTGGATCTTTGAAAAAAAAAAATCGCCGCCTTCTGTACTTTGTTCCTCTGAACTGTGTCTTTGCCATTTTACTATATTTCCTGCAGCCAACTGGGACTCTACATCAGCTGTTGTAGCTGTTTTGGTCTCCGTGGTGTTTTTGTTTGAGAGAGAGGATACATGTTTATTTATGTGTGTGAGACATTTGGAAGCAATGACTTGATGCGTTTTATAAAAGTTGGTGTCAAAGAAGAGGCAGCTGAGTCAATCTTAGGGCTGTGGCTGCCCATTGAGGCAGGATGTGCCCCCCTGCTTCCACATCTTGTAATGAAAACATCATCAATTACCCCACTGACAGGCCCCTGGGATGTGGGGCAGGCAACTCTTTGGGGCTGGTCTTTGTGGATAGACAACCCCCTGCACCCCCACCCCTCACCTCCAGAGAGGGAGAGAGAGGGTGAAAAAAGACTGTATATCCATCATTGGCAAGGCTTCCAGGGTGACAGCATAAAAGGCATTGGTGTGTCATGGACAGAATGGATCGAATTGGTAAACTCCACATGGTGCAATGAGAGGTGGATGGACGCTGCTCTGTCACTGCTGACACGGCCTTTCACAAGCCATCTGTGCCATGATTGATGAGCACCACATCAGAAGACCTTTTTCTACCCAAGCCCACCATGGCGTCCCCAACATCAGCTGCACCTTTGGACAAAGAAAGAGCCATGTTTAATTGACACCACTCTCTCTTTCTGCGTCCCTACGTGGTGAGTTGGTTCCCTTCCTCTGTAACATCCCTAAAAGGCAGTTAAGTTTTACTTCATGTAACCTCTGAACTTTTGGAGCATAACTGGTCCAGATGAGAGCTGTCCCTCAGTCTTAATCTCCCATCAGTCTTCCTCACTGCTCTCAAGAACCTGACAATTTTATAATGCCCAGAGGGCCAGCCACTGTTGCAGCCACGTCATCGGAGAAGATAGTGTTCATGTACTCCATTTTCCAGAAGCACACAGGTGGGCCTCACTGAATTCCATCCATGCAGCTTGTGAACATGCACTCTTCGGCAGTTTCATTACATTGTCAGTTAGAGAAAGTTATACGCTGGCCTGCTATATTATAACAGTATTGTATTTCATTATCAGCTACTTGTGAAGAGTTAGCAGCTAGCGTCTGTTTAGTGTGAGATCATGCTAGGCCTGCATACCAGCCATTGCCTTAATATGAGAAAGCGTGCTCTCAGTTTTAGTTTCTGTGTCAATCCCACTAAAACGCACTGTCAGCATGAACTCCTCAGCCGTTCTAGAGGAAGCTTGAAGCTCAGGTGTGGTGCAAGTTTCTCTATTATTCACCAACTCCTGAGCAGTCTGTCTGTCAAATAAATTCAGAAGCCAACTGAGGAAATAAAGTATAAATATCCTGAAATCTAGTACATTCCATTTAGATATCCACTAAGCACCCAAATGTTGGTGACCACAGTAGTGTTAGTTCAGTTGTCATTGGGATGGATTTATGGGGCATTTAGGGAGGATGTTAATCAGGGATTATGGTAGGTGCTTGATCCACAACTGCCAAAGCTGGGAAGGGCAGAGGGTACAACCCGAGGTGACATAAGGACAGTGGAGACAACAATATTTGGATGTCTGTGCAAGTCTATATTCTACAGCATTGCCAATTTGAAACTTTGGGTGCCAGTCCAGCATGCTCTCTTCTGTAATCCAACTTAATCAGAAGTGTCCAGTTGGCCAGGGTTTAGCTATGGTCTGATAAAGGTCCATTGGTGTTTTTAGATGGTGCTACGTTTGTTGATTCAGACCAGGCTTTGCTGAATTACCCTAGCTATGCTGTAATCGTCAGTGCTCAGGGATCTTTCCGCCTGCAGTCAGCAGCTCAATACCTTTTACTTACAGCCACTGCAGAGCATTCCCCCACAGAGCAGAGCTCCAGCAGTCTGTCCCAGATACTCTTGGCTCACTCTGTTTGTGTGCATGTGCTCGCCAGTGTATGCCTGATGGATTATATGGCAGCAAAGACGCGGTAATCAGTTTGCACGTTTGCTGAACTAATTTATCAATTCGGTTCCTCTTACTTGTAATCTCAGCCATGCGTGCCACTCTGAGCTCATTGTGCTTTTCATCTGGGGACAAACAGTTCTTCAGGAGGAAAGGGCACTACCCTCAGGCCTCTTGATGGGGCTTATTTTCCCCTTCATGAAGAAGTCACAGGGCATCAATAGAATAATTGTCTGGCAATGTGTCTGGAAAAAAGTACACACATATAAAAACACAAGCTCATTTATGCATCAGTATCACACACACCTAGACTGATACTGCTTTATTTTGCATTTCCCCATTCCATTTTTTCAAGCGGAGTGGTCTGAAACAGAAAAAAAGAGAGGGCAAGCATTTTATAGTCTATGGTGTATCATTAAGTGTGCTGGCTTGGAGAGGAGATAAATTCAATTATTTTATACCATCATGCGTAAGTGCATAAATTGTTTTATGGAGCTAGCATGTCCTGTGCACTGAATCCAAGACCCTTTTAAAGTGCCGTTGTCTTTGTTGTCATTGATTTCCCAAGGCGATGAACAAAGGGGAAATGGTCTCAGACACTTAAAACCTCTTAGATTTGTCTTATTTGCCTTAACTTTATCCAGGACCTGGCATATATTCAACTATTGAATAGGATTCTCTCCATTTAGCTTCGATAGTGGATCTTGACCTTTTCCTGCCGCGCTGAGGGCATGGTGTTTCCTGTCGCAATAAGGGATGCATGGCTGCATGGGAGTTCCATTGAGAGCACTTGCTGATCCATGTCGTCCCCATGGAGATTGCTGCGTGCAGCCAGGGGATCACTCCCTTCTGTGTGAGGAATCTGCAATGTGTGTCTTGAACCACATTTCATCAGATTAGATTCACACGTTAATAGAAAGTGAGGTCACTAAGAGAGCGGATGAGAGTGTTGGTCCATGGGCCTTTTTATTATTCTTTCTGTTATCAGCAGAGTGTTTTAGCTGTGGTGGAAAAAGAAGCAGACAGAGTCAAGGCGCTGCTCACTTGTTTGTTACGACAGATTAAGTCATTGATTTGTATAAGCTGTGCACCGATGGAGAAAGATCCCTCTTCCGCTCAGTGAAAGAGATAGAGAGAGAGAGAGAGAGAGAGAGAGAGAGGAGAGAGAATGGAAGAAAGAAGAGGTAGGAGAAGGATATAAAACAAGATGGCAAAAAAGAGGAGAGGAGAGATATGTCTCTGTGTTCTTCCTTCCTTCACTCTGCCCTTCTTTTATTGAGACAGTGAAATGACATAAGGGAGCAACTGTAAAATGCCTTTACCTTCTTTTAACTCTTTTCCAACCGTGACCAGGTTTCTCCTCCCCCTCAGGCCCTTCCATTGAACATTAATTAAAATGGCCAGGGCAAAAGGGTAATTATGATAATAACATAATAATATCGCACAGGTTATTAGAATTTTTGTGTGGTTCCGAAATTGCTTCCTTTGAGTATCCCATTTCAGTGGAATTAGCTAAAGGATAATTTCCTTGAGAGTAAAGGCATTGGAAAGGATTCCTCGGTCAAGGTGCAATATGGTAACCTGATCCTCTTAACATTTAATGCACCATGAGTTCCTGCTCCTGGCACTCGGCCCCCACCTTCAACAAACCCAGTTTTGGCTACTGGGAGGCAGGAGGGTGGAGTAGCTTGTGTACCGAAGCATGCATTAATAGCACTGCTTTGCATTTCACTTGCAGCCCTCTTGATAATAGCTAAAACAATCATTTGGGTTTTTATCAGCTTTAAACGATCACAAGCCGCTCTGAGTTTGTGTGTCAAGCAAAGCCGCTGGCAGGCGCTCTCTGGAACAGGGCCGGCCGAGTTGGTGTACCTCTTTGTCCGTGATGCTACCTGACTGACTGTGCTAAAATCCCCATCCCAGCAGATATTAGACTCCCCCGCCGAATGCCGGCAACCCACCTCCAGCTGCGGTCGGCGTGGCACGGCACGGCGCAGCTGAATTGCTTTTGAATGTTCCCCCCTCAAATAGGCTGTAATTACAAGCTTAAAGAGGTTTAGTGGTCCAGTAAACTACATAATCACCCCTGAATTAGCCCGGGCTCATCAGCCGCAGTCCACCAAGCTCCAGTCAGTGTTTGCAGGCTGGCCCCCTTATTACCGTGTGACTGTGAACAGCAGGTGTGGAACAACACGCATCCCCCTTAAACACAGACTCCCCACCCTTCCACTGGGATCTGTAATGAGACCGAATAAGAGGCTGCTTACCCTACTGCGACTGACTTTAGATCAGTGCCTGAACCTGGCTTACCTCTTTGCAGTGTCTGGTGGCGCTTGAAGCTATAGGCCACCCCATAAAAATTTAGCTCTGCTCTACTCTATGTAAAACTATTCAAATACCAGCCACTGTCTTCAAATGAAGTGCCTTACAAATCCGGGTGTCCAGTACGTGTTATTTTGTCTTTTGCCTGTTGCACTTTGCATTTTTGAATGCAAAGCCCTTAGCTCAAATTTGATAATGTTGATTTAGCACATTGTGGGCTTGGAAGTTTACACAGATATGGATAGATCTGATTTGTATTCCGGCCCACACCCATCCTTTAATTTTAGACTTACATTCTGACCTCAGCTGCCTCCAAACCGAAAGTGCCTATTGCCTACCCAAAAGCACTTGTGTTACACCCTCTTCCCTATCCCAACAAAAAATTTTGACAAAAAAGGATGACTAATTACCATGCTGGAAACCAAATTAAACACATCTTCTTTTATCAAAAGTAGAGATTAAATGGCAAAAAATTGCTTCCAAGGGTGAAATTTCCCCAGCTTAATCTTGTTGTAGTACAAGGATTTCTAAAAACGCTGCGTGTGAATAATTCATGTGCTGGCTTTGTGTTGACTTAGCTCACTACAAACTTAGTGGCGCTCCCAATGAAGCACTCCCACTTTCTGTGAGCCAGCCAGTCACCAACTCCGCCAGGGCATCTTAAGCCCTGGCCTCCAGTTGTTTTCCAAATCTAAGATCTTTCTCCCTCTTTTGTTGTTGTCTCATTGGTGAATCAGACTTAGGAAGAAATTGGGTTACAGAAGCTTTGTTGTTTTGTCTTTTTGCTCTCGCTCTCTCTCTTCAGTTTTCCATATGAATCATGTTTTGTTTTTCTTAATGAAGGACAAAACTTTATGTTTATGCCACGTACACAAAAAGGAATTTGAAATGTCTCAACTCTTCCTCAGCCAAGAAATATCTCTAAAGTCAAGACTTACTGTGCTTTCTTGAGAAATAACACCTTTCTCTGATAATAAATAACTTTCCAACAAAGCTGTGATTGTTTCTCTCATGCATGTTTTACTGATGAAGACAACGAGTGCACAATTTTCTGGTGAGACGATAATGCTCTTTGCCAAATATCAAGGGTAATCCTTCCTCCCCCACCCTGAGGTTTGGGCTGAATGTTGTAGGTGGCCCAATCGCAGAAGGCCTGAAGCTGTGGCTCTGGTGCAGTTAATGCTAGCAGAGCTGGAGTAGGTGGAGCACTAAACTTCAGACCTAATCCTGTTTTCTCAAGGGCCAAGCCACGGAAGAGTGGTGGACGCAGCCCACGCATACAGTGGCTGGTTCTGAGATAGGATGTTGAAATGATACTCAGTAGACACTTTGGCCAAAATGGCCCCTGGATCAAGCCTCAGGCATTCCTCAGGGGCAGCTTGGCTTCCATGGGGATTAGCCACAAGGAATATGGAAGTGAGGCAGCAGAAATGAACCCATACATACTCACCTTGAAAGGACCTGTTGACCTGAGTCGCCCCTGCAACGTATTTACTATTTAGACAGCACGTTGCTTAGCGAGATAGGCACATAGTGGAAGCATTGTCAGATGGAGCCACTAGGATTAATTCCCGTGTTCTGCGACTCAAGGGGCATGCCTCATTTTTGTGCCATGCCTCCCCACTCCTTTTCTGTGTGAAGAATAAGCACCATGTTCAGCGCACACTTATTTTATGAAGTTAATCTTGTGTGGAAAGCTTCTTTAATCCAAATCACACAGGATAGAGAGAAATGTTCCCTTAAATAGAACATAACGATAATAACGGTAATGTGGGTAATGAAGGCAGCGGAGTGGGGAAGAGGGGGTTGTGGCTGATTGTAATTAATTGGTTAAATGGAACACAAAAAGACGTGTCCACAGCAATTGGGGGGAGGATGTGTTCAGTATGTGGCCCTAGCCAACCCTGGGAGTTGACGGGTAAAGAAATACTGCTGGGATTCTGGCTTTTTTTTGTGGGGGAAGCAAAATGATGAAGAAAACACAGAGATGAAAGCAACTTCCAAAATAGTTCTCCCCTCACAGTGAACCAGAGGAGCCTGTCTAAGGACCTGATAAGGAGCACAGCTGGAGCTCATCCAGACCTCCTCCTCCCTGTTCTATATACACACAACTCTCCCGACAAAGACATAAAGACCAAGAGTACACACCTCTCATGTTTCTGCTCTCATAGTCTGGGTTGTACCTCTCAGCTTTCAGGGTACAGTGCAGTAAATACTGGAATTCTACCCTCTCCCACGGAAAGGTCTCCTGACACAACTTGACTCCTCATATCTTGGCTGTATTCAAAACAGCATTCTCTGCCATCGCTCGAAATTGTGGGTAAGGAGAGCAGAGTCAACCAAGGGTTGGGGGAAATTCTGAGTTCGATTTTGAGCAGCAATCTTGGGCTCAGAGAGAGCACGAGAGAATGGGAGAGACCTGTTCACCTCTCTTATCTCGCCGATAGGACACGGACTCTATGCTCTTCCCCGCCATTCCCTGTCTGAGGGGGCCACAGAGGAAGACCGGGAGGGACTATTGTTGATGCACTGCTAGACACAGACACACACACACAGATAAGATACATGATGGAGAACTGAGCATGGGGAGGACATTGTTGGCTTGGTATCCACCAGTGCAGAAGAGGCTGGAAATTCTGATGAAAGGAGTAGTATATTTGGACAAGACGTATCATTAAGATAGGTGAAAGGAAACAGGGAGGATGCGTTGAGATTTTCCATCTGTTCTTTAGGCAGTATTATTGCTTTCTCACTAAAGCATCACGAGACCCTGAGAAAACAATTCTCAGCCAGTACTGCTGCCAAGAGGATTAAAATACTGTCGCTCTCTGACTATTATAAAATCTGTTGGTTTCTCTCAGTTAAACCAGAATCTAAATCACACTGTTTTGACGCATAGGGTTACTTTGGTGTTTGGAGAACCAGACAAAGAAAAAAAATTGTTTCTGAACATATCCACTTCATGAGTTTATGAATGCTTTTTTGAAATACATCAGTATGACAAGGATGGAAAAGATGTGTGAGAACATTGTTCAAAGAGACAGAATGGAAGAACATTTGTAAAGAATGTGGAAAAAAAGGTCTGTTTTGCATTTAGCAAACAGAAAGGTCCAAAACAACAACAAAAATAATAACCCAGGTATTTTAGCCATAGAATTGATCTATCAACCTGCCATGATTGCACATAGATACTGGACAATTTACATATAAACCAAAAAAAGGTAGGGCTTAAGTTAACATAAGGGCTTTTGTGTGAGCAGCTATTAATTAAAAGTGAATAAATCATAGCTGTATGTTTTCCAGATATGACGAGTAATAAGTGTAAATGGGGCTTCAGTCACTGCTGCCCCATTCTGCTCAAATACAGGTGTGGCTACCTCGAGGTCATTATGACAACAAAGGTGAGGCACGCTCGATGCTGTGGTCGGAAGAGCTTGACCCCGTTGGCATTTGTACAGGAATCCTGTTTGGGTACTGCTAAATGCTCATGGTCGGAGCCACCTGTCAATCACAGAACAGGTCTTTGTGTGGGGTTTCTAGGATTTAATGAGAAGTTAGGATAGGATTAGGTTACATTTAAGTTGAGCTGAAACTTGACTGCTCATTTTCTCCACCCCATTGTGCATTGTTGTAACATTTCATTTTGTAAAGTTGTCTAACAAGTTGCCTTAGTTGACAGTCCTCCTCCCACTTCTTTTCTTGAAAGCGAAGCCTGTACAATGCATTCTTCATTCTATATCTCATCAAGATATTTAATATTTGAATTTTAATGTGAATGACTCTTAGTTACCCATTCCTTTGCAAGTTTAGACCATGCAATGACTGACAAGACATAGTTGTAGAAGAGACGGGTTTCAAAATAGCAGATTGCAAAAGAATCTTGTATGCAAATGGTCTGGCGAAAAGAGAATTTCTTGTTTCCAAATCATGTTATCGGAGTGTAACAAAGCTGGAATTTAACCTGCTGTCCTTAAAATCTTTCGGTGTAGGAGAGGTAGTGAGCAGAACACAACGATGTGTGAATCTCATCCGGCCTCAGTTTTCTCATACCTGGAATTGCAGTGGCCCAGAGCTGGAGTCATTCTTTGCAAGCCAGCAGCAGAACAGTCAGTGTTTGTGCTGTCACATAGCCTTTGGCACAGCTTTCCCCTTAAAAGTCATGAGGCCTCTGATACTTTTGTCCAAACATGTTCCCTTCACTACAGGGCTGACCAGCCATCATGCCACACTCAATGCCATTTTTACCTCCACAGTTCATTTGTAAAGTTGAGCATGACCGCTGTTCTCTCTCTGATGATTTGATGAAGTACAGAACAGGGCAGGAATGACATAAATGTGATGTTGGACTTATACGTTGATTTTATGATTGTAGTTGCCATTACATTTTTGATGCTCAAAGGCCTGCTATCAGCAATTACCACTGATCAGATGACAGTGAGAGAGGCTGGAATGTTGTTTTCTCACATTTCCAGTCCTGGCCCTGGTTTCACACAAACCTCATCTTTGTGGTTTACAACGATGGACACTGGAAACATATGATAAGATAAGATAAAAAAATCTTAAAATCTATTTAGAAATGGCTGGAGGCGACACTTACAATTATAACTTTCTGCATGAAATTATCCACAGTTTGTTCCAATTACCTACAATTGGATCACATGAAAATGACAGAGCGACAGGAAAACAGCTCGCTTTCTCTGGCAGTACCAGTAAATAAACATGCATTCAGCAACATGAAAGACATTCCAATTTATTATTGCTCGAAAAAAATATCAGACAACCCGTGGCGCCAACCATTTTTACATTTTGTTTGTTCATTTGGAAGCCTTGTTCTTATTATACCTCTGAAAGGGTGAATCAGAATCAAAGTTGCCAATGTCTTCCTTTCCTTATACGTTAGATCACATAAGTAAAAGTAAACTATATTCATAAGTGCCCTTTCCCTGTGACATGCTTGGCTCCTAGTTACTTTGCTGCAGTGTCAAGGATGTTGACTCGCTATGGTTTGAGGACTAGTAGAAAACATTTTTGTTTGTAATAGTGATTTGCTAACTCCTCTGTTAAACAGCGATCTGTTGTCACTTTGGTAGATTTGCAGCCCAACGCCAAGTTAAAGCCTCTGTCTCTGTTAATCCCTATCAGGTTGTGCAAGGTTTGGTAATGGGCTTAGAAGGTCTGAATCTGTTAGCACAGTGAGTCAAACAGTGGAGGTGTCTAGGTCCGATTATTGTGTTAACAAAGCATTATATGAAAATATTGTACCACAGAAATGGTAGAGGGGTTATTGCTGTGCTTTAAGACCAAAACACAGGGTTCTATCTCTTTTTTTATCTCTCTAGGTATAAATGTGGTGTAAACATCTTTGCACAATGTACCTCCCATTGTACATGCTCAGCAGGGGCCTCAACACAGGCTCTGTCTTGTCTTTTTTATGAACAGCACATTGTTTAGACTCAAAGCTAGAAAGCTCAATACTTCATACTAATGCTAGTATAAATCAAGCAAATCTCACCTCACCTTTATTTAAACAGCTGGATCAGCAAAATATCAAGTTCTTAACTTGGCTGTATTGAAAACTGTTCACCTTACTTTAGTATCACCCATGTTGTTACCTTTTAGCTAACTGGCTAATCATCTGTAATGACGGTAATCTCACAACAATTAAAAAAGGAAGAGGTATGTGTCAGATTTGTGGTTTGTATTCCACACAAGGCTTCCGATATCCATTGTCTATCATGCATTCATGGCAGCAAGATGACTAGAATAAATTTCAGTGGTGTTGCACGGCACAGCACTCTAATTACTGTTTCTGTTCCCACACTTCACTTAACTTTATAATTGGCTTGCCTTTTTCGCTGCCATTAATTACACGATTTCATATTCCATTAATGACTCTAAGAAAGAGACACACCTCACTTTTTCACACTAATTAACAGCTGCTTTGCCACTTTTCTGCACAAATGTGTGAGCAACGTCTCCCTTCTGTACCTCAGACCTTTCTCTCACTAACAAATGTGTTCATTAATTGATTTATTTACAATAATTCTCATGTAATTTCCTGTTGTTTTTTCCTCTCTCTCTTTTATCAGCACCCATACCCTTCAGAAGAACAGAAAAAGCAACTGGCACAAGACACCGGGCTGACTATACTACAAGTGAACAACTGGTAAGTCAATTGTACTTTTGTGTTTACATGCAATCAATAGCTTCGCCCCTGGCAAGCGGCTCTTAATGATTTGAATTAATACACTCCCCTCCCCCCCACTTTTGCTCGCTCCTCCCATCTGTCTCCCACTTATCGCCTCAGCTCCTTTCAAATCAATTCACCCAAAGGGATATTGCCGCCAGGATTTTTTCGACTTTTTAATTTTTTTGTTCACTCATTCAAATATGAATCCCTGTGAGAGCAGCTACTCTTGCGCCTCTGTGAATCCTCTCTCAAAACCTGTCTGTCCCATGCTCACTGTGACACAGAACTCTATGTCTCAGCCTAAAAAGCTATTGATTTTGTCGTTTCCACCATTAAAAGTTTGACAGAACCTTCACAGGGGTGTGTTTGTTACCAGTGATGGCTATCAGCACATACTTACTGTTATTAGCCGTGTCTAATGAAGGGCCTGAGATAGGGAGTGGGGAGGTGAAAACTAACAAAGGACGGAACGTTTGATGTAAGAACACAAAGAACAACCTTCGCCACAAATTCTTTCATGCCAGGCCATGAAATTCTGTTCGCAAACTCACTCCGCTCTTGTTCTTTAAGTGTCAGAGATTGATATTGCCAAGGATCTGATTACATGCCCTAATCCATTTTGCTGAATGAACCGGCCTTAATGTAAGCACTCCCAACATGGGATGGGAGAGTTGTTTTAAAAAAGCATTCCGATACAAATGAGAAATTACATATTAATTACTTCACAAAGGCAATCAGTAGCCTAATCATCCAAATAGCCAAATATGAACCATTAAACTACTTTAAGTTACAAGAGAAAAGCAAAAGAAACTAGATCACATCTATACATAGCCATTTTTATAGAACGAGAAAACATGTATGTGTACATTGAAAGCATTTTTCTGGCTGTTGTCATTGCAATGAGTTGCCAACTGTAAAAAAAAAATAGTTTCACTTCACATGTCATTTGTACGTGATAGTTGCAATTACTGTAGAAACTGGTTGTTAGAATGGGCGCAGTCTAATGTAGCTGCTGTGGATAGTGCTATGGAATGCCCATCTGAAAGTTGTTTGTACCATAGTACTTGTTGGTAGTACTATATATTTTTAATATTCATTAAAAATTCCGCTAGCAATTATTGTTTTTACAAAATGCATTGCTAAACATATCACATTTACTGTAATGCAATATACCTTTGTATCCTGATTACATACTGTAACATTGTTATTCCATCAGGCTTCTCAAGCTTATTAACAACCAATCCCTTGCTATGTACACCAGATGTTAGGAGAGTGAGAGAGATGGGAGACGTATTAAAACCCATTACACAAAATGTAATTTCTGACAACATAATCCTTACCATTGTTCGGTTCGGTACCTTCGAGACAACCGGTGACTAAGAATGAGGATTAATTTACAAAAGTGGCCTATCAGTGGGACGCAGGCTGACGGACACAAGGGAATCTTGTTGGGGTTATCAATTTCTGTGACCTCACAACAACCCATGGGAGATCAATTCTTTCAGCCATATTAGTTAGCAGAGAACACACAGGCAATTACTTCACACACTGTCTTGTCCTACCCCAGCATTCGGCTACTGGGCCGAATCATTGTGTAGCAGGGTTTGGTGTATGTTGGAAGAATTGTCATATTGCCTGTGTTTGTGTGGATGCGGGAGAAGGAGCACTTGTCTGAGCAAGTGTGTAAGCGATGAGCCAGAGGTGGCCAATTTAAGCGGTATTAGCTGTTAAACCCTGCATGCTCGGATATTGCAGCCTTCTCTCAGATTGTGTGCATCAGTGTGGATGTGTTCGGATATGTGTGTAAGGGTGCAAATGACATGGAAAGTGTATATGAAAACAGAGGGGGAGAGAGAGAGATGCTCAGCACATTAGGGGTTAGAGAGTAGGATCTGTCGTTTCATAGGCCCGTGGTTGTGCTTAGTAGGAAGCTCACCATTGGGTGTCTCCATGGCAACCCCTGGTGATGTTACCTCCTGACCTGCTGATTTTTAGAGGCAATTTCCCAAGCTGTGATTCTATTCATCAGACTAGTCAAAGCACCGGGCCAATACAGCTTATTTCCAACATACAATACTCGTGCAAGATTTAAAAGATAAATTCCAGCATTCCATTCTAGCATGCAAGCATATAGATTTAATTTGCTTAGCATGCAAGTCCATATAATTTAGCCATATCTCTGAACAAACATTTTGTTGATTATAGGACTTAAGGGTGAACATGTGGAAACCACAATGTGACATCAAACAAACAGCTAACAGATGGAGCTAAACAAGAGATCAACCAAAAATTATGGCTTCCTTAAGCCCTGCTCCCATAGACTTGTTAACACATATGTATGTGTCCATTATTGATGAGGACTCCGAGAATCTGCAAGCTGAAGATTAAATAAAAAATGCTAAAGGCCGCGTGGGGTGCGGATCACTCATGAATTATTGGCGCTAACATAACGTGAGGGACTGCTGCAAATCTGGGTCCACGTATTAACAATCGACCCACGTGGGTGAGTGCGTTGTTTAGTCAACATGCATTGAGAGTGTCTGAAAACTATTCTTCAAATCTGGATGATACGCAATAGACATACACTTAGTCACACCCTTATGGTCACCCTTACGCACACATGAGCACAGACGCATACGCACCCCCGGACACGCATGAACACACAGAGACAGCCTAAGACGCGGTGAGCGAACGTGGCATTGAGGAGGCATCGATGTGGGATCTATTTTTGGAGGGAGATGTCAGAGCTTTGATAGGGATTATGTACAACTCCATAATGATGTAAAGGCACAGTCAGTTGTTCGACATACAAATGCAAAACTTTCATTGAAATAATGGTAGAGTAAGAAAAAGGAAAGTTGCAGAGAGAAAGAAAAGTTTTAGCCTTTGACGATAAGAGAAAGCATTCTCAGAACACTCCATAAAGATCAGTGATGTAAAATCAATGGGCGGGTCATTGGGTTTCACGTGTTGCCCGTTCTTCCCTTCCTGACAGAATTGAATAATCTCTTTAAAGATGCTGTTTAAACCTTAGGGATGGATTGTTTTGTCAATAAGGCGGCTTTTATGAAAGTCTTAAAAGCATGGAGTAAAGTGTGGCGGGGCTACTTTAGAGAAACAGCGTCCACACACCCTGGATCAGGTTTCTGTGCCTGAGAGAAAAAAAAAGGAGCGATAGCAAAATAAAGAGAGAGAACTGGATGACTGGCATGCTTCACTTCTCTGACAGCCAAGCCCGCCCATGTCAAGAGAAGTTGAAACTTGTTCAAGAAAAGCTCTGGATGATTGCTCTATGTGCTCTTCGTGTGTAGTATCTGGCAACGTTCTTATAGCTTCGGGGGAAAATGTCACCCCTGACCCAATAGGTATCTTGGATAGGCAGTTTAACTTATACGAAAGCAAAATCAGAAATGAGATCTGTGTAGTATATCAGTTGTTTCTACTACACCACGATGAGATTTAAATGGAAAGCAAATGGATACTTGCTTGACAGCAAAGATTATAGTTTATTTTGAAGACAAATTTATACTTATATAAAAAAATAGCAAGGAACTCCATTAAGTCTATCACAGAGCAACGTCTGGGCAGTAAAATTTTCCTTTGGATTCTGTGTGTTTACTAAATCCATGATTCTAGATGTAGTGTACACTGACAACTTACTTGCTTAAGCTGAGCATGCGTGCATATGCGTGAGTCTCACTGTTCATGCATGCATATGTGTATGTGTGTGTGTATACGCAACAGCGGCCCAAAGGATGCAAGCAGGTCTGGGTGAGATGAGCCATAGCCCATGTCCCGGAGCGCCCTTCACACAGCCTTCCTGTCAAGGTGCTTTAGCGTGAATATCCGTGGCCTTTCAACAAAATACCAACACACCCTGGGGTCAAACCGCCAAACAAAAGACATATTTACACCAGTGAGACACAGGCATGCGACCCAACCTACACCCTCAAAATCCCCTGCTACATCAGGCGGAGATGGAGACATAGTGGAGAGCTCAGCTCCATGAAGCTGGATGGATATAGGGATTGTTTGCCTTTCTGCACAGTTGGGCTCAGTCTGTTCTCAAGTATTTGCTAACAATTCTGCCATACTGGAATTTCAGCACTTGCTCAGACCTGAACTCTGTGTTGTGTCAACAGTAGACAAGTTGGAGTGGTTATCTCTCGGTTGGTGTGTGTGTGTGTGTGTGTGTGTGTGTTTAGTCATGTGAAGTCGTTTGTAATGTGTGTTGGGGCGCATGAGCATGTGTGTGCGCGAGTGTAAACGAGACCAGCGCAGTTGAAATAGTTTCTTTGTTTCGGAGAGAATGCATCTCTATATGTGGAGATATATGTGCATGGATGGCTCTTTGGCAGTAAGTTGTCGTCGGATATGTGTGTGTGTATGCATGCATTCGTACAGAGTCTGTGAACCATACAAGGGTGCACCCCCCTCTTTCTCTCCCTCTGTCTTACATCACAACAGGCCCCAGGCACTGCCAACATTTTTTCTTCTTTTCTCTACTTTTTTATCCTCTCTTTTGTGGGGGAATGTGAACATGACAGACGGAGGGTGGATCGGCACTAGAGCATATTGGTTATGTTTATAAATCTAGGAACAGATTGGACCGCTGATTAGCGAGCCGACCACTGATTAGCTAATGAGCTTTTAGCATTACAGTGATTGCAAGGTCACGTTGAATTTCACCCCTCCAACAACAACCACAAAAATATACACGCTAGAGCGAGTAAAACTTCATATATGCATTCTCTACGTATAACGCAAGTATAAAGAATAAATATGAACAATATTGCCCTATCCATATTATCTGCACTGTTAATTTCACCTAATGAAATTTCACAAAATGAAAACTAAAATAATGAAAACTCCTATCTGTCACTGGTTGGACAAATGTTTTTTTTACATCATGTCAACACTTACCTATTACATATAATAGTGCATGAATCAAACAGTGCCATGGTACTGTATATAACAGAATACCCGATGTGATGTCAGCATGGTGCCATCACAGTTTTTATAAGGGAAGCTGAAGCAGCAAAGTGACTAAACTTGTCAGACCACAAATCTTAAGCTTTCATTTATGGTCTCTACTGGTTATTCAAATTACCATACCATCAGGTGTTAAAGTAAACCTTTTTTTTTTTTTTTTGCTCAGGTAAATTCCTGGTGCGTGGTTAGTAATGCCAGTCAGAGCTTACGTGTAAGGTCTTGTATGTGTGTCAATAGAACTGGCGGTGCCAGCATGAGCTCTACAGCGCCCGGCAGAGACCACCACAGTGACAGCTAGGCAGAGGCCCCATTAAACCTGCCACTGTGATGTCATTTCCTCTCTAATGTGTTGGGATGTCAACTGGCTGCCAGTTGACATCCCAACACTGTGCGGTTGTTTTTTTGCATGTTTGCGCAGACAGAGAGGCAGTGCCCTCTGGCCCAAGCGTTTGCCTCTGGCATCAGGCTGCATGAAGAGCCCTCAGAGATAGATGACAGCATGGAATGGAGGGTTTTCCAATGTTGTGTTTGTAAAGTGGGCATATGATGGTGCCCTCCCTCTCTGATGTATCATTGCTCTATTTCTCTTGCTCTCTCTGGGCTGGGTGAGGAATCAGAGGAGAGCAGGCAGGCCATGTTCATGCCAAGAATGACCTCATAGTCCCCGGCTCCAGAGGAGTGGGGAACCATCTCTGAAGCATGTCCAGCACCTCGCAGCCGTTGCACTCTGCTTTGTTTTTCAGTGGTCGTTTGAATGCCACAACAGAGGTTGATCACAGCAATGGTCTCCTCTCACCTCAAGCCTGGTCTGAAGTCTGCATATGTCTTCCTGGCTGCGTTGATTTTTTGAGCAACTCATAGAAATCTCTGTTGCACCCCTCTCTCCTTCTCACAGACCGGCTATGTGTTTATAAAGTGTGTCCCAGGCAGTGGCCCCACTCTTTAATAGCGGCTTTAGAGGGGACTTCACAGCTCTGTTAATGGAAAGGTTTCGACTTTGTTTGGTGAGAGGAGCTTGTGGGGGTGCACCAGGGGTGAGTTTGCTGAAGTAATGATCAGCCTCTGCTGGAGGGGGGCTGATGCAGCAGGGATTAGACCAGCCCCTACTTGAGACTTCCCCAAAAGCCCCCTTTACATCTCCTCTGTTTTCTTTGGGCAAGCTGTTTTGCCTTGCTAGAGTGGACCAGGTAATCCCGGTAAAGTCTAGGAATCTCTGGCCACATACACACTGCAATGTTTTCGGGAAGATTACTAGATTTAAATGTGAGATTGAATCCCCCAAATTAGTGTTTGACATGAAGATAGCTGTGCAGATCTCACAGTTGCATGCAAGAAACCTGGAAGCCACCAAGTTTGGGATTAGCTGGTGTAAGCAACTACAGCAAAATCTGCAAATATGTCAAGACACATGCCTATGTTTCTGTGACTTTCTGCCACCACACCTCGGATGAGCTGTAAGTGTCTAAAGAAGAATGACATCACTGTACTAACAACTAGTTCATGGCTCCTGCTTCCCTAGACCCAGTAGAGTGGGTTCTTCTTATGGGATTCCACCCACGCAGGCCAGTCTAAGAAACAGCGGAGGGGCAGAGGGGGAGGCCGATGTTATTAAGAACGTGACGAGAGGTGAGAAAGGCAGGAATATGCAGTGCGAGGGGAGGAAGAGGGGTGTGATGGGGCTGAATGGAATTGTCTGAGGTGAGAGATGCAAACGGGTGTTGGAAGTTGGTCCTTTATGTATGCCCCATTCCCCCTTGTCTGTCTCCAGCAATGGAACAGGTAACGCACTACTCAGACCTGGGTGCTGTGCTGATTTAAAAAAGTGTCTAAATGTATGTATAAGTGTGTGTGTGTGTGTGTGTGAGTGAGTGAGTGAGAGCGGGTGCATAGAGGGGAGGCAGGAGTGTAAATGGAATTTGTGCAGCAAACAGCTGGACTAGTTTATTTAAGCACAGGTAGGCCATAGCGACTGACCCCAGAATGACTTGGAGAGAGGAGGAGCCAGGGTGGACTTTTATGACTTTAGGTTGAGATGAGATGCTCGTATTTATGAAATTTGCCTTGAGGCATGCCAACATGTGAATTACTAATTACTTAAGTAAATGGATCTCCAGAGCAGATAATGATAATAAAGTTAGTTTCACCAGAGGGGTCTTATTGCATGATTAGCTAGTTGATTTATAGCAGTTAGCATGTTAACCGGTGTGCACTAAAATTTAGTGCCAAGATACAAGCTACACATTATTTTGAAATTGTTAAATTACAGTTGAGCTTTAATTTTGAAAAAGTAGTTATTTACATTACAAGCTAACAAAACAAACTACATTGTAGCTAATTAGGGAAGCAATCTAATTTAAAATGTATAACTATTTAATGATACAATTTAAAATTAAATTTTTAAGTGTAATTTAATTTATATAATTTAAAACTGGCACAAAACTGAATGAATCTGAATGAGTGTTTTTGAATGAATGAACATATCAATTAGGGTGACAGCATTAAATTGAACCTATAAATTCATAGCCAAAAAACAGAAAGCATACCAATTTAAACTGTGTTTCCATAGTAACAAACATAAGCTTTCAATAAGCTTTTTGCTTCATATTTAAATATTAAAGAATACCTAAAATGCCACACAGGGACTCAAATATTTATTTATCTATTTTAGATTGAACAAATCAATGAATATTACTTTATGCATGAATTTTACTTAGTTTGATGTGTGTGCACGATACAGCGCAACATTGAAAATGGCAATGTAGCATTGTCACAAAGCAGCTTGTAACTGGAGAACTGCAATATTTAAAAATAATTTGAGCTACTGTCACACTACTAAACTACGTCCCAACACAGAGTTAGCACAATGACTAAATCGATCATTTTAACTGATAATTATCTTAAAACCATAACATCTTTTAGATATTTTCTTTTCATGCATATTTTTACTGAAGATTCCTGTAGAGCCACAGATGCAGATCCGAATCATCAGATCATTCTATTCCATCGGTATTACTGATATGCCTGTTTGTGGGTTTTTAATATACATGTAAATGTAGCTGAGTGTGTTGAAATGCGATTTCATGAGTGAATTTGGTTCTCCGTAGTCATGCATGCGCCCCCTCACACAGTTTACATCTGAGAGAGAGGGAACGAGCGAACGAAGGGGGCATTTCTTAGAAAAATTACATACTTCATATGCATTTAGATAGACATACTGAAATATAACCTTTTGTATCTTCAATCTGGATCTTTCCAGCAACGCTTATTAAATTATTCCCTAATTGGTCACGCAACAAAGGGAGCTGATGAAAAAGACAATTTCTTGCTTTTAATTGGCCATTTCATGTGCCGTTCGTGCTACACCTGTGCGTTTGTAATGAGAGTGGGATATTAGCAGAGGACCTGGCAGACCCGACAGAGATCAGATCGACTGTCAGTAAAGGCGGGAATGAGCAATAGCGCTCCAACAGTTACGAAACACACATGCGCTAACAGAATGAGAACAACCAAGCCTCCGTCCAGGTTCATTTGGCTCATAAACACTCATTTCAGTCTTTTTTCTCATCCTTTTAGTAAAGCTGTGTATTTTTAACCCTCCTCTTTTTACCTTACTTTGGAGGTGCCACTAGTGACGTTTTGCTTTAAAATAGCCCCACATTGTCCCAAGCTAGGCTGAATAGTTGGCTTCATTGTGTGCCTATGGGAAGTAGAAACTGAACAGGCCATAAATGCAGTCCTATAGCGCGGAGAGGTCGCGTAAAGGTGAACTTTTACTCCTAATGGAGGCTCCAGCTTTAGCCTGGCCCGTATGGTTCTCTGCTCCTTTTGATTGCCTTCTTAACCGTCAGCGCCAGGGCGTCCGCCTGGCTCACAGAACAGAGCATGACCATTCTTTCTCTTTTTCCTCACACTCCTAAACCCCCTCCCTCACCACCTCTCCATCCCCCTGCCTGGTATTGTGTAGCACTTGTCCTTTGTTCCAGCTTTTGGTGCATCTGGCCTTAGACATAAGAAGGAACGAGAGAGGAAGCTTAAGATACCTTTTTTAAAAAAGAAAGAAAGAACAGCCATTTCCACAATTTGAAAAAAAAAAAAAAGGCAGAGGGCGAGCGAGTGAGCGAGGGAGGAAAATCCAAACGGCAGAGGTCAGCAGATAGACAACAGTGCCCCCCCTTTGACCCCAGCCTGAGATGAAGGCAGTAAAAGGAATGCCTAGTCTGAGACTCCCCCTGCTCTCCAGCCCGCTGCTGGTGATAAAACTCCAGACATTCTCTCATTTGATGGTGCACTGCCATGTCAGTACATTCCTCCCCTGGTCTTTTTTTAAGCCTTTAAGGTGATATCGTAGAGTGATATTGGTGATATGAGAAAGTTGTGATCTCTGGTTAAATAAATTTAAAGAAAAAAAAAAATTCAAGTTTTACACCATGAGAGACAAATTATTACAGTGATATTACCATGGGTAAACATGAAGAGTGCCTTAAAATCCCATTAATCATGGTATGGATGGATGGCTCAAAAACGCTATTGTTCAATAGTTACATTTATTTAAAAAATGGTTCAATTTATATAATAATAATTATATTGTGAATATTAATTATATCTATAGTAATATAGTAAATTATACAAACTGCAAATTGTTCACAGTTGCATTTTCCAATGGCTTAAACAGTCAAAATTTAGAGTTGGAACGATCCGTTTTATAATTAATAAAGAAGAAGCTTAGCAGATGCCTATATGAACATTTCTTTGTCTGTTAGTCCTGCTCTTTCTCTTTATCTCTCCCTTTCTCTCTACACCCCAAGGTCTCCTCCCTTGCTTTTCTCAGCCTGAAAAGAGTAGCGGGGCTATTGTTTCCTTAAAAGTCTACTAATTCCCCCCTCAAATGTTAAAATGGAAGTGTCCAACTGTGGTAACAGCAGGAGGACATAAATCAAGTTGGAACCCCTGAGCATGGTCTCCTGGAGGTGACCAGGGTCACAGGGTCACTAGAGGGGATTTAGGCACAACAAGGCCAGAGCACTCCGATGTATGGTGCAAAGAGGCTGGGGGTCA
The DNA here is from genome assembly GCA_018155175.1 of Sinocyclocheilus anophthalmus. Lineage (NCBI taxonomy): Eukaryota > Metazoa > Chordata > Actinopteri > Cypriniformes > Cyprinidae > Sinocyclocheilus > Sinocyclocheilus anophthalmus. The sequence goes on along the minus strand of JADLZN010009433.1, from coordinate 73,044 downwards.
GAAGCTACAGGGACCAAATATGTTTTTGTCACAAATGTTATGCACAATACGCAGAATAGCAGAGCAGCCTGTTCTTTTTGGCAGGGAAAAAAAACTCCTCATTGAACCCACAGTTTCATTATTCTCCCTCTAGGGAGACAGAAGGAAAAAGAAAACATGCCTTGTACTTATGTTCTTTGACAATGCAACACTTCACGTTAGCAAACATTTCCTAAACACATTAATTCCTGTGGTGCCTATCAACTGCGTTACATCTGGCATCAGGGTTTGAATGGTTCAGTGGTTTAAAATAAAGTTGTTAAAAAAGAACTGCATACATAGAGGAAAACACCACTTTCTTCAAAGTGCTATTGTGCACTTCGCTTAGTAGGCAATATATATTAAGCTAGCACAAGTTTGTACAAGTCGTAAGCTTTGTGAACATTTCTGTGTTATGGGACAACTCTACAACACTCCCACTGGAGTACTAGAGGATTAGAGAAAAAATCCCTCAATTACCCCTCTGATTAGCTATCTGGGCTGATCTGGACAGCAGCAGGCTTGGACGTGACTGTGTTTACAGAAAAAGATAGCAAAAACTCCAATAACTTTTCATTCATATGTTGCATCTTGTTTTTTTACAGGTTCATTAACGCAAGAAGAAGAATAGTGCAGCCCATGATCGACCAGTCCAACCGAGCAGGCAAGTCCCCCATAGTTTCTGTATTCAAGTCCCACAGGCGAAAGCCCCCTGCAAGCCATGCACCCGGAGGCCCACCTGCCGGTAAATACTTAGCCCAGCCTGGATGTCAACAATGATTGACCACTAAAATCCATCCAATTAACCCAAAGCACTAATCATGCTGACTTGGGCACTATATAACTCAGTGACGAAGAGAAGCGAGCAAACACGTACGATGGATTAAAGTATTGAAACAATAACTACAACTGGATCTTCTCTATCCAACTTATTATACTAGAGAACAGTGGAGAGTTGTTCGGTCAAGTACAGAAGATATTAATCTTCTTTTTTTAACTTTATATTTTATTTTTGAAGTGGCCATGTTTGCCTCCCAGCTAAGTTCTTCCTGTTAGTGAACAGTGCCCCTGGTGCATGGCTTGTTGTGGACTGCTGTAAATTTTATTACCTGTAATAGGGTTCAGGGGGCAGGGTAGCATTAGGGACTCAGAAAAGTTCAAAGGCATTCATTGGGGTTGAGTTGTTTTTCTTTTACCAAATAACCCCCCAGCATACACACACACACTTTGAAAAGCGTGAACTCGCGGTAAGTACATCTCCATTAGCTTGTGTGGGGGAAAAGATAACTTTGATTTACCTTAATTTGTTTGGGTTGTCTAAACATGTTTCCTGTATTACAGAATATAGGCTTAGCTCTTTGTTCCCAGTACTTAAGCTTCATTGGGCATGTTCTGTCAAGTGTTTTATCTCTCATGAAACCCAAAGAAACTGTGTGAAATGCCTAAGTCTGCATGCGTGTTAACAGATGATGTTTCTCCTGCGACTTAAACTTAATTAAAAGCACTAATTGACCACTGATCGTTTCCCCCATATTCCCTCACCATGCCCTCCTGCAGTAAGTCAAGGAGCTCCCTACAACCCAGATGGTCAACCCATGGGAGGCTTCGTGATGGACGGCCAGCAGCACATGGGAATCAGACCACCTGGTAAGACCTTGGCGTGTCCCACCTTCCCACAAGCCCCCTCCTTCTCTTCCGCACTACCTCCTTTCTCAGTCTGATTCTAAGACCCTTGGTTTGCACAGGTGTGGTCTAATGCATGGCACCCCTTTGTCCTTTCATGTTTCCTTTCTGAGACCTTTGCTTTCTAATACCCATCTTCCCAGAATTTGCTCTTCTCTCTGAATCTAAGCCTCTTCCAACCTGTGTAACTGGTCACTGTTGCTAATCACTCATCCCCTCCCACCTCACCACTTAAGATGCAGGATTTATCCAAAGCCAGGCTTCTTTCCAACCTTTAGCCTTTGAATGCATTATTTACTTGTTTGTTTACTTATATTGTCTTATTTGTACCATATGGTGTTCTTCTCTTTTCTTTTAATAAATGGGGAATTGTGCTTTTGTTTCTTGACCTCCTGTCTCTGAGCCGTGGTCTGTTTATTTTCTCATCTTTCGGCATCTTCTTCGATTGTTTTCTCTCCTTCTAGGGCCTATGAGTGGGATGGGCATGAATATGGGCATGGAGGGACAGTGGCACTACATGTAACCTTCTAGTTAACCAATCGCAAAGCAATGGGGGAAGTAAGTACAAAAGCAGGGTCACCAAGCATCCATAATTTCTGACATGTTTTCAGCGATTAATTTTGCTTTTACGAAATGGGAGAAACAAAAATGTCTCTTTTCCTCCAGACAACAAGCTGCTTTCTCCTGCTTACCAATACTAATATTTCCTGTACTTGTGGGTGACAAGCTCCGATCAAGAGTTTGTGTGCTTGTGTACGTGTGTGACCTGTGCTGCCCTTTCTTACTTCTGAACATTTTTGGCCATGTTACTAAACAGTGCATAGAGTCATATATAAAAAGGGGAAATGAGTGTGGGTGAAAGAGAAAGATAGAGAGAGCGCAGGAGGAGGAGGAATAGCTGTGTGGGGAAAGAGGCAAATGGAGGGTGGGGGGATTGAGATTGGGGTTTTGGTCGGAGAAGGGGAGGGGTGTGTTACCATAGCAACAGACTGATTGGCAAAATGTAAGCAGTCTGGAGCAGTGCAAGGAGAGAAAAGTGCATGTCCCCAAAGTGTCATAAATCTATCTCCCTACAGTTGATGCATGAGTTACATTTATACAGCAACCTGCGAGGCAACGCACAAAGAATCGCTCTCTCACCCTGCAGCAAAATACATAGCCACACATTTGGAAATTATGTCAGTCTTGCATGGAATGTTTTAGGTGGAGCTGCTTCTATCGACCCTGGCTTGGTCCACTATTTTCTTGTCTGTCTTTCCTAATAGGATTACTAATGGCAAAGGCAGGGGAGATGAAGGAGTGCAAAATGGAGGTGTGCACAGCAGGGTACACAGCTTAGTCCAGCCTAATTGACTATATCCAAATTAAATATGCCATCAAAAGCGGTGTGACAAATGGATTTGACTTATTCAGTATACAAAAATAGCGATCATTAATGCAGCCAAGCACAGAATACCTCTGTTGTTAAAGAGACTCTCTACCTCACTGTCTTTAACCTGAGAGACATGGGCTGCTAACACAACCTCTGTGCTTTAAAACGTCACGTCCCCACTTTGTGTGCGTATCTAAACACTGAAAGTGTTTCCCGGTGTCCAAATGGCTGCTTACAGCAGCTGCCATAGTTCCCAGAAGAGACGAGAGAAACCTGCTTTAAACAACCTCAGTTTGCTTGCCGAATTCTGTAATTGGGCCGCGTGTGGAATCTTAAAGATGAGATGGGTTGAGGGGGAAAAAGAGAGCGAGCGAGAGGGGGAAATGAGGAAAGAAAAGGAGGTAGCGTGTGACAGAAATATGTCGCCATGGTGAAGAATGCCTGGTCTTTATGGCTTCATCGCTGAAATTTCCTAGCTTGTCTAATTTAAATATTGTTACTATAGTTTCTAGGTCAATTAAATGTAAGTGATGTGTTTTATACTTCGCAACCAATTAAATTAATAGGTTATTACAAAAAACGTTATCTTATTTGATTAAGAGACCAAGGCTTCATTATATTTTATAAGCAATTTTCATTAGTTGAGGAATTCTCCTCAAGGCGAGATTAAACAGTTATTTGCTGGGAAGTCCCAAGACCTGAAATGAAGGTGTTCCAAGCAGTCACACTGCAACATTACTTAAAACCAAAGCCAATTAAACCTACTTAGCAAAGCGTTATGCTTTCTGCCCATGACGATTATAGAGCTTATAGCTCTCCGAAACAATACACCTGTCAGCGTGGATAAAGCCTAGCTACTCAAGTAGAAGAGGGCAAGCCTTTGATTAGCGAGGGAACGACTGTTTTATGACCATTTCCCCCATACCGTTCTTTGCGTTTCGTCAACAAAATTAGCCAAGGGTGGCCAAAATGTTTTCATTTTAATTTCAAGACAATAGTGAGAGCAGCGAGCATTAATTATGGGCATATGGACAAAAATGTCACCCTCCCCGTCCATACTTGAATGCAGCTGGTATGCTTTGGTGAGCTGGAAGCTCTGCTGGAGACTCCTTTGTCTGAAATTTCATTACTCCCATTCATTAAGCAGAAGTTTGTTAACCTTTTGCAGGGTCAAAGTACCCATTTTTCCATTCTGAACTTTTACTTTTAAGGGGGGAAAGGTCTTCGGGGATTTGGCTCCTGTATTGTCCATGTCAAACATCCCCTGTCGATTTGGTCCCATGGCACCTCTGAAAATAGACAGGCAAGGAACTCAATGTATTGATTGACTTATTAAGTGAAAAACCACATTTGCAACGTCTGCCCTTTTCACATCCAAGCATTGCTTTTCTGATAGACTGGATGTTTTCCTTCCTCACCAAACAACGTGTTCAAGGATTGAAATCAAATACAGCTGATGACCCCTCAAAAGCTTGGGTCAGTCCTTTAGTGATAAATAATTGCAGGGGCATAAAGATTACCGCATCAGTGCTAGTGCAAAACACCAACCTTTATATATGCCATTCTGAAGCTGAAACCTAAAGACCTACAACCAGGGCAATAACAAAAGAGATGTTTTTTATTTTTTATTTAAGGTTGATTTGTTGCTTTGTATTGCCGCTGTCACAGGGTTAGTGGCCTTTCTGCTCGTGGCACGTGCACACACCCAGGTGAGGCCTCTCAAGTGACGGCCTTTGTAAATTTTCACCTTTCGTCTTTAATTTAAGCACAATGGTGGCGTTTCTCTGAAGGGCTCTCAGAGTGAGCCACAGACCTTTGCTCATTGTGTTTAAAGTGAGATAAGTGAGGGGAGAACGTAGAATAAAGGCATGGCTTATTTTACCTCATTTGTCATTGTTGTGGCTTCCTCTGGCATAAGGAATTGACTCGTGGACACACAGCAGTTCATTTCCACCTATGTGCCATTTAGTGTTAGACTTTCATTTATATCATTTCAAAAGTACAACCTTTACTAGCATGTGATTAAAAAGCTAAAAGTAGATTTATGGATAATTTTTTTTTTTAATTATGTAAAAAACTAATAATAAAGTCAATGCCTTTTAGAATATAAACACATTATAGTCACGGTTATCCAGTGGGGAGCCAATTATATAGATTTCATCACAGCATTGTTCTCTGAGATGAATATAATATTAGCAAATTAAGCCTAATAACAGCTACATATCGACCTTCTGGTTGACCTTAGTGAAGGACAACCTTCCGGTTGACTAGTCGGGTATGAATGTGGCGGATTCCAGACCTGATGGATACGACACGGAGTACAGATCCCTGGTGCAAGCAGCAGTAAAGTGCCATGTTCAGGCCAGTAAGTTAGTCCCTAGAGAGCCTCCCTCTCCCACTACACGGATTCCTCTTCTAGTCTCTTCCCATTCATTACAGAGGAAAGTCCTCTCTCAAAGGCTTCTCTTACAACCACATGACTCATATGCTTTCTGGTGTTGTGATTGTAGAGTCACTTCCTTGTAAAGGAAACGATTGGTTTGATGACCTTCCAAAAATTAAAAAAATATAAAAAAAAAAAAAATATATATATAATTATATATTATATATATCTCAATATAATATATATAAAAAGGTTAGTCTGACTATCACAAATTCATCATCAATAATCGCTATAATCTTCTCTTTTTTTCCCTTCTTCCTTAGGACTGCAAGGCATGCCAGGGGATTACCTGTCACACAGTGGCCCGGTGGGTATGGCTATGGGGCAACCAGGCTACGGCGCCTCCCAGATGCCCCACCACCCTGCTCAGTTGCGGCACGGCCCTCCCATGCGTTCCTACATCCCTGGACACCCCCACCACCCAGCGATGTTAATGCACGGAGGACCACCTCACCCTGCCATGCCCATGTCAGCCTCTAGCCCCCCTATGTTCAATCCAGGAGACCCTACCATGGGAGGACAATTCATGGACATCCATGCCCAGTAATTTACTAAAACGGATTCTGTAAATGACTGCAACGGATAGACGAGGAGCTGCGATTGGTTTTTCTGGGGCTTGCCAAGAACCGATTACATACTGACTTGTTACCGAGACTGAGGAGCTTGCATCTTGGCTATAGATTCGGACCAAGAAAAAAAAGCCAGATATCTGTATACTATGGGACACTTTAAAAGGAGGTGCCCTTTGCTTAGACACAAAAAGAGAGCGAGAGAGAAAGAAAGATTGAATTTATTACTATATCAGCCTCTAAAGGGGAGGGATGAGGACATACTGTATACTGTTGTAAAATTGCATTGGACTTTCATAAGAACTGGGAAAAAAGTATTGTAAATGCTATCGTATTGTTCTGCATATTATGTTGTTTCTAATAGATTGTTTTTAAAAAAGGATGTGAACTTTTTTTTCTTTTCACACTATGTGTGTGCCATCTCCATAGACTTTTGGCCTCCTCCATAAATCACTTTGCGTTTAAACGAGAAAAAAAATATATGTGAATAAATCAATAATTCATTGAACACTTGTTTGCCAGGCCATTTTTTGTTCTGCGGGAGGGCAGATTTCCCATGACCCATCATGGCCTTAAGAAGAAACTGAGTGCTATCCACCTGTCTGAGCCACATCCTCCTGCCTTTCAGGAGGCCTCCATTTTGCATTCCCAATTTGTACATCAGAATGGAACTGCCCCCAAATCAAATTATTTTCACTTACCTTTACTGGATGTGTGAAAAGCTGAATGTGAAGAACAAGCGTGTGTGTGAGTGAGTGAGTGAGTGAGTGTGAGCGTGAGCGTGAGCGTATGTGTGTGTGTGTGTGTGTGTGTGTGTGTAAAGCCAACCCATCAAACTTTTACGTTTAAGTTATAAATGGGATTTGGGATACATATATGCTTTTGATTAAGCAAACCTGTTTTTGAGATATTGGTTTAACGTGTTGCTATCACTTGTTTGAATTTTGAAGAGTTTATGTATACATTGTAAATGAATAAATTTTGTGTAAAAAGAGGGGGAACTATTTTTCATATATTTGTGGTTTCCAGGCCTGGTGTGATTTTACATAGGACTGGTTCATTATATGAGGCTGTTAACTGACCCAAACATTCAGGTTTTGTATGGCTGTCATTCACAAAATACTACAAATCCTTTAAATATTTTGGGTAACTTAATTCCATTAATGTTTTCAGATGCCAAATAACAGTGTGGTTCTCTGTTTCTCATTAACACATTTTGATTAACCTAATATTTAAATCATTATCCGACATTAGATAACTAACCTTTTTTTAATATCTTTAAAAAAAATCAAAATGGTTATATTCATTAGCCAATGTTCACTTTACTTTGATTTGCACGTTTTGTTCTTGTTAATTTTAATAACATGCATTACATGCTTTTGCCACCCTTAGTAATGAATCCAAAATTAAACCTCCTGATCTAATTCTCCAAATGATTAACTAGGTGTTCAAATTTGAGATATCAAAACCATAAACCTAGATCTTATGTAGGTGTTTAAATCAAATTCTATGAGTCTATAAGTCACTTACAGATTGTAATTTTAAAGTTTCATAAACTAGACCTACATGTTAATCCCATCTAAAATTCTTGGGTCACACCTTTTAGCAGTGTCCACAGAGTAATTCAATTCTGAGCAAATGAACAGGAAGTTATTATTTTATGAGTTGCATGTAATTGCAAATTGTTTGTTGTAGGCTAATTCATTATAATAACGCAATGAGAGTTACAAGAAAACACTGAGTGGTAACATGGTCTGAACACGAGGCTCTAAATGCACAAGATGAGTCCAACTATAAGAAAAGGACAGCATATATCACATATATAGAGAAAGAACATGTTGCAAGCAGATTGAAATGTTTGTCTAAATGCTGCATATTCAACTTTCTCTCGTACGTCTGCTAATGTGCAACAAATGTGCGGCCTGTTCGAAGGAGGCTCAAACGGGGGGCTAGATGAGGTGGAGGGACGGATAAAAGAAGAATTATCCCCCGTTTAGCATTAAAATTCATTTAGATAAAATTGCCACAAACACTTAAATGGGAAGATTAGTTCCCCCTCACGCCTTATTTCACTCAGTCAATGGCTCCGTCAAGAGCGCTTGAAACGGCATTATCCAGACGACGACAGTTTCTAAGCTACCGGCTAAAACCAAGCGCTTAAATAATTCTAAATCAGACACAACTAATCGAAATGTATGTTTACGATGGATTCGATACGACCACGACAGGGAAACGTGTTATAGCCTATTCTTGGGTGAATGCTGGAAAAACTTACCCAGCTTATAACAAAATGGGTGATGCCAGGTTAAACTACACTCCCATAATAAATCAATAAGTTCCCTTTCTTAAACCCGTCCCTCGGTTTTCTATCGCCATTGTATTTTTATTACCTTTTCTTCTGAATGTTTTGCTCTCAAGCAACGCGGAACACAGGCGACGTTTTAATGACACCGTTTCAGCTCCTCAGATTTGAATTCCTCAACCGTTCGCCATTCGGTGCTCTGGAGACACGGGCGGAGATAAATCCCATGTTTGACTGCCATCTTTAGGGGATCTGGGAAACTGTCCTTAAGAGGCATGTATATTTTATATCTTGAAATTTACGCAGATATTTATTATGGACTAAAATAGTAAAGTAGCCTACTAAAATGCATAACAATTTTGATAATTGTGTGTAAAAATAATAACAACAAGCCTAAAAATAAATAGGCTAATTAAAGTGTTTGGTGTTTTTGTCACGCTTTGTATATTAGGCCTAATGTGTTCATGTTATCAGCTGCTAATGTTAATGAACAATGGGCTATATAACCTATGTCGTATTTTTTTTTGAAGAACCCATTGTTTATTGTTGTTGCTGTTGTAATTAACTATTTTAATGCGTGGGCTAATGTGTAACAATAGTAGGCTACGTGTAATAAAGCATTGCGTGTATTTTTATACTGCCAATGCACAGCTAAACCTTTAATCAAATCTATATAGTTTAATAAAGATATCAGGAATCATGCCTACATACTGTACAAAACATTAGAAAGATCGGTTCTCTGTTAGTTCCCTGAGTAGGTAGCCTAAATGTCCTAATGAGCGTTTCGTGACTGTTGCAAATGAACATGATTATTGATTTTCTTCGTTTATCTGCAGTAAAAGACATATAGGGACGACGCCTTTTCCATCTGTTGTTTAAGAAGAAAGAAGAAAGCTTTTGTCTGGCTTTGACCACATACTGAACTCTGTGAGTAATGACTGAAAGAAATTTGTTCCATAAGCACAGAGGTGCCCAAACAGGACTTTCTGCCTCCCATAAAGAGCAGCATGGGCTGTGCTGTTGCATGTTTCTGTCATCTGTACTCTGTATTCGAGTCGTTTTGCTTCAATTTGAAAACTTTCACAAAGGGTCATGTGTCTTCACAGCACGCCGCGGCAGTAGCAGTGGCAGATGCAAATGTGGTCCACTCTCCATTCACTGGTCATATTTTAGAGGGTTATGTCAACTCCGTGAAGTGTGTGTGTGTTGTGTGTGTGTGTGTGTGTGTGTGTGTGTGTGTGTGTGTGTTGTGTCAGTGATTGATTTTTCATTTAGGCCTATTTATTTTTTATTTTATTTTTTAAATAGGCTACAATTTTATTTTAATTCTGCAAAAAATAAAAGTAATAATTTCATTTACATTTAGGCTACATACTCCCACAATGTATTACTTATTGTATATAATAGCAATATTAAAATCACTGTACACTTACAAATAGGCTATGTCAGAACAGACACTGTAGACCATATGATTTTAGTGGAAGGTGCTAGAATATTAAACAACTGAAGTTATTTGGAATCGTCATTTTACAGTATCGCAAGCACTTATGCAATTGCAAACAATGCAAGAAGTAAAGTGTTTTAATAACCTAAGCAACATTTCAACTAATATATTTAGCATTGATTTTATTTTTGTATTTTTTACAGTTTATATGTAAAGTAAATAGCCTATGTCACCTTTTTCGCTTTATCTTTTATTTTCTTGTTTGTTTCGAAGAACTCATGAATGCACATTTCGGCAATCACACCAGGCCAACCTCAAAACAAATAAAACATAGCCTAAATAAATGAATATAAACAGCCAGGTTGATTTATATAAAATTGAAAGACCAATTAAACGACGGAATTGTGAGAAACCGATGTTTGATATGTCTGTATAAAAGTGCAATTTTGTTTCACTAAGGTCGCAAGCGTGTTACCACATGCAATAATGTTATGTGGCAGCTGGTGGACTACTAGAGAGAAGTCTGGAGTGAAGAGATGGAGTGTCCAAAACTGCAGGGCCATTTTGGAAGTCATCTGTTTCCTTGGTGACTTCGCCCACCCCTGAAAGCCCCTGGGCTCCAGGATTGTTGGAGAGAAACGCGCTATTTTCTGCACTATCATCTATCACTGTCACCACGTAATGATTCCCTCGCAGCTCCTTATTGATGTTTGTAATTGCATTATCTCATAAGGGGGTGATCAATGAAAGCGGGCTGCATTCGGGGGCCAGAGGATGCAGGATTGCTTTATTGTTCGTTCAATTCAGTAAGCGCTTATTATACAACTTCGTACTCCACAATTAAAGAATATATATGTGTATGCATGTGTGTGTGTGTGTGTGTGTGTTGAAATAACGTGTTTTTGTGTAATCTCGTGGAAGTAAACAGCATTAAAATAATTAACAATTAAGTTACATAATTCGACTAAATTCTAACATGTTTACGTGGATTAAAAGACATATCGCGTGCAATAACAGCACAACATAAAACTAAGTAACAATGTTTGGAATAGACTGTTTATGAAGACTCAAGGCAATAATATTTACTTATTGTTTGTGCTAGAACAGACCCGAAAAATATATTTAAAAACACAAAGTGACATCTAGGTGGCTTTAAGAAGTAGAGTCCAAAACGAAGCAGGCAAATTAAGTAATAATATCGTGTTTCAGCTTTCAGAGGGAGGTTGGTAAGCCTACGAATCAAACAAATGCGCCCATTTCCGTGAAGGACGGACAACACGAGCATTCCCACTGATGCAGCAACACATTAAGATAAATTAGAATGGCTTATCGTATCTCTATAAAGACAGCAAAGCATTGAATTAGTAAATAAATAAACTAATATTTTAACATAAAACGCTATTCATAATTTTAAATAAAAAGTCAGTGAACACCAAATGCCTTGTAAAAAAATAAATTAATTAAATAGGCTACGCATGTTCTTTTTTTTTTTTTAATGTTCAATAATTTTTAAGCTACTGTCACTATGTTTTGTTAAGTGTTTTGAATTGCGGCAACAGCACTGAAAACATACGATCGATATATTTATTTATTTACTGATGCATAACCTGAGCTCTTAGCTCTGTTATGGCACAGAAGAGCTGCTGTCGTCAGATATGAATGCAGATATTCCACAAGACGTGCGTATCAGTCTGTTCCTGCAAATACACTGACGCTTATGTTGGAACAGTGTGTGTCTCTAACTGTAAGAGTTATTACATTCTGTCTCTATTTACACAGATATTATTATTATTAATTCGTGTAAAATTCGATAGGCTACTTATTTGTTTAGATGTCAAAATTAATTTTATAGGTAAAGTAGAAGGTCCACTGCTGTGTTACAGTTCGAACATCGTGCAACAGAACCGCGTATCTCTGAACCTCTCTCTCACTTTCTCCCTCGATCACTATCAAGGTCAGCACAGCCGCGGCTTACGAAGGACAAGAGCCGGTAAAGCAGCCTCGGATGTCAGTGAAAGGTGCGCCAGCTCGGCTCCCATCTTCACCTGGTGAGATCCGATCCAATAATAGCCGTTGTGTGTTAGGCTTTAATGAGAGCTCACCGACCCCCACCTGCCCAACAGTCCCGATGAATGCCAAAACGCACTCAGCAGCATCATTTCTCCGCTCTCTTTTATGTTATGAGGTATTATGTTTCGCTTACAATAACCACTTATGTTCTCTCGTCGCTTTGATCCCGGTGAGACAGGGAAGTCCGATCATCGCGGTTATGGCGAAAGATAACGCACACAACATTACCACAACAGGCAAACCATAAAAACACCAGAACCTATCAGATTATGAGAACTTTTGCACGATCAAGGAAGTAAAGTAATACAGTATTTTACAAACAGCAACGTACACATAGGCTAAACAAACATAGGCACATATTTCATATAGGATAATTAAAGGCTATTATTGCATGCATTATTTATTCAGCCAGCCTAAAACAGAAACTTACAGGCTCCTACGAAAGAAATAAAATAAAACTCTTAACAATTATTTTAATCATGTATCCATCTACGTTCTCTATAATGACGCGTTTGAAAAAAAAAAAAAAAAAAAAAAAAAAAAAAAAAAAATATTATATATATATATATATATATCTATTTATCCTTTATATATATTATATATATAACCTATTATCTGACATCATTAATTAATAATAATTTCAATCATTACGCATATGCAAGACCCCCCCCTTCCCCCCTGAGAATTATCCCAGGCAAGATTGAAATATTATGCCATGCATTAAAGAGTGGTTCATTGCAATTGCATTATGCAAAGCAATAGATGTAGAAAAAATAAATCTTGTAACGAAAACACAATTCTTATTATTAATTCCATTCTAAGTATGTATAAAACCAAAGACTTCTTAAGTCTAAAGAGAAACGCTTGATACAGTAGAAAATCCCTGTGTGTCACATGACTGGGAACCGAAGGTGAAAAGGTCACGACTGCTTTAGGTAAATATGTGAGCTGCAAGTTGAGACAAGGCAGAGAGTCACAAATTCCACTCGCATAGCAGAAGAGTGATAAACCTCTGACCCGAGGCCAGTGGCCTCCTCATTTATTTATTTTCGGAGCCTGTAATTCGGTCTATGGGAACGTTTCTTTTTGATGTGCCAGTTTTTGCTGCAAGAATCTGATGGACAACGAGCCAAACATGGCAAAAAAAAAAACCGATACATCAAAATGAACCATTAAATATTACAGTTCTGAATTACAGTAGCATATATAATAGCATTATGGTAAAAACTAAATAGTTAATCAGTGTATTAAAATATCGGCGGATTTAATTATCAAAATGTGTGAAAATAATGATAATGTGCAACATTTTCATTAATAATAATAACTTTCATCAATTAAACACAAAACAGAATTAAGCTGTGATTATCAGGCAACGTGCATAAATAGATCAAGATTAGCTTTAGATTTGGGAATGTTCTTGAATCTGAAGTTGTTCAAATGTTTACCAAAATGGGGAGAGTTGGAAAATAATCCTAACAATGTATGTAGGTGAATGAAAAATAAGGATGCATGAGATAATAATAATAATAAAGTGTGTCAAGCCTATAGAATCTGTATTCTATTTTCGTTGGTTTCATGCATCATTTAAAATAAATGTGTACTATTTAGCATATACTATGGAAAATAATAAAGATATCATATAATTAATAAAAAGTGTGTTACCCATAATATAACAGGACTAAACTCATCTTGTACCTTAAATAAACTTGGGTCTATACATCAATTGTTACTACAAAGTTTTTCAAGGTAAAAACACATAATAGTATAATGATCATTAATGGTTTACTTATGATTAGTCCAGTTGACCTGAACGTTTATACGTTTTTATAATTTAAAAAAAAATTATGTGTATATCCTATATATATATATATAAATTACATGCATGGCGTTTAGTTTGTCTTGACGCATTGGTCCCACCCCCCCCCCCCCCCCCACCCCCCCCCTGCCCTCCTTTTTTTTTTTTTTTTTCCTCATGTGGCAAATGGCGTCTTTGTGCTCTGGGCTGATTCTCTAGTAATGCTGTAAATGAAACAGTTGTTTATTCACACATCAAGCTCCGTTTTAAGACAACCATGTCCTAATGATGAATTAAATCCGGTAGCGATTTCAAAGTAACACCCAGAGTGTATCTGTTCCTTACAGCGCGCATAATTATCAGCCACACATCCGTGGCGGGTTAAAAATGTCAGCAAGAAGCTCTCTCACCTTGTCAGTTTCTCGGAGTTGCGTGTTTTCACTTTCCCTCCCTGAAGTCGTAGTGCGTGAATCAGACACGGATACTTTGTTATTGTTGCAGCGAGGAAGCACGCGCAAATCCACAGGATGGTATCATAAATGTTTTCGCAATGTTCATTAAGTAAATCTAATTATAAGTTTCGGGATGCAGCTGTTTTTTTTTTTTTTAGTTTTAATCAACGGGAGCCATTTTCACACTTTATCACTTGTAAACACCGTGCAAGCGCAGGGAAACTATTATTTAGAGAGAATGCAAATTCCTCAAGGGTGAAATAGACAAATTTCAACACCAGACTCTATTAAACAATCATAAACATGAACGTTTATATTTCTTTGTGCAGCTTCAAATCATTGACATGCAACAAAGACTGTACAATCTTATTATAACCTTTTCAAGTTGTTATTATCTTTATAGCAGACCTTTTGTTTAGCATGATTGACAGTGCTCATTCATTATTTACATATTCTGTCATTGCAGAGGCATCAGAATAGATTATCCTGCTGGCTGGTTCATTTGAAAATCTTTATATTTATCCATTTATTCATCTGTTTTCTTTTCTTTTCAGTCGTCTCTCAGTGTAAGCTTATGGGTACAGGACGTATATTTTGTCTGACTGTGAATCTGGCGTTAGACCATGTGACAGGCCACAAGTTTATACCAGTAGGACTGTTTATTTTACACAAGCATTTTAAGGCGCACCCATTCAGGCAACACAGGAATGGGCACTTGGCTGGATTACTAACTTAGCTGCCATGGTGTCATGATGCCAAAATACTGGCATCATCACATACAACTGGGAACAGCTGGGGGAACAAAATGAATAAGAATATTCTGGAGTAAGAGAGTAATACGAATATACTTTGGAACACTTGAAATAACCTGCTTGTATGTCTTTTATGTGAAGAAAGTGACCTGGTTACAGTAAGAGAAGCTTCCAGAGGTCTAAATCCCGAACTTGCATAACCCAAAGCAATGCTTTCTGCTGTGTAGTTTATGGTCCATAGACAGTTTATAAAGAGCAATGTAGTCTATCAGACTGGCTGAGTGCCTCAAGAGATTCAGTTAGAACGAATGTACTCACTCTGCTGTGGAGGTTTTCAGGTAACAGCGGGAAGCCCATCGGCTACTTACCCTAAACTAAATATTAGACATTAGCCCTTTAAACTGAAAAACAGAGGAGAACATGAAAAATGGATGACATGGCCGCTATATATTGTTGTTCTGCTCCTGTGGTGTTGTATTTTGTGCCCATTTTTGGGCAGAAAAAGAATTAAAATGGCTCTTTAGGGTACATATTTCTAAAATTATAGAATTATATTTCATTTATATTTTTGATAGTGATTGATCCCCCCCCCCCCCCAAAAAATTTTTTATTTTATTTATTTATTTAGTCATTTAGCCAGACACTTTTTGCCAAAGCGCTTACAATTGAGGACATAATCAGTTCAACTACAACAACAACAATATCTAATGTGCAATGCCAAGCCTAAACACAGTACACAGTAATACTATATATATATAGGATATATCGACATCTATAATATATTATATAACACACACCCCAACACACACACACACCACATATATATATATATCTATATATATATTTATATACCATCCACCGAACACTTATACATCCACACATAATATACACTACATATATATCTGTGTGGTATGTGGCAATATATATTATATATTGCCTTTTATATATTATATTATATATTTAGTATAAATATGATATTATTACTATATTTATGCAATTTTAAAATAATAAACACCCTGTAATTCTCTGTCCTAGTATTATTTCCCATTCCACAGTAATTTAACGTCTACCTGTCGCAATATGTTGAAAGCCCAATGAAGGATTAGCTGAAGTGTGAGTAAGAGACAAATTCACTAATGTGTGAGAGAGCTAGAAACAGAACGCCCAAATATTTGAGCTGATTCGAAGATGTGCCACCTCCGTTCCTGCAGTCCGAGCCTGTTTATGTCCAAGATAAATCTCTCTCCACTTAGATGTAAAGGAAACAAATCCATCTGATAAGGGACCCTTTGCCCTCACCCCTCGCACTTTACTTTGGACAAGGCTACACATTTAGCATAAAAGCTTTTAGTGCGCCGTGCCACAGTCGAGGCAGGCTATTGTTAGGTTTTGTGATGGATTAGCCTGAGATCCAACTAAGAATGTTAGTGTTACACGCTAGAACATTTTTGAATTTATTCGAGTTTGTATAAGCAGGGTCAGCGACACTAAATGGGATGTCAATGGGTAAAACACAACACGAAGATAAATAATAAGCACTTTAAATGAGTAACCTGAGTTGCACCTCCGCAGATCCGGGATAAAAGCATTATTTGAAGTGAAGGGTGTTGGCTTAGGGGTTAGAAGGACAGGCAAACCGGTCTAATGCCGCCAGGTGTTTTTGCCTGGATTTTACATTAAAAACAACATCCATCAGCCTGAGTCATGTTTTATTTTATTTTCATCTTTGTTCGAGATTTATGTGGTGCTCTGACGTTGCATTAAAATTGCTTTCTCTTCCCTGACTGTGTTATCATTCGTTTCAGCTGTGAGTTGTGCTAATTTCCTATACATGGTAAAAGGACACCAGTATTTGTACAGTTTAAGTGTACCACATTATGATATCATGAGCATTTCATGCCAGTGCTCATAGTCTTTGTGGTGTAGGTTTTCTTTTCCATTGCACGATTCACATTATGGAAAAAACAGGCTTAGAAGCCTTTTTTCAGAAACATTTTAAGAAATGTAACTAGACGGATGCATTGTAACCTTAGGCAAAAACATGTAGAAAAGAACATTATAATATAAAAATTTGAATTGAAATGTCTCCCTTGCTGTCTCACGCCCCTTCTCTTGTTGTGATGGTGTAGTCCATCTCCACTCTTGGGATAACAGACCTTGATTTTTCACTTACAGCAGCAGTTCAGTTTACCGATGAATTGTAGCAGGGTGCTAAACTGTGTCCGGGCCACAGTCAATGTTTATGTCTACCAATCAACTGCAGTGTGCTTATGTTCTATGGTATTATAGACACAGCAACCTTAAAACATGCCAGGCGTATTCAGAGGGGTAGATTTATGGCATGCTGAATTTCAGGAGCTGGAAAACAAGCACACTGGGGATGTGTATGTGTGTGAGAGAGGGTGTTTGTTTTCTGTGAAGAAAACCTCTATTGTTTATTCTTCATTTTCCCACTCATGATGTAGATTCTTATCTTATACAGGTTGCAGGTTTTTATGTTCTCATGAATGCATCTATCTGTTCCTCACTTATGCCAAGAGTCTTATTTTTGATTAGGTTCACCAAATTAGGTTCACGATGAAACAAACTAACAAGCAAATACTCACAACTGTACACTGAACATGGTCCATATTGTTAGTATATTCTATATATATATTGTATAAGTCTCCTGAATTCATCTGATAGCTTTGCGGAGGAACAGACTAAATTTGAAGTAATCATTCCCTAAAAGTCTTCCACCCCAATGAGCTGTTCGCTACTGTGACTGTGAGAACCAACTCAAACTGACTCATGAACAAATCATTCAGATTGGTTTTGTAACCTGGATCAAACAGTATATTGAATCAATCTGACTCAAGAGAACGATTCATTAATAGACGTCACAAATTATTACATTGATTACATGTCATTTAATTCATATAAACCTTTTGCATGGCTCAAGAAAACTCACCGCTGATATAAATCACCCTGACTGTTTTATAATACTTTCACTCTGCTTTTGCATCCTTTGACCATTCATGGAAAAGAGTGACAATACAACTCTTTAAAGTTTCTCCTTTTGTGTTCCCAGGAAGAAACAGGGAAATAAACAGGACTGGAACACTGAGAGGATGAGTACATGATGACAGGCTTTCATTATGTTCATTATTGGGGGAAGTAGTTGTTTCCATCCTTTTTATAAAACAGCAATGACGTTGAGATGCTTTTACTCAAAATACCTTTTTTTTTTGTCATTGAACTGCACGTGAGCAAAAAGCAAACAGACATTTAATCCTGACAGAGAGAACAACTTGACATCAATTTGTCCCTAGAGGAGACAGGTCCTCTTTCTCCACACACACACACACAAATGCAAATCCCCCACCACCCTTCATTCAAAATGTTGTGCCCCAGTAATAAATCCATAACCAGGGAGCTATTTTATAAACGTAAGGCTAACCAAGGTTAAAATCAAGAGACATCTTATTTATTGCAATTTCGTGACCCAATTCTGTTGCTAAAGTGCTCTCTACACATGGAATCCCCATCGTGCAGGAACTTCAGTGATTGAGAGGTTTTTTGGACTTTCAGAACCCCAAGGGAGAGGTCAGCGGGCCAGAGCACACTAGTGTGGACAGAGGGAGTTGCCCGTCCCCTAATCCCAGACTCCCTCAGAAGGAGAGGCCCAGGCCAAGGGAGTTGGGGGGGGGGGGCGAATGCCCCATCAAACCCCCCCCCCCCCCCCCCCTTTCCTTTTCTTCATAAGGTAAAAAGGCAGCCTAAAACCTAGGGGTGCAGACTCAGAGGACACGGTGTCTTGTAAAACACATGCACTTAATATTAGAGCCATAAAACTTGTTAAATTAAAAGCTATTTTGGAAAATTATTTATTTTCATTATTTGATGTCTGGTCCATGATAGAAGCCATTTTATCCTAGGGCTAAGGGTCTGCCAGGGCGCAGGTAACTACTGTCAACAAGTGAGAAATCCCCCAGTACGATTTCTCACGTGTGATATGCTCCTTTTAACAGGGCTGCACAATTCACTTGACTCAGAAAAAAAGAAAGACACGGCATAAATTAAGACGTGAGGTGACATTAAGAATTAAGAATGAGGTGAAAATACCCCTGGGCCGTTGTGTATGGTTCGGTCCTTAGAATAGGTTGAGAGACAAAACAAAAAGAGCTCTCGGTGATTGAAAAGCTGCAAAAAGCAATTATGATGTGAAAATATACAGACCTCTGGTTGTAGCCGCAGCAAACGCCATAAATCGTGCCGTGTGCTGTGTTTACACTGAGCTGAGCTCACAGTGCCCGAACAGGATTGGTCGGCATTGAGGAAGAGTGACCTATATATAGTATAAAGGTAAGTTTTTTTGTTTTGTTTTTTTTGTGAATAAGATTATTGATCTTTTTTTTTTTTATTAAACACACACAACGCACACACACACACACACAACACACACATATCTATATAATAGTATATATTGTATCATATCTGTTTTAAAAAAAATCATTAATTAATTTTTTTTTCTTAATTTACCTTCTTACCTTTTGTTCACAAATGTAAATATAAAGCAAATTTTGTTTTACCTCAGCATTTTATTTTGTCACTTAGAATTCCTAAAATTCCTAATGATTGTTTTTATGATATAGAATTTTTTTTTTTTTACTTATATATCTCATACCTTTAATATGAACAATGCAATTTTCATTTTGCATGAATATGCCCCTAAATCTTTTGATGTAGCAAAATGCATTGGATGCAGTTTGCCTTCCAAGGATTTTTCGATCTTTAATGTAAACCAGTAAGTACGTGAAGGAACTCCATAGAGTTCTGAAGATTTATGGACCATTTGATCTTAGAATGGAAAGGTGCATTAAGGCCCACTATGGTTTTGGTGTGTGTGTGTGTGTATCTGTGTGCTTGCCCTAAAAACGACAGTGAAAAGCCATTATTATTAAAAATAATAAAAACACAGACGCACTCACACGCCGAAAGACACATGAACAGACATGCATTTACCCAAACACATAGCCAAAATGCACTAAAAATTTACGGCTCTAACATTCCTACAGGGTCAAGCAATTTATCAAATCCTCCACATTCTGGTTTCAATTACACAGCTTATTGTGAAAAGCGGCTATTTTAGCAGGTTCATTTGACTCAGTAGGGGACGCGAATGCTCTCGGTTAATGCACCTTCTCTGAAGGCTGCTAGTTTGGGCCTTGCTGAGGAGCCGCACCGGAGTTTTGTGAGAATAATGGACAGTGGCCTCCCTCTCTCTCTATCGGCTTTTAACAGAAAGGGCTATGACTGTGGTAGAGAGGTGATAAATCCACGTTTTATTACTGAAGAATTCCACTCTCTCCACAGGCCTGACAGCTCCCCACGTTCTCAGACCCTTTTGGACAATTTCGACACCGTGTCCATCTGGTTCTGATTAAGTCCCAATTGGCCTGCATCGCATCCAGAGCGAAGACGCGAGACGGTGAGAGAGAAGAAAGAGAGAAAGACGGCAAGGTGAGAACGAGGAAGAAATGGCAAGAGCCAAAACGACAACAAAGTGAGATCGACACAGAACAACTGAAAGACGATGCCAACAGCAGAGAGATCCGTAACTGATGCCCAACATGGGCGTCATTACTGAAACACAGGATTGTTACATCAATAGCCCAGCCATGGCCAAAAGACATTATTTGGAGTGAGTATCCAGCTTGTAGCTGGTGTTTATTAGCCTCTCTTCTGGCACCTGCTCCCACACAATGCATGCCAGCAGTCTTCCTCGCCCTCATTCTGCCTCTCACCATCAAACTAATGACGGTGGTTAAAAGAATAGTTCACCCAAAAATGAAAATGTCACCATTTACTCACCCTCATGCCATTTCCAAACCCGTCCTATGTTATTTCCTTTTCACCCGAACAATATACTTATTATTTTCTGACAATCAAATCTAATTCTGACATATTATGTCTGACGCGAACCTAATCTCAAGTTTCAAATCTTATTAATGCACCATTTTGATCTGCACTGATGGTAAAATCTAAATGAACTAGATATATTCAAGTCAGAAATGTTATCTAATATCACAGAATCAACCCAAATACATGAATGCACTTCCAAAACTACTTTATATGGGTTTAATTAGGTAGAAATATAAAGTGTGGGATCAGTAGATTGTTGTGGTTTTTTTTTAAGAAGTATCTGACACTCATCAAGGCGGCTTCATTTAATCCAACTACCAGACGAAGAAAAAAACTTGTGAAATATTATTGCAATTAAAAATTGTGGTTTTCTATTTTAATATCCTTAAAATACATTAACGCTTTTCAACCATTTCGGGTGAATCGTTTCTTTTCTTTCTTTCTTTTTTTTAAGAAATTAAAACTTTTATTCAGCAAGGATGTGTTAAAGTGATAAACAGTGATAGTACATGCTTATATAGTTAGAAAATATTAAAATTTTGAATACATGCTGTTCCTTTTAAGTTTTTATTAATCAAGGAAACATATATATTTTAAAGTATATTAAAATAGAAAACTATTATTTTTAATTGTAATACTATTTCACAATGTTACCGTTTTTCCTTAGTATTTTGGATCAAATAAATGCAGCTCTGATGAGCAGAAGAGAAAAAAGAAAGCAATGTATATATTTATTTACCACAGGTTACAATTTGTGCAGTGTGAACACTGCATTTTTGCTTTAGGTGAACCGTGGTGGTGGCCATTTAAGTAATCTCACCAAATCATAACCCAAATATTGCCCTAAGCAAAACTCATTGACAGCATCTGGCCAACTCTCACCAAAACAACCTTCACTTCCATATCACACTGATTAACCAGCGATCAGCGAACTCAGAGGTTAACCAGTCTCTGTTCTTCCCACAGAAAACGTCAGTAGAGATGGATTAGAAGAATAAACACTGCATTAAAGCATACCAGTGCTAATTTCTCACAATTGCAATAGCGTATTGCTGGGACAGTACAGCGGTAGAGGGAGGTAATGTGCATGTGTGTGTGATGGGATGGAGGTGTCATGGTGTGTCTGACCCTGCGGAGACCCCACGCCTCCTCAGACGATGAATCTCACCTACGCAGCTCGGCCTTTTCTCTTGAAGAGGCTTCTCTGTAAAAATAGTGTTATTAATAAAAACAGATGTGGACATGGACAACCGCAGTCAACATGTGTCTCAGATTCTCACAATAAAGGAATACTTCTTATATGGATTAATAAAAAAGTGAATAAACACACTGAATGGACTTTACGTAAAATGATCATTCAGCACTTTTATACCCAAATGATAAATAACAATTTTATGATAGCTGTATCTTTTTTATTTTTTGCTTGAAATGTCAAGACATTAGTACCCTCACAATGACAGATAACTGAATACTATCCATGACTTTTTCATATTTTATTTTCCTAATCTAATCTATATATGTATATAATGATTAAATAATGATTTTGTAAAATGATCATAGTGTTTACACTATATATATCTATATATATTATATTATTATATCCTATTGCTGTAAAGACTATGATACTTTTTCAAATCATACCGCCACCTTTTTAGAAACTATAGTTATGGGAAGTTTTATTTGCTGTTTTGGACTCATGAAGTTATGTGCCTCATAACTCTGTGGAATAACAATATCATTAAAAGCCAGACCGGACGGATAAATCATTATTGCCATTAATGTCTGTGAACCTATTCAAATAGGCTTCTCTTTCCTAAAGTCTCCCCATCTGTGTGGGCTTGTGTTATATTCAAATCACCATAATCAACTTTGCTGTGTATGCTGCATCTGGAAACGATAATTAATGGCATTGTTTAAAACCTAATTTTTGCATCCTTGATAAATGAATAGATTGCTAATGGTATCATTTGAATGAAAAATGAAAGCTTAAGAAAAGCATATTAGTAGGAGGGGACTGTTGATCCGCAGTGAAAAACGTTGCAATCTGTGCCGTGTTTATGGTTATTTTGAGTATGGGAGTGTTGTAATGGCATTCTCAGTTCAAGAAAATCTTAGTTCAATAATCATAAAAATAAAAATGGGATAAGAAAGCTATTTCATGCACCGACATCACTCTGTCTAGAATTCCCAAATAAATGAAATCAAGCCTCTGTCATCACCTGCCATTTGAGCCTTATTCATGTCATATCATCATTTCATCTCTGCAGAACTAATTCCGCACAGCCATGCTGTGAATCATATTAATCACAATCTTCCATTTCAGATTGTGTGGAATATTCCTTTCTTTGAGGTGAACCATATTGTTAAAAATGGGATTGTTGACTTTTAAGAGCATGTAAAAAAAAAAAAAAAAAGCAAGGTTCTAGGGAATCTTAGAAACTCAAAGCAAATGAAGTGACACAACATACAATGATTAAATAAATAGCATTTCCTTTATTTGCATAGGTTCAGGAAGCAGTAAAGATCATTACTGGGAACTCAGAGGAACTATTGATGAGTGTGAGCTTTGGCTGCAAGAAAAACAGAAATGCAAGACGCAGACATGTTACGTCAAACTATCAGTTCCCACTTAAGCTCGGTGACATGCTCCTTAAACTGAACGGAAAACTGAGTTTAACACATAAACACTCCAGATTTGTTTTAACACAGAGAAAGGCTGATATGACGCAGACTGATATGTCTCCCGTAAGCACCACTCGGACTGTGATGACATTGATTATGATTTCCAGCCTCTCTGAGGTCGATCTGCCCGCCAGCACAGTCAGGCTGACCTGCTAATGCCATATGTCTAGAGTAAGAGCTTCTGGATAGAAAGGAAATCTGACTCTGGTCAAAGTCTAACGCCTGAACTGTGGTAAAACCACTCGGCCTGCTGTTATTTCTGCCACGGCGGCCAATATTTTTGAAAGTTTGCGCCGACAGAGATTTTAAATCAGCCTGACAAGGCTTCGCTCAGATATGCTCCAAAAGCATTCGCAGGTGAAGCAGACGTTAAGCTCGAGACAAGTGCAATTTACGAGTCAGGTCGGAGAGCAGCCTCACAGAGATGGGGGAAGTGTGAACAAATTCATTTCTTTTGGTAATCTCTCTCTACCTCTCTCTCTCTTTGCTGTCTTTGTCAAAATGAATGACAACAATTTGGCTGAGGATCTGGGATGTGCAGGCAGCATTGACAGGAGAATTATCAGGGGCCCAGCGCTCCTTATTATCAGCGGAGAACTCATCAGAGGTGCGGCTCCAGGAGTCCTCTCTGCTGTCACTATCTGTCAGTAGGACAAGCTCTGCTGCAAGGGCCAGCTGACAGGTCATTTCAACAATAACAATTACTCCGATTACTGGTGTCATAAACAATTCACCCAAGGCAGAGCAATAACAAAGCTTTATAATGCACAGCCACATAAATAAATGCCAGCAGGTAACAAGTCATTTACCAGAGGAATGGATCCCAATACATGGCACGTTTCATTGTTGCGGGGCAAATGAAAGCAGGGCGCTGGAAACATACATGATAACAAGAAACAGGTATTCGGCCATTAGAAAAATTACACGATAAGCCAGTGCACAAGGTGTACTGTGCAACATTGAAAAAGAGCAACTGCACGCTCACTTAAGCATTGGCTATTTTTTAATCAACGTTTCGGCTAGTAGCCTTTGTACTGTGCAACATTACCACACATTAAAAAGATAGATAGATAGATGGATAGATAGAAATAGTCAGATGATAGATAGATAGAAAGATAGATACACTCTAAAAATGCTGGGTTGTTTCAACCTAAATTTGGGTCAAATATGGACAAACCCAACTTTTGGGTTAAAAAATTAATTGAAAAATGTAACCCAAAATTTAACACCAGTTGGGTTGTCCATATTGACCCAATTGTTTAACCCAGCATTTTTAGAGTGTAGATAGATAGATAGATATTATTATTAATACAATTGTGTATTTTAGCATTATTTACCATGTTAAAGCATTACCCTTACGGAAATTAACCATGGTTTTACTACAAATAAAACCACTATAGTTACTATAGTTAAACCATGGTAACCACAAATTAGCCATGGTTGCTACGCTAACCATAGTTTAACCATGGTATTTGTAGTACAACTGTGGTATAGGCCTACAAATGGTAATCAATACACCTAAAACGATGGTTAGCCTACTACATTTTTACTACAATAAAGCCATGGTTAATTTTCTTAAGGGTGTAGCCTGTATCTGTTCTGATGTTTAGTGATATTGACATTGAAGTGATTGATATAATAGCATGTGTATTAGCAGTAGTAGGTGTTTCAGCAATTCAACAATTCCAAAATCCCTAATGAGGAGAGATGTTGAGCAATTAACACATGTCAAACTCGCCATCATCAGGTGCCTCTCATTTTCTCACTAAAGGGCTGCATTTTTCCCTTCTCTTTCTGTGTGTCTGTACCCGCGGGCATCTGCTCGAATGATTTCTGTTTTTCTGTCGCGCACGCAGCTCTTCTGTGGACACCAGCTCACGAGTCCTTCACTCGACACTCGATTTCTGTCTTTTAGCAGCAGTCAAATAAGACTGATGCTTAACGAGAAATAATGGTAGCGGTCGCGATGACCATCGACTTTGTTAAAGACCAAGACACTTTCAAATGACACAATTCTCCAGGCTGAATTGCTATATAGAAAAATTATCATCCGTACTTCGGCATGCATTTTACTAAATGCTGTCTCTGTAAATGTAACATTCTATTTTATTCTATTTAAAGATGGGTCAAATCGTTAATAAATACTAATAATTATATAACAACGTATTTTAAATAAATATATTACAATATATACTGTAATAGACTTTGGCATGATTGTCACCTGTCAAGACGTAACGCATATTCTCGCTTTTCGAGATAATTCAATAATTCAATAAATTAAATAATTCGATTTTTTTTGTTCATTTACTGTTTAAGTCTGCCCCCCGGTCATTTGCCTGAATTTATTAAACGAACATTTGTATTAAGAAAACAATATAGTTCAGCTAATTCCAAAGCGTTTAAGAAATCGTTGAAATAATAAAGTTATGTTTAACGAAAAAAATACGCATGGAAATGCTAAGTTAAAAGGTTTAAATCTGCTCACTGCCCGGAAAAGCTAAAAGAGGCAGAGAATCAAAACGAGAAGAGGACACGCTTCAGAAAACTGTTGCTGACTCTCCACAAATTCAGTTAGAATAGAAATTAAAGCTCGTATATAGAAAGGAAGGGGAAATCGAGATTAAGTTTGTTATAAAACGACACCGCGTTAATTTTCTTAAAAGTAAGCAAATAGATTATTATAAATGTATGCATTTCTGTGTAAAGATGAACACATATAAGTAATCAAGTATACAAAAAATGAGAAAAACACATCTTTCATTATTTATAATAGCCACAACTGTAACATTACATTTTTGTCAGCTAATAAAAATAAGATATGTAACAATTTCTCAGTTGTAAACACTGGTTCACCATGCCTCAGAATTAAATGTACAAAATGAATGTGCCAAAGCTTTGCAGATTACATACAGCAAAACACAATCACATTTCTGCCAGCATTTCTATCCACAAGAATACTCCTGACATTATTCCAACTACATCTGATTGAATATATCTAGAGGAAACAAGATCCAACTTCACCCTGACTTCTGATTAACTGAACTAGTTAAGCACAATTCCACGGGGTGTAATTGAACAAAAGCTGGTAAGAGCCTTGGTGGAGGATGAGAAAATGTGCTTTTGTTACCAGTTCTCATATGAGAGAGGATAGTAGGGAAGCTCATCCTGGTGCTGGTTTGGGGGGGGAGGAGGGGGGAGGGGGAGGGGGGGGGTGGGGGGGAATCACTCCTCCCAGCAGCTGCAGTTAGTCTTCTCTTCTTGGACCACCATCCTTTTTGGGTTGTGCATCTCATTTGCATACATTTGTTTCCAGCCGAGGAGGCCTTCAGCTCATTAAGGCGTTCTCTTACAATCTCCCAGAATCCTGCTGCTCCCAGCCACTACCTGCTGCGGAACGAGGACACTGCTAGGCGCAGGAGAAAAAAAAAAGAAAGAATGAAAAGAAAAGAAAAAGGAGAGGGGAAGAAAGCAGAAGGGAGGGGGAAAAGGCAACACGTTCTTCAGTCCAAAACAAAAGCTGAGGGTTGGTATAAAGGAATCCACTGTGTGTGTTTGTGCCTTGTTTTCTACTCTCCCTTGGAAGCGGGCACCGTTTTGTGTTAAGTAGCCTCCTGTCATGACAGATACCTCTGTGAGTCAAGAGTCAAAGTTGAGGGGAGGGTCAGCAGCACAACATGCAAGCCAAGCACTGAACGGGATACCTATCTGACTGGACAGCACTGGCTTTTTTGGAAGGTTTGTGACTCTAAAAGACCAAAAAATTGCTTCCAATTAACACACAATCCTTCAAACCATCAAATAATATGATTTTACTGTTGCTATGCTTTTTCCAAAAAAAGTCTGATTGCTTGGAAAAGTAACAGCACACCTCAATAAGCCACATGATTCGAGGCATCATTCACATCTGTAGCACAAATGGTGTGGGACAAATTACACGCCAAATTCTATTTCTATTTCTATTTAAGGGTTTGTTCATAACCATAAACCCGAGTACGAGAAATATTGATGCTTGCCTTAGCAAACACCACTAATAAACAGTCCATTGAGTCTGAAGGCATGGGTAAATGCTGATACGGGGTGAAGTGCTGGGGCGACTTGAGTTTATTTAAAGCATGACGACCCCTGGCCAAAACCTGCTTCAGTGGAGGGATGAATAAAATTTTAATGGCTCATAAAACACAGCAATTCCTCTCAGTGCATTTTTGACCGCATTATTCGTGGCCGCGCCGTGTCGCCTCTTTTTGTCTGCAAAGTGAAAAGCTGCAGTGAGTGGCCACGGTTGGAGCTCTACTGGCATGAAGAGAGGTGGGAAGAAAAGGAAAGCCATGAATACGACGGCATGATTAGTGGCGTGAAAGAGACTTTCACACAACACACACACACCACACACACACACGTTTACTTATCTAAGACACAGACCTCTATTGATTTACACTGAGCTAAATATATTTATTTAGTTATATGTTCTATAACTTTTTTTTTGCATTTTACAATTTTTATTAAGACATTTTTAATTTTAATGTTTAATTTTAATCTGTAGGTGATTTCAGGTTTTTCTATCCTTATGGAGACATTTAGTCCTCCATTGTGGGAAAAATCTGACCCACACATACATTTTCAAATTAAGCAAATGAAAAATACTGCAGACTAATTCTGCACTAACTAAACCTCAAGGAAACGTTTTGCTATTTTTGGAATTACTTTTGGTAACACTTTATTTTAACATGGCACAGCTATACATGTTAAATGTACTTATTATAGTAGGCTAATACCAGTAAATTTTGCATAATTATAAGCAACTAACCAACCCCAAACCTTAGTCATATAATAAGTAAACATTTAACATTTAGACATTTAGCAGACGCTTTTATCCAAAGTGACTTACAAATGAAGATACAAAAGTACACTGTAACAAAGTCACCTTAAAATAAAATTTAACCTTGTTTATTTTTTTGTCATTCATTCAATTGATCCATTTTTTAATCAATATTCTAATTAAATTGCCTCATATTTCACTTACTCCTGGGGACAAACTATATAGCAATATAGTAAGTACATTGTAATTACATGGTAACTACACTGTAATAAAGTAAGCTTATTTTATTACCACTAATTTAATATCTGAATCAATATGCCAATTAAGAACGACCCCCAAAGGGAAATTCTATGATATTTAGGTACTCCGGGTACATAAACCCAACCACCAAAAAGATAAGAGTAAAAAATGTCACTTTCAGATTGTAAAAGCCAGTAGGGTCCAGCACTAATGGGAGGGGGGGGGGGGGGTGGGGGGGGGGGGTTTTAAACATCCAGATTGTCTCTTGATTAAAAAAACCTCTCAGCCATAGAAGTTTGCTCCACCCATGACATGCGCCATTTGCTCGCATGGAAATGGCCCTGGTGTTGATTCACTCACCAGTCGAGCTGGCCTGGGGGCTAGATAAATAAACATGCATCTGTTGTGTTATTTAATGCTCTGTGTCTTAACTGTTGGGTCCGAGTCTGCAGGCTTCACCAGACGCAGCTCGCACTGAAAAACTCAGCCACCCGTCTGCCCTCAGCACGACAGCTAATGCTGTTAGCATAGCGGCAATCCATCACTCTCTGGATGTGTGTGTCTGAGTAAACGTATGAAAGAAATAGAGATGTAAGCTGGATCTCCCTGTGTGCCTGCTTTCAGAGTTTGTGTGTATTATGGGATTATGGAGAGCGGCTGTCAGACAGACTCTATATCCCTGCTCAGTGTCAGTGGTCACCACGTCTCTTAAGGGTTGCATTTTATTTTTTGCCTTTATATTGGTTTTATATACTTTTGAGATTTGTTCCAAAACGTCAGGCTGTAATATATTTTTATATACCGGTAATATATAATTGTATTTCTATATTACATATTACATTATATATAAATTGTGATTTTATATATATATATATTTCAATTTTCAACAGGTATCTGAAATATGGAAGGTATGCATATGCTAATTATCTAGTGTATTGTATTACTTTAACTTGATTATTTATCTTCAAACCACATCATGCATTTTCTTGTGTTATGTTAGTGCTTTAAAGGTGATTAATTGTCTTGCTTTTCAATCAGACATTAATTTGTACATATTTTTAAACTCATGTTTTCTATCTATTATTTAACATTTACATTTATCATGAAAAAAAGAGACATAAACATACAGATTGATAATCTCCACCTGATTGACAGAATGTCCAGCATTCAAATTTGTGTTAAGCACAATTATATTATAATAATATTTGCATATTGGTATTATTTAAAACATCAGTTTGCATAATGATTCACAATTAATCTTTCTTTTTCCATATATTTACCCATTACTTTGAATGTTACTAAAAATTCCTCTCGCCTTCTCACTTTCTGTTTTTTAAATATTTGTATTAACTCTTTATTTATAATTTTCACTTTTACCTTGCAAACAGTTGTGTTTACTTCAGGAAATGCAAATCTATTTATATTTACTGTCTATTTGCGTGCATGTGTAGAAATGTTTCTTTGTTCTATCAAGCTGCAAGAATATTGCCCTCGAACACACAATAAAGATATACTACAGCTGTTAGTATATTGGCATTTTAGAAAGCCTATATACTTTATAGGCATTATAGCAAGCGCTATCTTATCAAATCACTGGAATGAACATAACTGAGCGATATTATTATTCAGACCTTTCTAATGATGACAAATAGACCCAGTGCTTTGAAAATTAGCATGGAGGCTTGTTTATATGAATAGCATTTGTAGACAAAAAGGTTTATACATTGGTTTTGGATTCTTTGTGTATATGGAGGACTAGAGCCGTGCTCTTGAACTGTGGATCTGCTCAGGTCGTGAGACTGTAAATATACAGGCAGAGACCTGAACCCATAAATCTCCCTGTGTAGTGCCTGCTGTCTCTTACACATGGCCATTACACACATGCACACACACACACACACACAACCAAACACCCACAAAAATCAAACACACATCTAATGTACTGTACCACAAGTCACCCCAAACCCACAAACATGACCCGAACTGTGTTAACAGTACAAGTTGCTTATCTGTTTCTCTCATGCAGCCTATTAGGACAAAATGTTTGTAATAATGAATAATAAATAAATGGCTCATTAATAATTAGTAAGGTAGTTGTTAAGTTTAGGGGTGGATTAAGGGATCTAAAATATGGCCATGCAGAATAAGGCATTAATATGTGCTTTATAAGTACTAATAAACAGCCAATATGCTAGCAATATGAATGTTAATAAGCAACTAGTAGAATTGGTCCCTAAACTAAAGTGTTACCATCAGTCGATAAGGACGTTAACAAGCATTTTGCCAACTTAAAGGAGGGGGGGGGGGGGGGGGGGGTCTATTTATTTGCATTGTAAACCTAGAGTATTAAAATTTAATTTGTGTTTTTCTCAAGGGACATGTACCAAAAGTGAAATAAATGGAAAGCATTGGGGGATTTGGCATCCTGTTCACTTCGCATGCTGTGACAGTTCAAGTTGGCTTGCAAGCCATTATTTCATATCTTGTTAAAAATAATTATCATAACAGAATACAAATCCACAAACACAAAGGTGATTCTCCTGCATATTGTTGGTTAATTTGTTTTTCTCTGAAATACGTTTTCTGTGCTTTTTCCATTTTATTAATTTTCTCTAAGTTGTGAATTGCCACGTGTTGGGTTAGCGTGTAAAGTTAATTGATTTTCTTTTGTTTCTTCTCTATTTACCTTTGTGGATCTCACGTACCAAAAATAAACATCACGTGCCTGCGCTGTCTTTGTGCTCGCGCACCAATGCCCCACAAAATCTCAAGCGGCCATCTTCAATGTCCCTGCCAAAAAACATCAAAATATAAATGAGTATAATACAGATCAATAAAATATAAATTTAAACTACAAAAGGCATATATGTCGGCTTATATATATATAGATATATAGATTTATATATATATATATATATATAATGTATTTATTTATTTATTTGTTCATGTGATAGTCTTCATAATTATTCCATACATTTTTTTGACAAGTCTAAAATAATAGTCACACAAATAAACAAATGAATAACTAAAATGATGAATATAAATAAATACACGCATAAAACAAATAAATAGATAATTTGTATATACTGTTACATGTGTATTTCATGTGTATATGGGTGTTTGCTTCTTGAAAATAAAATAAAATAAATATTTTCTGAACAAAAATGTATTTTGTGTCTAGCGATTAGAAAAACATAGCACAGGGTCTCCTGGCACATCACTGCCTTATCTCACTCACTGCCACAATGTATCTGTGATTTCTCGGAGGCTGACCTGATGTGAAACACTCTCGGAGAGCTGCTGTTGTTGTTGTGTATGAGACAAAGCCCCTGCTGCCCCCTACAGCCTTCCTGTCATGGCATCACTACCTCAATGTTTTCACACAACACATCGGATCAGACCAATCAGAGGCCCAAACTAATGCTTGAAATGATGGAGGAAAGTAATTACTGTTTACCAAAATACACGCTTAAGTAAATATCGACTCCACGGTATAAAGTTCGATACAGCAGTCATTTATAGATTAAGAGGTGGATCTTTAAACACATATATTTTTTAAGGCTGTGATGTCTGTAATGTGCTCATTAGAATTCATTGTATTCACACAGTTAGCAAGGTCACCACTTTGTATTGAGCGATGAGTGCCGGAAGAGAGAGAGAGAGAGGAACTGTCTAAAAGTAATTGCTTTGATTCAAGCACACTAGAAGACCTTGAACCTGGAACTGAAGTTTAAATCCCCTTATGGAGAGACTGCTGTCCTTTTTAGGAGATGGCCTGTAATGAGTGTCGTTACAGTGCTTCTCATACATTGATGTAATTGATAGAACATCAAATAGCAATAAATTATATGTTGTATTACAGACTTAAGATGGCAGAATAAAATGAATACACTTTTCTACATTTCCAGAACAAATGCATGTGCTATGCAGTTGCTAAGGTTTTTTTGCATTTTGTGTGTTTGTGTGTGCGTTGTTATGCGGTTGCTAGGGTGTTCTGGATGGTTGCTAAGTTACTTGCAAGTCCAAGTTAAAAAACATAGTGTATAGTACACTTTAAGTTTATTATTTGATCTTCTAACCATGTATTTGCCGGTGTTACATTAGTGCTTTAAAGGCGATGGGTTCTCTTGTTTTTAATTCAAACTTTAAAATGATGTTTTCTATCTATTTTTTTTTTTTTACATTTAAACTGATCAAATAAATAACCAAACAAATACAGTTTGAAAATCTCCCACTGTCTGATAGAATGTCCAGCATTCAAAATTGTATTAACCGCAATGATATTATCATAATATTTGCATATTTGTGTTTTTTTGTACATCTATTTGCATAATGAATCACAATTAATATTTCTAATGTTTCAATTACTTTGCATGTTAAACATTTTTTCACCAGTTTTATTATCCGCAAGCTGAAACTCATAAGTCTGATCACTTAAAAACATATCACCACATCTCTCACATGATTTAATATTTAATTCATGTCTGCAGTAAATTAATATTTAGGGTTTTAGGGTTAGTTGTTTGTTCAGATCCCTAACAATAAAAGGATAACATGACATTTTTACATTAAGGTTTTATTTGTTAACATTATTTAACTAAATGATTTAACAATGAACAATACATCTACAGTTTTCATTCATCTAGTTAGTGCTTAATTTCAACATTTACTAATATGTTTTTGGATCAAAGGTTGTATTTGTTAACATTAATGCATTGTAAACTAACATGAATAACCAATACATAACTATATGTTTAGCAGTAACCTGTATTAATAAAAGATTTGGGGATGTATTTCTGACTCTTAGTTTATTTTACATAATGCATCAACTAATGTTAACAAATGAGACCTTATTGTAACGTGTTACCAATAAAAGTATAATAATGTAAAATAGTAATGCTTGGCTTAGCAAGCCCTATATTTATTTATTTATTTGTTTCGTTGTATAAATAAATACATAAATAAACAAACAAACAAACAAACAAATAAATAAATAAATAAAAAGTTTGTTTAACTTGTGCAACTTTATGTATTAATACATAATTAACATGCATAAGTGGATGATAATAGACATAGTTGATACACATGATCGGTCACTGGACTCATTTATCCATCATCAGGAGATTAGTAAAAGGATCTTTATGTTTTGGTGTTCTTTACCGTATTGCATATTTGACTGGATTTGACTGGTGTAATTGCAGATTTAAATTTCTCTTTTCCAGCAGGCTCTGGTGTCACATTCGGAGGTCATGTCTACTCCCATCAGCGAGACAGCAGGTATGCGCATCCCGGGCCACAGCCATTGTCTGCGCAGGAAAATAAAACAGCATCATGTGGCTCGCCTTTCTTTCCAGCACACCTCCTGCGCCAGAGCTGAACTCAATCCCACAACACTGCGCTCACTCTCCCCAAACACACCCGCCTCCTCTGGGATCAACACACCACTGCCATCCTTAGCATGCTGGGAAGAGCGGTCCTCTGCTGAATGGCCTAAAGCATTTTCTTCTCAGTCAATAAAAAAATATTTTACAGCTAGGTTACACTTGCAAAATTTTTACCATGTTTTTTTGGACATTAATAATTTATTAAATGTCATTCCTATGCATTTTTGTTTTTTTTTAATGAAATTTATACAAATCAGTTTGTTTGTTAATTTATTTATAAATAATTGGTTATTTAGACTATATACAATGTAAAAGCTACCGTTTAAAAGCATTGCAGAGAATTTCGAGAGTGAACAGTACTTTACAGCTAAGTCACACTAACAAATGTTTACCATATTACCATGTTTTTTAATAAATAATATTGATGATTAATAGTTTATTTTATTAATAATTGAGATATTATGAATTAATTTATCAAATTTAGTCAGCGCTTATGTACTTTCTTTACAAAACGGATTTATGAGTTAGTTAGTTGTTAGTAGTTATTAGCTAGTAGTTGGGCAGTTAGGGAGTTGGTTGAGAGAAGGTACAGAGGGAGCAATATCTTACAGCGAGGTTACACTAAAACAATTTTTACCATATTACATGCTTTAAAAAAAAATAGTATTAATTAATCATTTATATTAATTATAATACATTATTAATTAATCATTGTTAAATGTATTCTTGCTAGCCATTTCTTTACAAAACGGTTTATTTATTTAGTTATTAGGTAGTTAGTAGTTAGTTAGCTGAGGGGAAAATGTCAAGATTATTAGATAGTTAACAAATGGTTACCAACAACCTGTTTTTTTTATATTATCATGCAATTTCTGTACAAAACTCATTCATTCATTCATTTAATTTCAGTAGATAAATAGATTATTTTGACATCTTAAACATTTTGCGGTAGTAAAGATTATTCATGCATTCATGTGTGTTTTGATGACTTCACTACAGCTAATATTTCAAAATGCGTAACATATGAATGTATCACAGTATTTATAAGTTCCATAGTATTAGCATCTGATATCATCACTGCATGTACTTAATAAAAAAGGCTAATGCATATATATCCTGTGCTTAAATTGCCTCTAATATCAACCTATTACATTTGTTTCTGTGAAGAAGAGCTGAGCACATTTCTCACGGCTGGCGTTCTAGTCATCTTCTTCTCCTTAGCCTTGTGATGAAGAGCTGCTTCCTGACACAGAGCCACAGAGGAAAGAGGCAGCAACGGTCACAACTCACCACAGCGCTGCACCACGACCAGCCACACATCCGCACACACACTGCTACAGACTGGATGAAGCCATGATGGATGTCATGATGAAAGCCAAGCGCAGATCGTTAGCAGGACGCATGATTGTGTGCGCTTACAGTCGTCATGCTGACAGCACTAAACATACTCTACTTATGTAGGGTTGTTCTGTTTAAGTGTTCAGTGGGATGAAAGGAATCTGGTGCGGTACATCGCGTTTAGGTCATAGAGCTGGGGCAGTAGAGGCTATTATGCTGTTTCTGACATTAAGTGTTGCTTGGGTAGTTTGATTTGGTCAGGACATTGGTAAAATTGCAGCAATTATACAATAGCATGTAGCTTAGAAGATGTTTGTTGGATGACAGGTAAAAACAATCCCAAATACGAATAATAATAAAATGCAATAATCATATGCTCATGCATACTTGCAAATGCTTTATCTTTTGATGATGACATCCAATCTAACATTATAATACTTTGGCCCAAATTCTTTCACTAGAAGCTAGCCAAATTAGACATACCAACATCATCCTCAAAAAATCAAGTATAATACAAAAATGCTGGCTATAGGATGATGCATTGACAAGAATCTTTAATAAACGCTTGGATTTGCATTTATCTGACATTTATCTCTAGACATGAAGATATTAAGACATTCTAAACACTAACATCATGATTTTCTGTAACGTGATATGAAAAAAGTGCATGTGCAAGCTCTGTATAAATAAATTTGACTAGACTTGACATTTTCACTTATGCTGAGTTCACACTTTTTACTGGGGGACCCCCTCGAAAGCAATTGGGCTATTTTCAGGCTAGTTTTGAGTAGTAATTGGGCGGGTTTTGTAGCGAAAACCTGGCAACCCTGCACCAGACAGAGGTGTCGGCGATTCTTCCTATTGTAAAGTCATGCAGTGTGTAATGCCGAGTTCACACTGCACGATTTTAGCCCAATTTTTCACTTGCCGACAGGTGTTGCGAAATCGCCGGCAAATGCCCGAAATCGGAGGCAAATTGGAGCTCGTTCACACGAGTGACAATCACGCAGTGTGAATTATCAAAGACGCGATCTGAGGGAATCGCCGACGCCTGTGAAATATTTGGCTGCTAATCTGGGCAGCTGTCGGCGATTCAAACCCCCAAAAAAATTTGTCCCCCACGCTGTGTGCATGATTTTTGACTGAAAATACATCGGCGATGACCTACAGCCAATGAGAGACCAAGATACAGTGCAGAGGGAAGTTCGGGGAGGAGTTACCAGAATATCAGTATTTTAATAGATGTATGGACAATTATATCATACAGAAAAAAGCACAAACATTTGCTTGACCAGCCACAACAGCATAACAGTTAATGTAAAATTATTTACCTCCAACTCTCTTTGCAGAACACCCAATCCCTGTTCCCTGTTTTTCTTTTTCTCCTTGTAGCTGGAAAACAGCTCACAGACAATTTGCGGGCTATACATATATATTTTTTTAATAATTACATTCTGGCTCGAGAACTCCGGTCTGACGCACGCAGGTTCTCGCGTTATTTCCTTATCACTTCTCGAGTGTGTTGGTCTGAAACGTTAGTTTTTGCCGGACCAGACAGAGTGTCGACGATTCTTTCATATTGTGAAGGAATGCATTGTGAAACGCCCTTGTTGTCGCCGACCATAGTGCAAGTGAACACAAGCAGCCACTGAATGCTAACCCGATAGGTCCGCGTGTAACCTCCTGTCGTCGTTCTATTGTGCAGTGTGAACACAGCAACAACTGGAATGCTACCCAGATAGTCACGCAGTGTGAAAACCCCTGTCGCCGATCCATCGTGCAGTGTGAACACAGCAGCAACTGAATGCTACCCAAGATAGTCACGCAGTGTGAAACCCCCTGTCGCCGATCCATTGTGCAGTGTGAACACAGCAGCAACTGAATGTTACCCCAGATAGTCACGCAGTGTGAAACGCCCTGTCGCCGATCCATCGTGCAATGTAAACACAGCAGCAACTGAATGCTACCCAAGATAGTCACGCAGTGTGAATTGAAAGCCCCTGTCGGCGATCCATCGTGCAGTGTGAACACAGCAACAACTGAGTGCTACCCCAGATAGTCGTTCAGTGTGTAATCAACAGTGATGCGACGTCTTTGAAAAACGTGCAGTGTGAACTCTGTTAGGAGGAACATTAAATCACACTTCCATGATTTTTATGGTGGCATGTTTTTAGATTCGAGTATACTAAGTACTGCAGTTAATAATTAAATGATTTGCAAAAATATAATGTAAATAAAATTATTGTTTTTAAATAATAATATTTATTAAACCCTATATATTAACCATATTTTAGTGGATGAGCAATGATTAACACTGTTGTAACGGTGATTATTAGAATAAATCTTTTTTAATAACTAATAAATTTGTATGCGCGCGCAAAACTAGATTCAACGTGATATACTACCAAAAATAGGAAATCAGATATTAGAATGATTTCTGAAGGATCATGGGACACTGAAGGACGGAGTAGTGATGCTGAAAATGCAGCTTTGCGTCACAGGAATAAATTACATTTTAATATATATATATATTATATATAAGATATATATATATATATATAAAAACAGGTCATATTAATACAATAAAACGCTATTTAAAATTTGTAATAATATTTTATAATATTACTGTATTTTTGATTAAATAAATGCAGCCACGGTTAAAATCTTATCAACCCCAAAGTTTTGAACAGTCATATCAACTCAAGAACACATATATCAGTGGAAACATTTAAATTAGGGAACACTATTCACTTTAACTCGCTTATTAGCCTGTATATTACTAGCATATTAGCTGTTTATTAGTACTTATAAAGCACATATTAAAGCCTTATTCTGCATGACATCAAAACACAAATACAATTACCTTGCCCATCAGTAGCAGTTAGGAGTTTATTGAGGGAAAACTCTAGTTAATAGTGAATCTGTGTTCCCTAATCTAAAGTGTTACCATATCAGCATTGTATTGTTGTATTGACCACTGGCCAGCCCACTCCCTAGATATCTGTACTGAAAACCTTCTTTGGCCTATCACTAATTTCAACAATATTAAACTATAGTAATATTTAAAAGCTTATTGAGTTTTTTAAAGTATCATCACAAATGTGGAGAACATCTGGAAACAAACAAGAAGACATCAAGCTTTATGTTATATCTGAGCTTCCTATATTTCACATAGAAGCACAGACCAACACACACAGTCCATTAGCGAGCGCAGGCCCAGCCCAGGTCATTTGTGTGAGAAGGGCAGCGGGCATAAAGAACAGGGAGTGTAGTGAAGTGGATCGGCACCCGGTGCTCTCTTACAGTTCTGCCATTACAAGCCATTACAAGTGACCTCTGACCCCTATCCGCCCTCAGATGAAACAGCAAGTCTGGTCTTGCTCCACTCGTTCAAGAGGAAGATAAAAGACGGGAGGGGGGAGTAAGTGACCCATTCCTCAGACATGTCCCAAACCCACAGACGCACAGCTCCAGGGCTCTCCTGTGGCTATGCAGATGTGAGAGAATGCAAAAAAAAATAAAAAAAAAAAAATTTTAATCACCAGAAATCTCCAATTACCGCACAGCTACCCGCCACGAATCTGTCTCCTCGGGACGCGTTCCAGAAATGACAGAGACGCTTCAGCGAGGCCTCCACACACTCCTCTCCACGGCACGTGCCACCCTCACGCACCCATCCTGACAGCAGACATATCTATAGTGGATGACTCCTAATTACTAGACGTCTCCTTTCCTTCCCCACTGACCTAAAGAAGCCAGATGCACAAATTCTGATCCGCGATTGGTCGGCCAGCCTCATTGCAATCATTTGGCGTAGGGTTCACTGTACTGTCCGCAGCAGCGTGACACGGCGGATGCATGGAGTTCGTGTTAATTAACATGGGGCTGTGCTGTGGGTAACTAACCTCAGATGAGACTGTTGTCAGAATCATTCAGCCATGCACCCGGTTCATCCTCCTCAAGAGCCATTATTAGAATACAAAGACTGATTTGAAGCAATTTAAATCAGTTTTCAAAATCAAAAGCGGTTGCTTATAAATGTTCCTGTTTATTTTAGTGGATTTTAATGGACTCAGTAGATAGTGATTCGATTTTATTTGTAAAAAGAAATTAAATACAGCACTTTTTTGCTCAGTCTTCTTAAAATCTCGTTCTGTTTCTTTAAGCTTTCCGAATAGCCCAGTAAAGCAGCAACCAATGATATGATTTTGTAAAATTTTGGGGAAAAAAAATTTATCGCATTTATGCAACTCAATCTTCATAAAAATTTTAATATAAAGAGATACATTTCCAACTCGTCCAATTTTCAGAAAATAAATAAATATGTCCAAATTCAATTTGCAAAAATGTAAAATATAGTACGTGTCTAAAATAGTTGTGATAGGGTTGAACAAATTCATCGGCAGTTAAAGGTAAATTATGTAATTTATGTTCCACTACTTTAGCTTTAGTTCCACTACTAAATCATGTTTACAAACAGATTTCCTGAACATAGAATATTTAACATTTTTGCAAATTGGATCATATTAATTTGAACAATGTTTCACAAAATCACCCGATTTTTAGGGGGGAGGGGGGAGTATCAATGTCTTAACCCTCAGTGAGCTGTAAGCAGAAAAATGTACAAATTTGCATTGCATGATTTGATAGAACATTTCCAAAGAATGTGTGAAATAGTTATGAATTGCAACAAGAGTGTGTTGGTTTATGTCCTAAGCAATTTTGTAGCAGTATATAAAGTTTATAATTAACTTGTTTATCATTAATATGATGTCTTTGACAAAGGTACATTTTACTAGTGCAGAAATTAATTAATTAAATAAATAAATAAAAAGGAACAACGTTTGAAATACAAAATGAGTTTTAACTCATACGTTACAATTAATCATTATGGAATAAATAATCTCTGCGTGCATGCCAAACTAGCTGTTGGCGCTAACGAGAATCTGTGCAGCGTCGCAAACTTCAAAACATCGACACAAATCCCTTCTCAAAATCTCCCGTCAAAGGCAGAAAGCAAAATTCCTTTCTTCGCAGCAGCTTTGATATCCTTGCGCTCGAGCCAGGCTAATATTCAAATGTAAATATTAAACAAGGCGAAACAGAGATCCACGCAAAGGCCTTTTGTTCGGAGGCACTGGGAAAGCAGTCACCCTGAAACAATAGGTCAAATTAGCATGCAGCAGCCCTGGAGCACAGGGCCGTCGCACAGTGACGAATCCCCCCGTCCTGCAGGGGCAAGGAGGTGGGGGGTCCTGCTGAAGATCCGTCTCAGCCACTGGCAGTATGTCAGGCCCATTCGCCTTATTCCTCACTTTGAGCACCTATCCAAGAAGAGAAGCTGTGGGAGGGCACAAGACAAGATTAATAGAGGAAATACCTGGTGATCTGACAAATGATGACAGCTGATAATTACCTGGCAAACGAGAGGGCCATCCCCTCGTTATCTAGTTTCTCTTTTCGAAGAGATTTTTCACCTCAAACCCTCCAGTTTATAAGTACGCTCTCATTACAAAGCCAAAAATGGCTGCTTTGCTGAAAGAAGATATGTTCGGAAAGTGGAAAATCAAATGAATTTAAAGGAAAACCTGAAGGTAGGAGAGATTAAAAAGGTGACTGTAAAGAAAAGAAATGACGTCAACACCATTACCACATTAGGAATATCGAGAGACCAGCTATACACATAAGACCTTGCAACAAATATCACTCAAAGTGATCTGCTGCTCTTAAAACAATCATGATTATTCTGCATCAAGGCATAATTTCGATGCCATTAAAAACATTTCAAAGCAATTCAGAAAATATCTCAAGGACACTGTGAGGTAATGCCTTGGGTTTTCCATCTAGCTTTGAGGTGGCAGATGCAATTATAAAGACACACACACACTCAACCCCCCCACCCATCATCACAACCTGCATAAACAGAGACGACAACTTGAGATTAATGAAAGGGCCCAATTTAATTGTCAGGCGTCAAGATCAAGCTGAACTTAACCAGAAAATACACGAAAGGTTATCAGGCTTTTAAAAGGTTTGTAATCGGTTATGACCAGTATATAATTAGAAAACCTGATCTGTGAAAAGGGCACACTTCATGATCTTTGGAGAATATTCAAGGACAACAAAAACCTAAAATCAATAGAGACTGAATATAAAAAGATTATGCTGCGAGGAACAGAGTGTCATACAAAACTAACCAAAAGACCACCAGGTTTATTCAAAGCCATCTACCGTGTGAGGTAAACTTTGCTTTTCTTTTCACATCAGTGGAGTTACACACTCGGTGCGCCACTTCAGTCTTACAGAACAAAATAATCACGTTGCATATACATCATATCAGTTGACGTAATGGACGTTTGTTTTTGTAGCGGTTCAAGGGTTGCGCTGCCATTCCACGAAAGATTTCTGCCACATGCAGCTCCGTTTGATATGCTTAGATATACAGCGAGCACACTGCATCGCTCCAGCACTGTCAAAATCTCACCGAAAATGAATTCACAAGGGTACTGAAGGTTAGAGTCTTGTACATTTCACACCTGTTTTTTTTTTCCCATTCAGAGTTCTCTTGACACAGGAGCGTATTTCTAGCCAGCCCTCCTGAGTTTTAATTGAAGTCCAGCCCGAGATAAGCTGACAGCACCCTTGCTCTGTTGGCTTGAGGAGGAAGAACTTTTGGCAGTCCTGCGGCCCTGTTCACATCAGCTTAATGGGAAAGAATGTGAAAGCACTTAACACATAGAATCAGAACGCTGCAGGTGTGACCCTGCACATCACACCACACATATCTGGGCTCATGGCTGAGCAATATAGTACAGTGATGATGTCAGATGGTAATACCAAGTAACCTGATATAGCCTACCTTCTGTTAACATATTCATATACCAGAGAATTTACACAATACTCCAAGTCATTTTAAACCATGGTACAGTATTAGCAGTTACATGTGCAAACAAATGATTCCATTTAACACAATAAAAAAAAAAAAATTATAAATTATTTTATTAGTATTTTTTAATAATAAATGCTATTTTTATTTTAACCAGGATGCACGTATCTCAGTGCTCAGTTGGTCTGCAGGACGTCCCGGGTGACAGACAGGTCTACGTGTGTCTGGGAGTGGCATGGGGTGACTTTGTTGAGGGCAGTAAGACCCATGTCGTGTTGTGTCAGCAGTGTGGATGCACCATCTTCCTGTTTTTAGCGAGCAGGTTCAGAGCACAGCAGGAGAATGTGCACACAATCTCCACCTATCACCCTCTTTCTCACACACACATAACATTAGCTACTACACTTTAAAGTAAACGGCGGCAAAAGGCGTCGACACTTTAAATTCGATTTAGCGGTGCATGTGAAAATGCTCTTTGTGCACTTGCTGCTTGAATAAATGAATGGGTAATTGTGCTGTCTATGTCGTTACGGAGAGGTTGATGGCAGCACGGCAAAGTCAATGTCGAAACGAGGTCGTTTTCGCATACGGTGTCGTTGCCTGCGTTAGTCTGTCTCC
This sequence comes from Sinocyclocheilus anophthalmus, assembly GCA_018155175.1. Lineage (NCBI taxonomy): Eukaryota > Metazoa > Chordata > Actinopteri > Cypriniformes > Cyprinidae > Sinocyclocheilus > Sinocyclocheilus anophthalmus. The sequence goes on along the minus strand of JADLZN010009433.1, from coordinate 30,276 downwards.
GAGATCTGTCCACACCTTTGCAGTCTAAACGCAGGCGTCTTTTTGCATCTGTGCCAAATCGCTGACACCGCAATTAATCACATCCTAATGAACATCCACCTCCCACCCGTGTTGCGTCGGCGAGCTTAATGAGCTTAAAATTCGGAGCGCATAAGAAGGATAGTTTTCATTTTCCCTCCTGTAAGCAGCGAAATAAATGATGCTGTGTCCACCGTGTTCTATCAAATTTCTCATGGCCTCTTTTCAGCGAGCCAAAGCCACAGCGCCGCATTATGAGCCAAACAGGAGTGGCGAAAGGACGATGATAGAGCCGCGGGTTGTTCATCTAGTGACACCCGGCGTGTATGATTCAATAGTGTGGTGTTAAACACACAGTCCTCCACATACTGAGACATCCGCAGTGGCTCCTACAGGAAGCCTCTATATGGGATCTGGCTCCACTGTTGCCCAAATAAGGCCCTGTTGGTTGGCGAGGCCGTGTAACTCATTGGTGTTTATACCTCTGATGTGGAGATGGTGTTACCTGTGCCGGTTCATTTGGTGCATTTCATCCTGAAGTTCACTTCAAAGCGGTGATGACGGCTGGAAAGTAGTCACTGAGTGAGTTATGCTGAGGTATTAAAGCACCTCCCTCATAAACACTGTGCTCATTTGTTCCTTCGATTCACTTAAAAATGGTGTAGAATGATGTGCTTGTTGCAATGACTAGCCTGTTAAGGAATAGTCCACCCGAAAGAGAAAATATTTTGAAGAACAATAGATCAAAATGACCACAGCTGCCTAGATTAAAAAAGGATAAGACACCAGGAGAAAGGTGCATGTGATACACTATATTGCAAGTCTGTTGATTAATATGTGTGAGGAACAGGCAGAAATGTAAGTTGTTATTGACTGAAAATCTCTCAAGTTTCATTCTGCACATTTAAACTACTGCATTAAGACATGTGAGAACTAATGTTGCCTTCACATGCTATCGGATATTTCTTCCTTCCCACTTTTGAAGTTGTAATTACGAGTTTGTCGTGTTCAAGTGCTTTGTTCTCAGAAAGAACAGGACCCAAGGACCCAAATTGTATTAAAGCCTAAATGTATTTAATATGTTCAACCAATAGCCAATGGATTTTGAATGTAGCATCTCATTTGTTGAGAGCCATATAAACATTACTTGTGCTACTGATTCTTAAGTTTCAATCAAATAACTGCTATTTTAACTGAGTAAAATACATAAAATATGCATCAAATGATTATTAATATACATTATTATGGCAACAGAATGTAATGTATAGGGCAAAAATACTAAAACTTTACAGTACTAGAGTGTTTCTCTTCTCTGCCATGTTTACAATTTACAGCCCGCCCAACTCGGAAACTCTTCCAGTCGTAAATACGACTTAAGAGGCCGTTCATGTAAAAATGTTTAACTAGGAAACTTATATTTAACATAATTCCCATAGCACACGAAGGCAGCATAACAAGGCATCAGTTTACTATAGGGGACCTGACTCACATCCAGTATATAGTCTATACATCACGTATTGTTATGGCTTCCATTAACTTTTGTCGCGTCACGCCACTCGTATCTGGAGCAGACACGGTGCAGTGGTGTTTGGCAATGTGTTTACATGTTGTTTTTTAGGTCAGTGCAAGAAACTGCATTATTATTTTACAACATTATTATTACCTGTAATCCAGAGCCTCAGGCAAACTGGGAAAACAGATTATTTTCTGCGAACTGGTTCTTTCAGACAGCTTGTTTCTATGAACTGGTTCAATTAGTTAGTTTACGTAATCACGCAATGACTTGTATTATTAAACGTGATAAAAGTGGATGTAAATAAAGCAAATTAAGTGAATAAATTAGTCTTCATCAGTTCACCTTTTTACATAAACAATGAGAAACCATAGGAACTTTCATTTCGCCCCTCCATTCAAGTGCTTGGTTCACGCTTGCGCATATCACTCACTCATCAGTCTTCGGTCCAAGTCGGAATTGTTTCCTCAGTGCAGTGACTGTTGAAGTAATCGAATCACTGAATGAGTTGGAAAAACCAGCATCATAGGATCATATACACTGGTATATTGGCTCATGTCAAGTCGGAGTGACTTTCTGGCAGTCCAAAAGTGAGTTTTGATTGAGAAACTTGTAGATCTCTGCTGCTCGAGCTGCAAACTGTTTCAGACGTTTCAGTCCGATTTGGTGAACTGGTTCAACTTATCTAAAAAGAACCGGTTCAAAATAATGATTCAGAGATTACTGTGGAGTGGTTATGGATTACAGGTAAAAAAATGTTGTAAACAATCTTCAGTTTCCTGCACAGACCGATCGTTTCACTTCTTAAGACCGCAATATATCGTCAGTAGTCGAAGGTATTCATTTTATGTTCATCATGTTGCCTTTTTTTAATTCTTAGAAAAGTGCAGCAGCTGACTTTCATTTTATGAATAACCAAGGACCACAGTTTCAGCTAAATATCTTCTTTACTGTTTTACTGAAGAAAAAAAAGTCACATATTGGATGGCCTGAGGGTTAGTAAAATAACAGTACATTTTTATTTTTGGGTGAACTATCCCTTTAAGTATTAAGGTCTGATCTGGGATGTGTGCTTTTATTTTTATTTTTTGTTATTTTGTGTGTGTGTGTGTGTACTTATTTTACGAGGTGTCTAATTCGTACGACCTCACTCGTACGATTTTGTGCGATTTGTCTAGACCCCAGTGACGGGTAGGTTTAGGGGCGGGGTTAAGTTTAGGTCATTCGTACAAATTCATATGAATTGTGCAACTCGTAAAATACGTGCGAGGTCATACAAATTCGCACGAATTAGCCACCTCGTAAAATATGTACGAATTGCCATGAGATCGGGCTGGTGTGATCTTATATTAGTGTGAACCTCATATTTAGCTTCAGGTATAGTTTTTCCTAAAGAGCTTTCATAACTTGCAAGGTGATGTAAATTAATTAGTGGTGGCAAAGTAATTAGGACGTGTGCAGAGACTTCCCCACTGCTTTGATGAACGTCCCAGCCTGTCAAACCTCAATGAGCCTGTGAGGCATCTGCAATTCACAGAATATTGGCACTGGATATGTGAGAAACGAATATATGTATGCACACCTCAGAGATTTTTATACATTTTATTCATACTAAGCCGGCTTTATAACATATACAGGCTTGGAAATGAAAACAGATGCTCACATTTTTAATTTGTAAATTACTTTTTTACCTTTTTTTTTTAATTCTGGAAGGAGGTTAGATTGGGCCATATGTGTATGTTTTTCCCTGTACTGACTTAATTCTGATATATTTGTATATTTGCAAGATACAGAAGTTAGTGAAATGATCTGATGTAATGCAAAATAACTTTGACTTTTAATATTAGACAATTTGAATATGACCGTTCATTAACAATGTTGTTGTTTTTTTTGAGAGAATGTAAAAAAATTTGAAGAAATTACATTTCAAATGCATGCATGCATAATAAATAAACAAATAAATAAATGAATGAATGAATGAATGAATGAACATGGTCAGTAACATTGTTTTCATTATAATGTGTGATTTACTAAGTTTATTCAAATTCTTAACTTATTTTGTAAGGATTTAAATAGGGGCAGTGCTGTAAAATTAAGTTTGGGGCCTGAGGTAAGAACATAAGGTTTTATCAATATTCAACACTAAAACTGAACTAAAATAGCATCTATAAAAATGTTAATTAAACTAACTGAACTAAATGCTATAAATGGTACCATTTTACAAAAATGACCCAGGTTATCACAGAGAAAGTAGAATATACTGTAAATAACAACTGAAATTTCAGAATATCTGAACAAATAAATGGGGAAAACACTACTTATCAAATCTTATTGGTTAATTCAGAAAAATAGGAAGATAAAAACAATAGCCTATCAGCGCTTTTATACTTTTTAAACCTTATGGGTGCTGTTAAATAAAGAAATTGTGGTTTACTGTGGCCGAATAATGTCTGCACCTGTAGTGTATAGTTTCATGATCTGAAATGAAAATAGTTAATTAGAGATGAATAAAACATGGTTTGACTATCAGTAGCGCAGTGCAGGGATCAAGTGCTCAGTTAAAGGATCTTCAGATCAATGTTATTGCGATGCACTCAGGTTACTGGAACACAACCGACAGGAAATGATTATCATTAATAAGAAAACGACTGTTTTACTCTGTGGGAGGCTGGCTGGGCTTGGAAACGCTGATGTGCTGAGCCGGAAGCACATTCAGTGATAAGCCTTCTGTTGACTCTTTGATAGGTTGATCCATTTATTACTGTCCTATATGGCATATACACATTTATGTAATTAGGTGCATTTTATTATTTACATTGAGCATTGCTTTTCCTTGCTGTTCAGGGCTTTAGAAGAGGCCTACAGCCCATTTTTGGTCTGCAGCCCACCAGTTGAGAACCATTGATTTAGTATGGTAATATTCACATTTTATCTAGAACTGCAACACCACAATCTCTTGTTCGTTTTCCATGGCCGGACAAACTTGATCCTAAAAAAGCAAGAAGTGCAATACATAGTGAGCATGTCCTAAAATATACTACACTACATCATTTTAATGGGATTCACCCATCATACACCATCTTTTTGCCGCAGATCTTTGCATTCAGCTGTGCGCTCTGGGCTTTGGGTGCGCTCTAAATGTGGAAAACGCTGCAAAGAAGCACAGGGAATAAAAACTACAGAAATGAGGTCATGTTCCTGGATTAGACACACAATGCAAAGGAGGAGAAACTACTAAACGACTCGCAAATCAGTGTGAAACACTATTCATAAAACATTGAATGTTTTTGCATTTTAGATGAATTGTCCTTTGAGATGCAATTCAAATGTGAATTTTAAGAAATTAGGACAAAGTGTCTCATTATCCTCTACAAGAAGAATGAGAATAACTTATCTCCTTGGTGGAAAGAAAAAAAAAGCAAAAACACTTTAGAATCATGCTACTGTAAGACTTCACAATTATTTATAAACGTATAAATTATTTATACCTTACATCACTAAGTCACACACTTAATGTGTTGAAGCTGAAACTATGCAGTTGGGGGGATTTGTACCTGAAATTACATTTATTTTAATAATCCAAAGGAACCAGGTTGATTCATGAAAGTTAAATTATGTTTCTGATTAGAATAACACCAGTCACTACATTGCTGGCGTTTTAATCTCAGCCTAATATCAACATGACATACTGATATTTCCACAGTAAAACAATACAGCGCAAAACTAATAACACAATTTTAACAGAAATTGGGTTTCGACCTTAAACACACATAATTAGTCACGGGTCAGGAAATTTAAAAAAAAGTATTACATGCACACTGGAAAGCAGAATATGGATGTTTTTGTTCTGTTACTTCTCAGAAGTTGAACTTACAGTACAGTGTGCGTAACACCGCAGCAGTGACTCCTGGGAAGGTACATATGGGAGCTCTTGACAAGGGGGTAACTTGATAAATTGTTTTTCTCTTCTCACTCTGCAGTTGTTTCATCACCTCACAAAGCTTTGCTTTGCATATACTATGAAAAACAGCTATTGTAATTAAAAAGGTGGCACGGTTCACCTCTTGGTGCTGGTAAATTGTTAGCAGGGGGCTTGGTTGGGGTCTTCATGCCCTCCACCTCCTCAGGTCTCTGCCTCTGAGACATCTGCGTATATGACAGAGTGAATCAAGCACCCCTGCCTCTGAGCACGCGTCACCTTCCAAAGTGAAAGGTTTATCGCCTTGGAAACACATCTGTAAGCATCGAGTCTGGCGTGTTAAACATCTAGAAATGGTGTATAGAGTAGTAAGTAAATATGGCGCGTTTCTCCTTTGATTATGGTTGCCAGTTGGCGTGCCTAATTGTGTTTGTTTCATTTGCCTGGAAAGAGATATCTCACAAATTTTAAAGTTACATCTGCCCCGCAAAGCTGTTTGTTGCTTAGCTCCAAAAGTTCTTGTGTTGTGACAACATTGAGGAATGTTAAGAAAAATTAAAGCCGCTTTGAAGCTGTTAGATAAAAGCAAGCGCAGGTGGACAGAATGAGTATGAAACCTGATCTCAGGTCTTTTCTTTTGATGTACGTCTGAATCCAGCGGTTTCCACTGTAGTACATCTGTGTCGACCTTGGCCAAAGCTGGCACGGTCCCCTGGCGCACACCCCTAGTTAACATGGCACATGACCAAAGAATTGCACAGAAACTCACTTCTCTGGAAAATCTCTCAGAGAAACTCGTCTCCTCCCTGGTAGACCAGTTGTCCCCTGTATTTTATTATGTTTTGATTCAATCTGACGAAACGTAATATTTTAATTGAATGTTTAGTGCCAAACCCCTCTGAGCAATAAATTTCGCGAATCTAGCTATCATGTTTCTGCAGTAATTACATTTGCATAAATTATGTTTGATGGAATTATCATGCAGGTTATATGAGCACAGGATAGACACAAAGATGAGATATGCCGAATGAATACACAAATCAGCTTTGCTCATTAAAACTAACAGCAAATCAATGACTATGTCAAATAATGTGTCATATCCCTTGTTTACACTTAAAGACTCGCACAGTTCATTATAAAAATGGGTAACACTTTATTTTAAGATGTCCTTGTTACACATGTTACATGTACTTATTATTATGATAACAATAAACGATGCATAATTACTTGCAAGTAACCCTAAGCCTAACCCTAACCATATAGTAAGTGCATATAGTTAATTCATACTTAGTACTTAAATGTATAATTACACTGTAACACAGACACAAAATTCATTTTTACAAAGTTTTTTGTATAATTCATATACATATACAGCCATTCTCTATGACTGATAGATCTGGGAAACCCTCCATATGCATACACTTACTCTTCCTCTAAAAATAGACCTTATTAAGGGCAAAGTGATTGAATCAGTGAGAGGTTCGCACTGCCAGATTCTTCTGGCCAGGGTCAGCGCCCCAGTTATTTTAAGGATGATGCAATTAGAGCAGTGTTAATTTACAAAGGAAATTTTCTCCTGTTTAAACACTGGAGTCGTCCATCAACATCAGGTGTATAATTACAATGTACTCGGTTTCTGCAGTCATCTGAATACAATAAGTCTCATGCAGGGGCCGCTATTAATGTGCCACTCAAACCCTGACACCGGCTCTGGACTAATGCTAGTCACCCCGTCAAACCTGTAAGTAATGGGACGGGGTAAAGCGATCTACTGTAACACGAAGACCACTTGTGGCATATATACACACTACTTCAAAGATTTCAAGTGGATGTCAGCTATTGACCAAGGCAGGATTAGAAGACAATATGTGCTTGAATAAGAATAGAGATGCTACTGGACCTCAATGGCTGATCTTTATTTCCAAAGAGACAGGTTCAGCACAGCTTGTCCTACCTCTCCATTCAGTGTGGAAATAATGTCCACTGGAGACACGTCCATGTGGTTTTATGTTTGGTTTTTAGACATGCGGAATGGGTTTTAATCTTGACTTGATGTTCCTTCTACTGTGGAACACAAAATAAAATAATTTGGAGAAGCATTTCTGTCCATAGCGCAAAAACCATATTAGACGCCATTGACTTCCATTGTATGGACAGAAAAGTTCTGAGACATTTTCCAAAATATCTTCTTTTGAGTTCCACATAAGAAAATCAGACTGGTTTGGGACAATATGAGAGTGTGTAAATCGAATTTTTCAGTTTTGGGTGTTGCCGTGGCAAATGGAAGAGCAAATAATGACTGTTTCCAAACAGGTATCTCAAATAAATCTTCCATTATTCCGTTAAATCTGCAATAATAACGTTGAAAAATGACACATTTCCCTTTGAAACAAATCTAAATCAGTTTTCTCTTTTGACTACGTCTCTGTTTCTGTTGCTAAGGGGGGAAAAGGTGTTTTACGCCGTCTAAAACCAAGGTTGTATTTTATCCCTGAAGATGTTTGGAGACGAGTAGTCTGCTTAAGGCCTCAGCGCTCAGCGATCCTATTAAGAAGTGCCTTGTAAGAGCTTTCCTCCCCTGCTCTCAGGAAATGGCTGCTGTAATGTCTTTCCCTCACTTTTTTGGAATGCTGCTCAGCTCCCATGCTGGGAAAATAAGTGAGAAAGAGAAAAATGATTAAATAATTTTTTCAGGGGGGCCCTCTTACAACAACATTGGTTACATTGTCAAAGGCCGATTCAGTACTTGTGTTACAGAGACTGACTTACTTCCAGGGAGATTTTGAGCCCTGCGCCGCATGCAAAGGCAGCTAAAATACGTCAGGGCTCGGGTGCTTCTTTGGGAGATTAAGGACTATTGCCGACTATGAGTGGCAAACGCAGGTTATGCTGAAAGGATCATTTGCAGCACACGACACTGCTGGAGACCGTAAACTTTTTCTCCCAGACTCCCCCGGAGCTCGGAATCTCTTCTTCCACCAGAGAACTCCCCATTCCAGCCTCCGTGGCTGAAAAATGATATCATAATTAGCAATCTGAGGGAAGGCTGATGTGCTATCTAAGACCCATCTTAGCTTTTGTCGTGATTAAGGGCATAGTACGATGCCTGGGGGCAGTCTCCTCTTGTCTGAATGAGACAGATTGTATTACGGTCCCGCACCAGACAGACTAGGGCAGGTAGCCCATCAACAAACTGCTTTATGATGGCGAGACAGCGATTGTCAGACTGCGATTGTCAATGCTGGCAGCTCACGCTCTGGGTTTTGAGTGTCACGTCAAAGGCTTTTTCTTCCTTCATCTTTGAAATGCCGAACAGGAGGCTGTAACACAACTACGCTGCTTGGCCAGCAAGGGAAAACAAACAAAAAACAGTCTTGATTATCTGCCTCATCTGATCCAATTACCAGAGAGCTTTTACAATAATTCCAGTGTTATTTGGGGGATGGCGGAAGGCTCTCCGATTTAATGCTTCATTCAGATTAACAGGTGAAAACATCAGACTGCAAACGTCCCAACATGCACAATGCACCGCGAGGTAATAGCAGGTAGACTACTAAATGAAGTATTGCAAGACCTTGGCTCTGTTTCAAAACTTAAACAGCAAACTGTCTTCTATACACTGACTACATAGGCAACTACTCTCTTAAAAATAAAAGTGGCATCTCTACTATATTAGCATCTGTGGTACACTATAGTACAATTAAGCACACTTCTTATTTTCAAGGGTTCCCTCGCTTAGTTCACCACCTTGGATGGATTATTGCATTGCCCTTGTTGCAATGCATTGTGGGAATGTGCCAAATATTAGAATTACGTAGACTTCGTATTGCCCTTTAGCTGCTAAAAGTTAGTCTCCAATAGTGCTTGAGCAAGTGGGACTGGGAGTTAAGATGGGCCGTACTGTCAGTGGGTCACCCACCGTGTGATCTAACTTAGATGTATACACGTTCAGCAAGCACAACTTCTCCTGTCAAAGCCTATTAAAAGCAGTTTACATGTGCATGTCTGATTTGATGCATATGTATGTGACCTGCTTCTCTGGCGGCTGCCCACTTGGTGGCACAGGGGCCCGAGGCTCCTCATTGAGCTCAGCTTGCATAAAGACGACGCTTTAACACTGCCAAGTAGCAACTCCCCTGTGTCTGGCCTGACCTTTAACTCTGTGGATTTAACTGGGGGATAATGTAGAGAGAAAGGCCTAGCCTTAAGACAGACAAGAGGTGGAGGCACTGATTTAAAATTCAGGTTCTGACATGCCTTAATGAAATAATCCCACCGAGCTTGTCTGTGTGCGTCTGGGGCGTATCTTGTAAAGGAACGAGGTAGATAATAATCTTCTTTGATTTCAACAATTAAAAAAAATAAAATAAGATCTGTTCTAGAAAGCCCAGAGGAAATTGTCATTGCTCAAAGGTTGTTCTTTCATTGCTCAGGAGACTTAATTGAGTTCTCAGTTATTTTCCATTTAACTTTGTCTCAAGTGCTTCTCCTAAATGGAGGACAAGACAGAAACAATTAGCAAAAAATGAATGGTTTCAAGATAATTTGATAAGAAATGTTTGACATCATATTGAAACATATGTCTTTCGATGTAGTCTTGGTAGAGCACAGTTTGAGATGTTGCTTCTGAGTCTCTTTAGGAAACATGTGAGATGTTGAAAAAAATAAATAAAAATCTGAGAAACTGGAGAGTTAAGCAAAAGTCTCCATTTGCTCTTCATCTAATTTATAGTTAGTAAAAAAAGAAACTGATATAATGTCACATTCGAGAGATCTAAAGTAAGATTTCTGTTGTCTGTGGGAATATGTGAAGTACTGTAGACATTATAGGCTGCCATGTGTCAACTCGTGCTTAATTGTTTTGACATCTTATTTGCTTTGTATAACCCATATTCTTGATTAAATACAGCTTGTACAATTGTCTCCAGCTATAAAATGAAAATGTCTTCCATTACAGTTGGAATGTCTTCAGTAACCTCTCGCTCACAGCACACAGGCAGATGTAATTGGAATCCTTAATAATTGTCACCTCTTGAAAAACGAATTAAACAGTGGCCAAGGTCAAACTGGCTTTGGTAATTAACAAGGGAGCAGGCTGAAGGTAATGATCACCAGCACTAAGCTGTGTGTGTGTGTGTGTGTGTGCTGTGTGTGTGTGTGTGTTGTGGAGTGTGCCCTGCTCTGCATCTGTGCAGGAAAGGTAATCAGACTCATTTAAACCCTCATCTACCTGGCAAGATCAAGGGTATAACGTTAACCCTGCCATGAAAGAGAGACAGAGACATACCTGACCAACAAAAGATGGGATACTTTCTTTTTGCACATTTTACACATACAAACTCCTGGAATCGCAAGAAGCTCTAAAGAAACAGCAACAGCAAGTGAAGCGCAAGTGGCTTATCCAATGATAATTGATATACTGTATATTATTTACATAACTAATAATTTTATAAGGTTGTGTGTGTGTGTGTGTGTGTGTGTATGTCTCTGACCAGGTAGCTATAGAAACCTTTTTCAGCGTTCTTAGTATAGCACATAATCTGCAATGTCATGTTATAACATGCTGTCGGTCCTCTTATTGTATTACTCCTCAACCTCAAAACATGTAATTTAGTCATTTTCTATGCAAAACAATGAGTTTCACTGTGGAAACCAGAAGCTTTATGGTAACAGTATCTTCTTTACTCTGAAAATACATTTCAAAGAGGACTTGAGGTACAACTGGAATGTATTATATTTACATACCAGTTGCAAATGGTGCGCTGTTGTTAGCTTAACGATCCCTTATGAAAAAAAGAAGTGCACTTATTGAATTGAATGCATTTGTAGTTTACTTCAAATCTTAAAAGTATATTTAAAAAGCTGTGCTTACAGACAATATAATACACTTTCATGACTGATTTGACTTTAAAGTGCATTTTAAATAATTGTTTTAATACAATTCTGTCATTATTTAAAAAAGGACATTATTACTTATTTTGATGTGTTGACTAACATATTAAATACATTCTAAAGCACTAACATACCAAATGCTATGTAAAATACTTGATTATAATTTTAACTATAGTGTGTTATTTCAAAGTTAATATATTTTAAATATACTAAATGTAACTTCAATAGGTAAAGTTTTAATCAAAGTGATGTTATTCAATATAGAAAGTGTTGTTTAGTTTACAATAAAAGCAATAGTCAGTGAATTTATAAGGCAGTAATAGCATTTTATATAAATTGAAAATATACATTTAGTGTAATTGCTATTATTTAAAGTATTACGCTTTCACAAGGGAGCTACGGTATTCATACCTGGTCTGACTTTTCTGAATGACTTTTGTTAGTGTAACCTAATGCAGTCAGACTGATTTAGTGAAATAATTATTAAATACTCCATGAAATCTGAATTTGACCATGGCATAGTCCATAGTCTAATAGGCCACCTACTGTAAATGTTAGTGTATGATAGCTTAGACAAGATGTCACACAACTCTCCTCAATAACACATATGATTTGATACAAAAATAAGTATGAGGAATGGTAATGGTGATGTTAGCCTATAAGCACATCAATTACAGTTCATGACTTCCCATTGTCAGAGTAAATGAGCCCCTGCCCCTTTGAGATAAAACTCTTTTCCCAATCAGTAACATCCTCTGACTTTCCCAAAGGCTCAGCTGAAAGGAAGTGAGAGAGGGGAAATTATACTTGTCGCTATTAATGTCCCAACACAGACATTTCCCAAGCACTGAGGGACAATGTGCTTTCTGTGCCTGTCCGTGACACTGAAACGGGGCACTTTGTGTGTGGTGGCACCACAAGAGAAAACATAGCCGCCGGGTCGGCGGCCCATAATGTGCGGCGGTGATTCAGCAGTCAAGTATGTCACACTTATCTATATTTTTGTGTACACAAATAAAAATGGAATAGTTGGGTCATTAGTAATAGAGGGGTGCACACAGGAAGTGCAGGGTTCAAATGGGCAAGGCCATGCAAGCAGACGCCCACGACCCATCCGTTAGCTTGTCAGAGCCCAGTTACTTCACACTTATTCCTCTGCAGCACTATGTCATTTATGATTAGGCGAGCAACTCACTAAAGGTCGTGGTGTCGGACAGCCAAATTCCTCTGGACAAGATTTGTTTTCTTTCCCATTGATCAGTGGGGGCCGATGACTGATTCTCAGCAAAGCTGAAATACTGCAGATATTTTCTTTAGAGTTTAGCCATGAAGACAGAGCGAGGGGAAAGACACAGGGTGGAAGAAAAAAGTGAGGTATAGTCTCAAGGACAAGTCTAGCCAGACAATTCAAACATTTAGTTAGCTTGTTGTCTGGAGCACTGCACTGTGACTTTTTAAAGCAGACATATCATACTTTTTGCATTACTGAAATATTTATTTTTCTCAAGGTTCAGTTTATTGCACCAAAAACTGTTACAATGTAGTTTTATCACCATTGTTCACCCTCTCTCTGACCTTAAGCATTAAACAGGCATATTCTCAGATGTTTCTCCTAAACTTTCTTACTAGACACAATAGTTGACATACAGATGTATTGATACAATTTTTTTTTAAACTTGAAATAACATGAAAAATTGGTAACACTTTAGTTTAGGGACCATTCTCACTATTAACTGTTTGCTTATTAGCATGCCTATTATTAATATTTTGTCTGTTTATTAGTACTTATAAAGAACATTTTAATGCATTATTCTGCATGACCATAATTTAGATCCATTAATCCCACCCAGTACCTAAATTTAACAACAACCTTACTGACTATAAATAAGCAGCAAATTACATGTTTATTGAGGCAAAAGCTGTAATTAATAGTACGAATTGGTCCCAAAGTAAAGTGTGAATATATTATATAATATATATTAAAAGTGGATCATAAAATTACATCTACATAATTCAATTATATGTTCGTCATTATATTTACTCTTCATTTAATTTAATTTGTATTTATGGGAAGCAAGATATTAAAGAAATGCATCCATTCTCCAACTTCTTGTTCTATGTGGTCATGTATGTCTGAATGTAAGTAGCTGGGATGGATGGATGGATGGATCGATAGATCGATCTGAATAAGCTGTTTTTCCAGCTGAATTTCAAATATATATATATTTATTTTTTCTCTCTCTCTTCCTGGTCAGGAACTTTTAAATTGCAAAAGCTACAGTGTGTTGCTTCAAGGGACTTCTTCATCATAAAACCCCTTTTCGAAGAATTGTCACACAAGACACAGAGAAAGAGAATAACTGGAATGCTGCAGCCACACTGAGGACACTGACCGCGGTGACCATGGTGACCTCAGCATGCGCTCTGATTGGTCAGCGGCTATCCAGGCTGGCAGATATTGCAGCCATCCTTCCTCCTTTAATAAAGAAGCAGCGGTGGTAATTGCTGTCTGTGAGGAGTCCATTATTCATGCAGATATCCAATAAAGACCGTGGGAGGGGAAGGAGATGCGGGCGGAACCCGTACATGTTGATCCATATGATTGATTTTTCCTCCTCCTTCCAAACTCAATTTTTCATATTCAATGAGCGACTTGTAGATTGCATCAGTCAATACAGATACGTCTCAATTAAGTCTCACCCAGGAGCTCTCAGGGGTGGAACTCATGGATTAGGGTGGGCTTCCCAGCCGCCTGCAGATTCACAGAACCACCCGTAGTGAAAAGCGGAGATAAAAATGACAAAAAACAGGCTAAGTGTTGAGCCATGATGTATTAACATTGAGATTAATTATAAACTCGTTTCTTGGCACATTTCTTCCCCTTTATTAATTACAGACTCTCTCGGCTTGCAGAACTAAACTGTGTATTAATTCTCAGACGTGGGGGACTGTATATTACCGCTCCAGATCTCTCTGCCTTTCTGTGCCGCTCAGCATTTTTTCCTTGTGGACCGGAGAGGATCATTTACAAACATGACATGGTGGCCACAGTGTTCACTTGTGTACTTCATCTTTCCTGCCCCTGAATGGACAGCTATTTTCCTCCGGTCCAAGGGCACAAAGAACATGGTTCGTGCAGAGAATAAATGGGAGTGAGTTGATGGGAAATGGAGAAAGTTTGGTTTGGTGTAATTGTGCACCAAAAACACACACACAAGTCAGTTCTTTCCAAAAGACGAAAAAGGAGATGGAGAAAGGGAGAAATGCTGCAACGGGAAACTATAACTATAAAGAAACCATAAGCACTTTAAGATGTCTGTGGCATTGCGGAGACGGATACATTCATTTGTGGTAATGCTATGAAGTCACAGAGGGTCTGCAGCTGGCATCCTTTTACGAACACATAGATTCTTAAAGCGTTTTTGATGTTAAAATACTTTCTGCTGTACTAGTATTGTATGTGCTGGGAAGGGTTTAACTAAGTCATTTGTAGGGTGACTTCCCCATAGACTGTAAACACTGTGGCTTTGTGGTGCTTGCTGTTTGTTTGAGCGGCCTGAGATAGCGACATTGACTCAAGCAATGACGTGATTCTGGGGTGGGACTATCTGTTTGTCTTGTTTGGGACACATTTGATGAATTCAGAAACTACCGATGTCAAATGAAAGGGCATTCACAACTGTTTTCCTCCTGTAATATGCATATTTAAGAGTGAATCAGGATAATCAGTGGGGGGAAATGTAGGGGACTTCATTCCATTCCGGCTGAAAGAGAAAAAAATTATGTTAATGCTCTTTATGTTAATGCTGCTTTTTCAAATACATTGTTGTTTGGTATTATTATGGTATTATTACAGTAATGTTAAGCAACATTAAATCTGTGTGTTAACTATAGACAGAGTGCATTAACTACGCTAAAAGCATGACTAAATAGCTATTTGGCTACTAAAACATTATCCAGTAACCATGTCAGCCAAAAATGAATATCGTTTTAGAAGCAAAGCACGTTATGTTATATATTGAAATATTATCAAGATAAATACCCTTTTAAATACCCATAATAACATGCACTGATAAATTGTGCCAAAACAGGACATGTGTATTCAGAAACTCTATAGGGTCAATTTTGATGTTGAATTAAAGCAGCCACTTAACTGCTTTTTCCATGCTTAAATCTACAAGTCTGCAGATTTATCCCCAAAATGAGCTAATCAAATCTGAAAGAAGAGAAGGAAAACACAGAGAAAACACTCAAAAAGAGATAACATGAACATCTTTCCATCAGGTAAATTATAAAAAAGCAATGTGCCATCTTTTACAAGAGAACCTGAGAAAACCATGACAGTAAATCGGTGCATGTGTGAACTGAATAACACTAAGCCCAGGTGTTGTTTGCTGCATACAGTATCCTCAGGATTGCATTCAAGGCTAAAATGAAGATTAGATGTAATTATTACATGTGAGGGAGACCGATGAAAGCAGGCCTCTGGGGAAAAGGGAATTATTGTATTCAGGGATACTGTAAAAAAATAAATAAACCAAATGTGTTGGCGTGTTAAATGACAAGAAAAAATTGTGTTACATTGCGACAGATTCATGAAACAATCTGTGCTGAAATATGATGCACATCTGTCAAGATTAACTGAAATGATTACTGTGAAAGGATCTGCAGAGTGGAAGGTGCTACACAGCCAAAAACAAAACAAAGTTTGGTTGATTTTCACACATTTTGCCTTTATAGTTCCTTTGGTGTGTAAGAATAATAATAATATACATTGTACTTTATCCTTATTTTCTCACCATGAACACTGAATAGAGTGAAAATGTGGGCAGGCATGTGCCATTTTCTTTAATACTAATCAAATATTATTAAAAAAAAAACGGTAACATCTAAATTAACTTACTGTTTCATTACTGAATCAACCTACATACTTAAATTAACAAAATTAATATTCATGGGTTAAATCGGGTAGAGAGAGTTCTTAACAATTGCAAATTGCAGCCAAGAAAACTTGATTCCTTTTAATATGACAAGAAGACAAAAAAGAATGGGGGTCTAGGAGGAGGAGAATGGATTCTTCCCTCGCACTGCTGTCTCTGGGAGGCGGGCACTTAATCAAATTTTACCAGGTGGTGCTCCGGCAATGTCCAATATGCAGCGCTTGTAATCTTTCTCACAGCCAGCCCGCTCATATTTCCTTTGACATTCAGCCCCAAAGATCCCGTCCTATATGTTGTTCCTCTCCTCTCTCTCTGTTCACTCTTTCTCTTTTACGGGCGAGAGGAACACGGGGTCTCCTTAGTGATTTATAAACATACACATAATAAATGGCCGTCTGTAGTTTAAGCAGTGATGAAGCATTCTGTGCTTGGCCGCCAAGCTCTGACGTGATTTAAAGAGCTGACATTTACAGCAACCAAGCCTATTATTCAGAGTGACTGTCTATGTACAGACTATATATCACGATGGGCTGCGTGGAGGTGAATGTGGACCGGTCCGGCTCAGTGTCATAGTCAGTTCATAGCCTCTCTATCCCAGGGCCCTGGCCAGGAACCCCCTGCTCGGTGGGAGTCACAGCCAAACAAGTACTTGGACTCTCAGCTAGCTTATTATCGCTAAGATCTACGTAGCGCAATGAGAGATTATGACACTCTGCAAAAGAATTACAAGGCAAAAAGCTGCACAGATACATTTTTAAACAGATAAGGGGATAATCCAGCTGTCCAGCTGTGCGCGGGTGTTTGCAGGGAACAACCTCTCGCTGGTTCTTTCGCAATGCTAATCGGTGCATAAAGTAATGCAAATCTGTTTTCGCTAATCCACCGTGACGTGGTCCACGTTCCCCGTTCAAACACAGCTCTGTATGTATGATCTTCACAAACAGCAGACTTTAGCCTTTCCTAATCAAGCAGAAGCAGACGTGGTGAACTTCATGAAAGAGTGACAGTGTCCTTGCGAGGGCTCAGCGTCCTTCCATGAAATTCGTCGACTCGGTTTTCAAACATTTCAGTCAAACGTCTGCCAGACAGCCTGATCGTACCTCTTCTCAAGTTTCCATTCGATTGGTAGGGAACACAAAACCACAGGACAGACCTCATTTTCGCGGCGCCATGTACCGTACATGAAAATCAATACAGCTTAAAGAGAAAACACTCATTTAGCATGTATCTAAAAAAGTTGGTGTCGCCGTTCCGCCTCCGAAATGGACCCTTTGCTCAGGGCAGGTACTACACAAACTTGCAGGCTGTGACATGGTGATTGGCAGTGTTTTCTGGACAGGAACAGTCTCTGGAACTGCATTACAGGCTCTTGTAACTTAATTCCAGCAGCTGAGTAAGGAAATAATTGAATCGTGCTCCGAAGATGGATCCAGAGAACAGGGCGCAGAAATCGGCTTTGTCCGCTATCTGGCTTAACTCATGGGAGATTAGAAGCTAACCACGAGGCTCTGTTGGCATGGAGGCTGATTGTGCCTGTGACTCTGAAAACTAAAAGAGCAGCCTGCGGCCACTGGCCGACCTTTCTGCAGATTAGAGCAGACACATTTTACATCTCGATGGCACCTTGAATAACGCTACCTTGTTACTCATACCGTCTCACAGCCTCCAGTGTCTGCTGTCTACAGCTTTCTCATCTGTATTCGGAAGTCAGGGCAGCTAATGGAGCTGAGTGCTGGTATCAGGCAACAGTGTTTACTGCAAACTCGGCCAAATGGAAGGGTATTCCTGATATGATAATATAAACCTCGGAAGATGGGGGTTACATTTGGTGAAAAGAAGTCGTTTAGTGACACCAGCTTTAGCTTCAGAAAAGCAGCGTTGCGCTGCTCACTCTGAGGTGAGCTTTAATGAGGTAAAACAGCTGTCACGTTTTATTACGTTGTAAGAGTTTCATGTTTTGCCTGTGGGTAAATTCAGTTCTCTGCCACCCATGGGGCTGGGAAGGAGGTGCCATATCTGTGTGTGTGTGTTTATGGAATCTTAGTCAGGTAACTGAGGCAGTTCAGTCATCAGGGTCCGAGTCGGGTTCGTGACTTTGCCGGGAGTGGAACGAGACTGAGGTTACCCCACAGGGAGCCTTGGAATGCCCCCAAATCAGTGAAGGGCAAGCAAACGTTACCCCACACTGACTTTACATTACAGTGACCCTGCATGAACCCTGCCCGATCCCCACAATTAGTGTCTGAATAATGAAAACAGAGCTGAAAGAAAAAAAAAAACATGTCATTATGAGGTATATATAGCAGTAGGCCTAAATACAAATTTTCTGTTACCAACTCTGTTATTCCACTAATGGGCTAGTAACAGTGTATGCTACATTTTGGCCACTTGTTTACCAAAAATACAGTATTTTTAGTTTTAAGAACATGAATGTGAAACTACACCGAAACAACCAGAAAACTGTCAGGTGGAGGCAATGTTAAGTACTCTTGCAAGATTTTAAACACAATTTCCATAAAAATGGACATAAAAGTATAAAATAAAGGCTTATAAAGGGATGTCTAACCAAGACAGCAAAATAATATAAATTCCTGAATGGAATTTATATAATTTTTCCCGACCCCGACTCGGACCCTGTTGACTGAAATTCCTGAATGGAAGTACATTTATCACACTGCATATTACATGTATTCATGTTACATATCTTATGTATTCATTTTACTCACACTGAATTTTGTTCGTACAGTGCATTCAGTGTATGAATTTTATTAGTTTGTGTTTACTGAGAATCAAACCGATAACCTTGCTTTGCTTTACTAAATGAGTTGTAAAAAGTAAAAATAGTGGTGAGAAAGATTTGCAATAAATTGATTTGTTTCTGATTCTGATTGTAACTGATTCTATGAGTTAAGGAAGTAGAATTGCCTGTGTATCTATGCTTCTTGACATTTGAGACCTGCTTCCTTTGTGGAACATCTTTTGACCTTTATTTTTTGACCTCTATTATTTATTTATTTAGTTGTTTGTGGTGTGTGTGTGTGTGTGTGTGGTGTGTGTGTGTGTGTGTGGTGTGTGTTTGTTTTGTTTGTAGATAGCTCGAAAATGAATACATGCCTACACCAAACTGTATTAATATTGTAAATTGTATTATTTTGTGATTCCCAGGACAGAAAGAAAGCTATTTGGGGTTTCTCAAGAACACTCTCGGTGAAGATTTTTTTAAAAGAACCATTTATTTTTCCTAGTATGAAGAACATTTAAGAACCTTTTGTCCACTCTAAGGAACCTTTTGCGCAAATGGAAAGGCTACATGGATGCTAAAGGTTCTTCATTGAACCGGATACCAATACAGAACCTTTATTTTTAAGAATGAAGGGTTACAATTTCTTTCTAGCTACTAGCAGGAACATCTCCCTCCAAGACTGTGTGGTAGCTTGCAATATTCTTGCCCAGAAATAAATGATACCGAAACAAGAAGTGGCACATAAATTAAAGTGACAGTGTGATTGATGAGTTAGCAGCCAAGGGAAAGGATGTTTGCAGCATTTTAGGGGGGAGAGGTGGGGGAAACGTAGCCTCGTGCGGCTTGCAGGGAGTGGAGAGCCATCAATCCCAAGCTCCCCTGTGCGGTGAAGTACGCCCCTGAGAGGAGTGGCTCTGGGCTTCTGCCCATCCACTAAATGAACTGCATGCAATATTAAAAGATGCAAAATGAGCCCAGACTGGACCGCTCCCAGGAAAGCCCACTGGCAACTGACCCATCAGCTACCAGGGGAAATAAACAGCTTCCGAACTCGTTTTCTCCTGTCTGACATTATTCTTTTCTTTTGTTTTGCTCGTAATGACTCACTTTTTATGTTTGCGCTCTTCCTTTACAAAGGACCAGACCACTTATTGCTTCTTTAATAATCCAAAACCTCTGTCCTGCTGGAGAAATACAGCCTAAATTCCGTGATGGTCTTACCTGGCTTTAGATTGGCAATGCTGGTCTGTTACTCACATAGATCTTATGTGCGTTTGATATAACACACATCGTAGTTTGATTCATCTTTGGAGACAATAACTAACTAGTCACAATTGTTTTACAAAAAATGTAGTTCCAACCATGTACATTTTTTTTTTTATGTTTATGTTTATGAACTGTGGTTTCAGGAAACATCGACGTTTTGAACTATGTTGGTAATGAGAACCTGCAACCATAATTGACTAACACTGCTTTTGGGAAATGCACCCCTGGTTGTTTTTGCAGATAAACCCATCTGACCAGCTAAAACCGCCATTAGGGAAGCCAAGATGCCTTGTACTTTTAACCAACAATAAACTGGTCAACTGGGCTGTTTTGAAAGAATGAAACAGCACTGAGGGAATCTACTCAGCAGTGCAGTAGTTATTTCCTCTGCTGCTGTCTGTCAGATACAGGCGGGTTAGAGATGATGATGATGGCTCATGCAGATGAGAGATGTAAAGGTGGAGGGTGGGGGTTCTCGCTGAAGCACTTAACACTGCAGGTGTTTGTTTGGGGCAGTGTTAATGAAACAAAGAGCCTGGATGAGATCAGTGTTCACCTCTGAGAGTGTTACGCTGCTTTTACAGCATCTGAGAGAGATGAGAGCAGTGATGGTAGGGCAGTCACCGTGCAGTTTGCTTTTTACTGCCCATTCTAACAGATGAACAGCATCAATCTTTAGCTCGCCATCACGCCGTGGCTGCATGTCTGAGGAGGGGGTCTCAGCTCGCATGTAAAAACAACATGCAGCAATTCATATAAAGTGAAGCCACAAGCAGGTCAAATTTGTATTACAGATTAATATTAATTGAGGAATTCTATTTTTAATAAAGAAAATGACTTTTATTTACTTTTATGAACAATACGATTTGTTTTGCCATTATTATGTCAATATTATTTTGTTTTACTTTTGAGTTTTTTCCCACATTATTTTAAGAAATTTTAATAAACTGCCATTATTCTCAGTGGTAATTCCCTTTAGATTTGTTTTACTGAAATTCAATGTTTTTATTTTCTTAAATGTAAACAAATGAAAGGGCCCTACCACGCAATACCGTAATATTTATATAATATTATATAGATTAATGAATTAATATAGACAATTTTACAGATACAGAGCACATAACAAACTGATAAACTGAATGACTGAACAATTATATATATAATATATATTAAAATATTAATATACACCTCTATATATATATATATATTATCAGTTTTTATGTTTTCTTTTATGCCAAAAATCATTAGATATTAAGTAAAGATCATGTTCCATGAGATATTTTGTGAATTTCCTATCATAAATATATCAAAACTTAAATTTTTGATTAGTAATATGCATTGAACTTCATTTGGACAACTTTAAAGGCTATTTTCTCAATATTTTTATTTTTTTTTGCACCCTCAGATTCCAATTTTTCAAATAGTTGTATATTGGCCAAACATTGTCCTAACAAACCATACATCAACAGAAAGATTATTTATTCAGCTTTCAGAAGATGTATACATCTCAATTTCAAAAAATTAACCCTTATGACTGGTTTTGTAGTCCAGGGTCACATATAAGACTTAATATGTGAATAGTATTTTGCATTACAGTAAACTTTTTTTTGAAGGAAATAGTGTCCGGAAATAATGTCAAAATAATAAATACTCAATACATACATACATAAATAAATAAATAAATTCTGGCAAATGTTCTTGACAGTTTTCACAAGATCATAAAAAAATAAACAAACAAACAAACACATTTATTTTCTAATGTGCACACATTTGTGCACATATTACCCTAACCTGTGTGCATAATTTTTAGTTTTAAGTAAAAATTTATAGTTTTACATCTGCCATCCACCAGCATGAACTGTCTGCCAATGACAATGTGCAGTTGAAATCAATACTATGGTATTTGTAAACTGGCACAACATGCAATTAGTAGTTGTGCCTTTCTGTATGTACACACCACACTTTGAAAACCAACACAAAGACATTTTTGTAAATAAAAAAGGTTTTGAATTATATATTCCTGGCGTCAGAGACAAATTGAGATGGGGAATTCTCATAAATCAGCAGCAGTGTTCTCCTGCCTGCAGAGGAATTGCCTGGTGAGCAGACGTGATTTAAGAGTGGGTTCAGGCTACAGCTCCACTCTTCCATCCCCTGGGAAACAACAAAATCCCAGCGCTGCTTCACACTTATGCTCACACAGTCTGTTGTGTAGAGAACAATGCACAGATGACAACCAGCGATTTATATGTTCTACTGTGAACTTCTTGTTATTTATTTATATGTTTGCTTAAATGCATCTTTCAAGAAGTACTGTGTGGTGATACCATAGTACACAGACAGTATGAGATGGTAGTGAGTCATTACAATACAAGCATTCCATGGTGTCAGTGTTGGGGAGTAACTAGCTAACGTAACTAAACTCACTTACTTACGTATCTTATTATAGTGTTGGAAAGATTAATTTCAGTGAATCAGAGCCATCTTTTCATTTGAACGTCTGGCCAGAAATCCCTGGGCAGCATTTGTTGCCCTCGTTTTCAAAAAAAATATTCAGTTTGGCTCACAAAAATATATGTATTTGAATTGCATTTAAAATTTCCATCCATTTGGATTACAGTTTTAACATACTAATAAACTTAATGTAATGCATAGTTGTCAGTCATTTATAAATGAAACCGTAAGAAATGGGTAAGATGTCTGTAATAATAAACTGATTGTGTTTTAAATACACACTAATATATATATGTACAATCAATAAATCCTGTTTGCTTCATTCTCATGCATTTTAGCTACTTGAATATTGCTTTTTCCACAGCTAGCCATATTTTAACCATGTTTATACTTTTTAACTGAATAAATGTAATTTATAAATATAATTAACAGATTTATGCGGATTCAAAGCAATTTAAATAAACGCATTTTGAAAATATGATTTTACAATTTGAATACAATCAAACGGATGCAAATAGTTGATAGTTAACTATGGCATAATTTTTGGAGAAGATCAATTTGACCTGCTTCTTGTCTGTTTCATGACTGACAAATGCATAATAACAGGTTTATTAATGTTAAAACGGTTATTCAAATACATGTATCTTACATTTTTTTGTGTGTAGTCACATACATGAAGGACTTTTGTTTTAGTAGTTTTTTTTATATTGTTTAATACAAATGTACTATTCCAACTGATATTCTGTAGATGTCTTGTACCAGAAATGGTACAATGGTAGAAACGGTACTGCTACTCATTACTATTGTTTACAATTAAAATCTTCCCGTAAAATGTTATTTTTTAAATGTATCTTAAAATAATTTAAAAGTTCTGTGATAAAGCAGCACAATGCATTAGTTACTGTTCAGTTAGAAATTATGAAAAAAAAACTATTTGCATTTTCCCATGACGAAATCAACATTGCCCAAGCACAATTTTTAAAGCTTTTTTTTATAGCAGTGCTGAACAAATATACAAGCATCAACCAGACATTTAAGAAACAAATAACAAGAGATACAATACATAACAAGTCAAAAACACACAAAGACATAGGTATGCATACGGAGATGTCTGTATATAGTCTCCTTAACACCCCTCGAGGCGCCTTCCTGCAGCGTGTTGGTTTTAGACGCTTTTCCAGCGACAGGCTCGCGCCCCTCTGTGCTGTCGCCGGCGCGAGGCTGCTCGAGGAGCCGCTTGGAAGTCATTCTCGACCTGGGTCAGTGTGACTAAAGCAAAATCACCCGCGCTCGGTAGATGTTAGTGCTGAGCGGGATAAGATGCATTTAATAGTATTGTGGATTACGACTCCCTGATGAGACTGTATTTCACTACGGACCCTAAAAGCAGCCGGTAAAAAGGGATAAAAATTATTGTTTTGCTTTTCTCTCTCGCCGAGCCTGACGCCACGCCCACTCTATCCTGCGCGTGCAGCCAGGCGAGATTCGCTCGGCTCCGCCCCTCATTGATTCTGATTGGCCCCCGACGTACATAAACATTCTATTTAGGCACGCGGCCATTGCAGCTCTGCAGCTGATTGGTCGCTCGGGAAACGTCGGAATGATTTTTTTCGAGCGTTTAGGAGGTGTGTCTCGATGGTTTGCCGGCCGGTCAGACAGAGAGAGGAAGAGAAGAAAAACACCGGTAAAAATTGACGCACTTTCTAAAAGGAATAGTTTCTCAGCTTGAATGTCTCTGTACGGCGAAACAAATCATTAAAAAAGAACTTGTGGAACGCATATGAACACAAACATGACTGGGAAATACTTTTAATGAGCATTCATGCGAGCTAACCTGCTGAGGGGAGAAAAAAACATCTCAAACCAGCCTGAACTGGTTTGCTGGTTTTAGTTGGCCTGTCAGTTTTAAAGGGGTTTCAGGCCTTTTCAGCCGGTCAGACTGGGAGATCAGGTAAACCAGCTGAGCAGCAGCTGTCCAGGCCGGGAGACCACCCTAAACCAGCCAAGACCAGCAAAGTCAAGCAAAACAAATCTTTTTTCAGCATAGTTTTAAAACCCGCCACCCTATATGCAGTTCTCACATTAAACGTTAATACGTCAAGCAAAGAGCTTGACTTTTGATTTGATGCACATTTTGTGGATCTTCTAGAAACGTATGTATTTGTGCAATAGATAATTATTTAATAGCAATTTCAAAGACTTAATAATGTATTCTTCCACCTTATATACTGATTACTATTAAAGCCTGCTTCCGGCACATAATAGAAAAATCAAACAGGTAATTGAGACTTTTTATCTCACAGCTCTGAGCTTTTTCACACAATTCTAAGTTTATATCTCACAATTGTGAGACAAAAAGTCAGAATTGCAAGATATAAAATCAGAATTTCCCTAGCAAGTCTCACAAGCATGTTTTCCTCAGTATTCTCAATTGTCTTTTTTTCACAACAAAATAAAAAAGTAAAGTTTTTATCTCACATTTCTCAGTTTAAATGTTGAATTGTGAGATGTAAACTCAGATTGTAAGCTAAAAATAGACGTTTATTTATTATATTATTATTATATTATTTTTCATTCCATGGCTGAAACAGGCTTTTTAAAATCTAATTCTTCAATAAACATTAACATGCATGCTAAATTGCAGTAGAATAATCAACGTACAACCAGTCATAAGGTGCAACTTTATTAAAAAAGTAAAAACAAATATTTATATTAATTTTTTTTATAGAAAACATTACAATCTTTTGCACAGAATGTTACTAAACAGATTTTTTTTTGTCTTTATACACTACACTCTGTTTTACACTTTGGATGGACCACACATAAAATCAGTTAAGCCAAGGACATATGCTGGGGAAGCAGTGTTACAATGTACACACTTCACAACATACAACCTAAACAGCAGAAGTAGAAACCTTTCATTGCTTTTTAAAACATCGATACCAGAGCTTTTCTTTTATAATATAATTAAGTTGCATTGCAGTATGCTCTATATACATGCGATTTGGTCTGTTTTGCTATGGTAGAATGTCCATTTTTGTTTAACCACATATGGTTGAGTGAACAAGAAGCATCACGTCAGTCGATACGTCTGTTGAATGCAAGCAGATGGATTTTTAATAGATATTTTATTTACATACTTGCCAATAAATATCATACTTCGGGCATGTGATTTCTCTGCCTCCTTTAAGAACAAACGTGGTTGAAAAACCAATAAACCCTTGTGCAACCTGTACAAATCACACCCTGAAAGATCTGAAACAATGCATGGCCGGACAATCGGTTCTCCCAACCTCTCTCTGAAACAACAACATCAAAAGCACTGATCCACCCCACAATACAAAGCAAGCCCTGTGCTAGAAGGACAGATTCAGAAGTGGGAGGAACCGCCAAGCCAAAGCTAAAGTGGAGCACACTTCCTCCCTCAGACGTCAAATCTCAAGGACACATGTTAATAACGGCAGGGAGGGCCTACAGTTGCTTTGAGACTAGATCCCTGCCATTTCGGACGAGTCCTGGAGCAGATATGTGCTTTGTGCTCCCTGAGAAGATCCATAACCTCTCAGCAGCCGCCACCTGTGGCGTCTCCACTTCCCATTTGGTGACTGGTATTCCCTATTTTTGGCACTATGTCTTATAGTGAGAGGCACGGGAATGAATTATACATTATATGTGATGCACCAGAGAGGATGAAGAAAAAAACGAGAGCTTTTGTTTTCAGAAGCATGCATTGCGAGCAAGGAAATAGTTGCAGCCTACTTGAACAGAACAGTGGAACACGTGAATGGCAGTGATAGTAGCTTTTTGAACACGTTGCTACAAGTGGAAACGAGTTAACCAATACAGTTTTATAAGAAAATAGAGTGCCATAAAAATCTTTCATCTTGGTATATATTAAAACTGACATGATGAACCCAACGTTTCTCACCAGAGGTTGCATGTGACGTGGATGAGGACAGTATCTTGGTTATTTATCCTTAATGAACTCTATCTATCCATCCCTGAGCTGATAATTTGGCCCTCTCGAAACCCAAAATCCCTTTCCTCTGGGCCTTTCCTGTAGCCCTCCAACAGACTTCAATGATCTGAATATGCTTGGTGTAGTAAAATCACCAACCATGCATTGGAGTTGTTTTATTTCATGCCGATGGTTCTCGGAAGTCTTCGGGGATCATCTCGAATGGTTTCCCCTTGCAGAGGTTGCTCCATTGTGCTATTATTTTCCCCGATCCTAATCCAAGCTCCCATAATGCATGTGGGAAAGGCATTGTTTACAATAGGATCAAGTCGCACAGACAGCCCAGAATATGAGACGTCCTTCCAAAAGACATTTGCTAGCAACCATGAGCCTTGTGCTGTGTTTTCCTTGGACACTGTCTCCATGAAATGCTGCTGACAGCTAAGCCAGCCGGAGGCCCAGCGAGCCGGGGAGCAGTGCTGGCACACACTGACCTGAGAACAGTGGATCGAAAGCAAACTAGAAGCCTTTATTGCCCTCTGTACGCACACCACAACCTTCCAGCACACTGACGCCACAAGCCTCATAAACTCTCATGTTAACAATGGCCATTGAAAATGACATGTTAACTAGCTAGGCTGAGGCATCCCGAAAAACCTTGTTTTGCTTTTTTTTCTACCTTCTATTCTGTATATATTTCAAAAATGTCAAATCTTGTGAGAAACGAGTGGCATATCACTAAAACTACCTGACACGTCCAAAGATTGGGCAGAAGTGGCATGCTATAGACAAAATAACCAAAAATCTAAAGAAATTTAAGAGCTAATGCACTTACACAGCCATAAAGTGACCTTTAAACAGGCCCACATGGAATCTGCCCGCAGGTTTCTTTATTAAATATTTGTATATATAAATAATTATTAGTTATTTGAATAGAGAGAGATTCCCAACACTACTGTTCAAATGTTTGGAGTCAGTAGGATAAGTTTTTCTTTTATTTCAGCTGATATAATGTTACAAAAATTTCTATTTTGAATAAATGCTGTTCTTTTTAACTTTTTATTCATCAAACAATCCTAAAAATAAAAAAAAATCACTGTTTCCACAAATTATAAGCGTCCCAACTGTTTTTTCAAACCTTGATACTAATAATAATAAAAAATTCAGCATTGTCATCACAGGAATAAATAGTATTTTAAAATATATTCAAATAGAAATAGTTTAACAACATGATAATATTTTTAACATATGCTTTATTTTTGATCAAATAAATGTAGCCTCGGTGAGCATAAGAGACTTAAAAAACATTTTTAAAAAGTCATACAGACCCTAAACTTTTGAACATTAGTGCATATACAAAATGTTATTATTATTATATATGTATTTTATTGTAAAGTAATAATAATGGTATCTAATGCATTCAGGGAGCCAGGTAGCTTCATTAAACCCATTTTATCAACATTAAATCTATTAAAAATAATTCTGCAGATTCTTCTCCAAGATCAGTGCCAAAAAAAATAAAAGAAATGAATACCTGCAGATTCCACCTGGGCCGTACTGCAAGTTACATGCGTACTGAAAAAATGACCAGACATACCGTATGTACACCACCTAAACTGTCAGACTGCATACATAATGTTTAAGGTGGAAAACAAGAGAAGTTAACTCTGTATGTTTTTTTCAGCTAAACTAACACTGTGATGGTGGCTGGCCGTCTCAAGCTGAGAGAACCAGTCAGGTGTGTTTTCAGAGTGGGAGGGGACAGGGAATAAGCTGACATCTCATGTGCTCCCTGTGTTAATGTGCAGGTAGTGCTCACTCGGCAATGGGACTGACTGACAGTGTGTATATTGTGATTGTACACTACCCGTCAAAAGTTCGGAATAATCAAGATTTTCTAAATGTCTTTGAAAGGCATTTCTTATGCTTAACAGTTATGGTTATAACGTTAGATTGTGTAATATTATTACAGTTTAAAATAGCTTTTTTCTATTTGAATATGTTTTAAAATGTAATTTATTCCTGTGGTGCAAAGCTCAATTTTAAGCATCATTACTCCAGTCTTCAATGTCCCATGTTTATTCTTCAGAAATCAAAAAAAAAAAAAAAAAAAAAAAAATTCTAATATTATGATTTTATGCTCAAGATGTTTTATCATCTGCTGAAAAGTCAGCTTCACATCACAGGAATAAATGAAATTTTTAAATATTCAAATATAATTTTTTTAAATTGTAATAATATTCACAATATTACTGTTTTTACTGTCTTTTTTGATCAAATAAATGCAACCCTGGTGAGCATAAGACACTTCTTTAAAAAAAAAATCCTTAAATTATGCTCAACTTGGCTGGTACTGTATATAATCAGATCCAAACTTCCCTGTGCTACAGTGAGTCTTAAAGTCATATTGATTTTAACCCTGCAGTAAACTACTGTAGCAACTGTAGCATTGTGGAAAAATTAGTTTAGATCCCTGGATTTGGTGAGCATTCCTGTCAGCTAAACACAGCCCGGCTGCAGGCTTGGTTCAGCCAATTCAGTGTTGTTTTGTCTGCATGAGTGTTGCAACTGATTGTGCACTCCTATGGTAAGAATAAATATACATTGGTTGTGTGGTTATGTAGGTTGCCGTGTGTTTGGCAGCTGTAGGCTGTGTATCTTTTCATTTGTCAGAACCAGAGGGCTGCAGTTAGTTATTTTTTCGGTTTAATTTCTCGGTTCAAGTCAAGCTTTTTATAGCCCCGTAACGTACATTTCCATGCCGTCATTAAAGGTAAAGATAGTGGTGGTGCTCGCTGCGTTTGCTCCCTGCTTCACGTCGCCGATAGTCTCGTAAAAGTTCTCGCAGGTCATGGCTCTGCCCGGACCCTGTGCGGGTTTCTTTTTGGGCTTCAGCGTGTTGCTGGCCAGCTTCTCGCGTTTCCGGTGGGAATCGATGGTGGCGTAGGCTGGGTCTGACTCTTGCGCCAGGCTCCGGGGCCACGTCTTTTCACCCACAGGTTCGTAGCAGGGCTCCTCCTGGGGGCCACACCTCCCCCATGACTCTTCCCCTGTAGCACTGGCGGCAGGCCAGCCCGTGCTGCCCCGGTCCACCTCTTGGGATGCAGCAGAGGCCGTCGGCCTGCTATCCTCCTGGCTTTGACCCTGCTGGTGTTTCTTCTTCAGGGTCTTACAAATGGTAGAGTACATGTCAGAGATCTGAGGAAAGAGAGAGAGAACCACAGAATGAGGAGCCTGCCAAAGATCAGCTTTGCCAAAGTGGATTTCGTAATAATAACCGTCCTGGAGCACATTCTCAAGTTACAGTTATAGTGCTGAAGGAGTTACAAAAAACACACAGATTTCAGAACTTGCAAAGTTAATTTCCACCACCAAATGCTATCTACAACTTGCCTATGCAGTTGCTAGGCTGTTCTGTATGGTTGCTAGGGTGTTCTGTACGGCTGCTGGGCTATTCTTGGTGGTTGCATGGTTGCTAGGTTGTTCTTGGTGGTTGCTAGGTGGTTGTTCTTGGTTGTTGCTTCTGTATGGTTGCTATGTATGGTTGCTAGGGTGTTCTGTATGGTTGTCAGG